>JAPYKT020000004.1:13790000-14342500 GCA_028749325.2 Caryopteris x clandonensis | reverse complement strand
CCCCAAACCCCCAAACCCCAAACCCCAACCCCCCAACCCCTAAACCCCAAACCCCTAAACCCCAAACCCTAAACCCCTAAACCCCAACCCCTAAACCCCAAACCCCAAACCCCAACCCCCAAACCCCAAACCCCCAACCCCTAAACCCCAAAACCCCAAACCCCAAACCCCAAACCCCAAACCCCACCCCAAACCCCTAAACCCCAAACCCTAAACCCCTAAACCCCAAACCCTAACCCCAAACCCCAAACGCCAACCCCTAAACCCCAAACCCGAACCCCAAAACCCCAAACCCCCAAACCCCAAACCCCAACCCCCCAACCCCCAAACCCCCAAACCCCTAAACCCCAAACCCTAAACCCCTAAACCCCAACCCCTAAACCCCAAACCCCAAACCCCAACCCCCAAACCCCAAACCCCAAACCCGAAACCCCAAAACCCCAAACCCCAACCCGAAACCCCAAACCCCAAACCCCAACCCTAAACCCCAAACCCCAAACCCCACCCCCAAACCCCCAACCCCTAACCCCAACCCCAAACCCCAAACCCCAACCCCAAAACCCCAAACCCCAAACCCCTAACCCCAAACCCTAAACCCCAAACCCCAACCCCAAAACCCCAAACCCCAAACCCCCAACCCCAAACCCCAAACCCCAAACCCCAAAACCCACCCCCAACCCCAAAACCCCAAACCCCAAAACCCCAAAACCCCAAACCCCCAAACCCCCAACCCAAAACCCTAAACCCTAAACCCTAAACCCCCAACCCAAAACCCTAAACCCTAAACCCTAAACCCTAAACCCTAAATCCTAAAAAAAGAGAAGAAGAAGAGATGATCAAAAAAAAAAGGAAAAAGTTGAGGAAATATACATTGATGGAAAAGGAAAGATGGACATGAAGAAAACAACGAGAACAAGAGGGATCACAAGAAGGACAAAAAGATCGAGAAGGACAACAAGAAAGAAAAATGGAAAAAAAAGGAAAAAAAGAGAATAAGAGGGACAACGAGAAGAAGAATGACAACAAGATGAAAGCTTCAGCACTTGGAACAAAATTGGACAATAATAAAGGCACAATGAGCAAGAGCAAGGGAAAGAACAGTCAAAAGGAAGAGAACAACAGGACATCAAACATAAGAAATAAAAGAATAACAATAGGCAAGGAAAAAGATGTAACGAAATTCAAACAAGGCACTATTGGCCTTGATGTAAACAAATTTGAATTGATAATACACAGGTCAGGGGTCCCGCCTCAACCCCTCCGTCTATCGGGCGGTCTTTAAACCAAAAAAAACCCTAAACCCTAAACCCTAAACCCCAAACCCCAAACCCCAAACCCCAATCCCAAACCCTAAACTCGAAACCCCAAACCCTAAACCCTAAACCCGAAACCCCAAACCCTAAACCCTAAACCCCAAACCCCAAACCCTAAACCCAAACCCCAAACCCCAAACCCCAAACCCCAAACCCCAAACCCTAAACCCTAAACCCCAAACCCTAACCCCTAACCCCTAAACCCTAAACCCTAAACCCTAACCCCTAAACCCTAAACCCTAAACCCTAACCCCTAAACCCTAAACCCTAAACCCTAAAAAGAAGAAGGAAAAAAGAGAGTGGGTTGTTTCAAAAAAAAAAGGGGAATGAGGGTCAGACCATATAGAAAGGAATAGGCCAAAGAAAAAAGAGAAGAAAAACGAAGAAGAGAGATGAGGGGGGCGGCCCATAGAAGATTAAAAAAAAAGAGGGGGAGTCTTGGTCGGCCCATAAGAGGGGGGGAGATCGGCCCATAAAAGGAAAAAGGGGGTGGAGCCAGCACATTGAAGGGGTCGGTCCATTGCAGGAGAAAAGAGGGGGGGTCGGCCCATTGAAGGAAAAAGAGAGTAATGGCCCAAGCTGAGATGGGTTCCGGAAAAAAGGGAGAGAAGAGTGTGATGGCCCAAACTGCTAGGGGCTAGAAAAAGAAAAAAGAGGGAGAAAAAGAGAGAGAAGAATGATGGACCAAACCATGCTGGCGCGGTCCGGACGACAGGAAAAAGAGTGAAAACAGGGAAGGACTTGATCAAAAAAAAAAAGAGGCCATTAAAAAAAAGAGAGAGAGAGAGAAGGACGCGATCCAAAAAAAAAGAAGAAAAAAAAAAGAAAAAAAAGAGAAGAAAAGAAAAAAGAAAGGGACGGGCCAAAAGAGAGAGAAAAAAAAAGAGTGACGGGCCCAAAAGGAAAAAGAGATCCAAAAAAAAAAAAAAAGAGTCCAAGAGAGATGGGCTAAAAGATGATAAAAAAAAGAGGAGAGAAGAGAAGGCCCACGAGACGGGCCCAAAACGAAATGGATCAAAAAAATGGGGGCCCATAAGAGAAGGCCCAAGCTGGAAAAAAAGGAAGAAGAGGGATGATGAGAGACGGTCCGAGATGATCCAAAAAAAATGAAAAAGAGAGAGAAGAAAAAAGAGGGAGAGGTGATCCAAAAAAAAAAGAGAAAGGGATCATCCAAAAAAAAAAAGAGGGAGAGGTGATCCAAAAAAAAAAAAAAAAGAGGGAGAGGTGATCCAAAAAAAAAAGAGGGAGAGGTGATCCAAAAAAAAAAGAAGGAAAGGGATCATCCGAAAAAAGAAAAAAAGAGAGGGAGAGGTGATCCAAAAAAAAACAGGAAAGGGATCATCCAAAAAAAAAAAGAGGGAGAGGTGATCCAAAAAAAAAAGATGAAGAAAGAAATGGATCATCCAAAAAAAATAATAAAAATAAGGGGATCATCCAAAAAAAAAAAAGAAGAGGAAGAAAAGAGATAGAGAGAGACAAAAAAGAGAGAGAGAGAGAGAGAGAGAGAAAGATCATCAAAAAGAAAGAAGGAAAAAAAAAGAAAGAGGGGGAGTTGATCAAAAAAAAAGGGGGGGGAGAGAGACGTCAAAAAAAAACGAGAGAGACGTCAAAAAAAAAGAAGAAGAGAGTTGTTAAAAAAAAAGAAGAAGAAAGAGACGACAAAAAGAGACGGAAAAAAGAGAGAGACGTAAAAAAAAAAAGAGACGAAAAAAGAGAGATGTCAAAAAAAAGAAGAAAAAAAGAAAAAGAAAATAAAAAGAGACGTCAAAAAAGAGAGAGAGAAAGAAAAAGGAAAAAAGAGAGAGACGTCAAAAAAACATGTATCAAGTGATAGAAATGAAAGGAGAAAGGAAAGCAATAGAAAGGCATAGTACAAAACATGTATCAAAGAAGAAGGCTAATGCTGTAATACAAAAAAGTTCATAATCTTTGTTTTGATGATATACACAGGTAGGGGGTCCCGCCTCAATTCCTCCGTCTGCCGAGCGGATTTGAAAAAAAAAACCCTAAACCCTAAACCCTAATACCCTAAACCCTAAACCCTAAACCCTAAGCTTTGATCAGTATTCCAGACGAAAAAAAAAAGAAAAAAAAAGAACTCGAACATCCTTCCAAAGTGACCGTGAAAATGTGGATCCACAAAATCATTTTTCTTTGAGGCCTAAATAAGCCATCAGAAGTGCATCGTGTATGCAATTTGAATTTGAAGGTCCACATTAAAACCCACATTGGCAAAGTCAAAAAATCCCAACACTTGAATAGGATGAGATAACAATAACAATGCAATGCGTACCCCATTCTTTTCATCTTGAAGTAGATCCACAGGCTTATAGAAAAAATCAGCATCAGCACGCATGGGCCATCCTAAACGGAAACAATCCACAGACCTACAGTTTTATTTAAAATAAGTATCACATTTGAAAGATACCATATCCATCGAATTAATGAATAACATATTACCAGAAGTACTCATTCAGATCATCATAATTTCTCCACTGTGAATGTTTTGATTTTGCTATTTTGCTTCTAGCAGCATCCTGAAAAGAAAAAATAAAAAAGGATAAATATGAGTTTTTCTTAAAAAGAAAAAGGCAAAATATAATCAATTAACAAACCAAAATGAAAGAAAATAACCCAATCCAGGCTATACCCGCGCAATCAATTCATATATTCGAGTGACAACTTTCTTAAGAAAAGCCTCTTCCTCTCCTCCATAGGCTGGTTTCACATTTTGACCAGGACTAACATTTCCAGCGAGCATACCATAAAGTTCAAAGGCCATCTGAAAAGATAAAATCCCAAAATGATGACTAATATCCCATTCAGAAATCAATTATTTTCCTTGCACATAACATATATAAAAAAATTTATAAGAATACATGAATAGATCATGCCACAGATATAAATTAGCAAGATAACGCTACTCTTAGTTCCAAGTATAGTTCCATTTTATGGAAAGCAATGTATAGTTCCAGGTATAACAAAGCGTACTAAACAGACTTATATGACAAACAATATCATCAAAAAATTATATGCAACAACCAACCAAGCAATAATAAAAAATTTAAAAAATTACAAAATTACAAAATTAAAAATAATAATAAAATAAAAAAATATATATATAATAAGGAACATAACTTTAATTGTATGCCAGTATAAAAATGGTAGAAACATAACAACCTAAGATAGCTTTGAAATTAAAACGGCATACGATAGAACATCAAAATTAAAATTCAAACACACTAAGTAATAACAACATTCAAAATCCTATACGACAATAAGCATGGGATTTTACATTCTGTTTGGGTTTATTTATAACCTCGCATTGGCACATTAACTTGTTATATCTTTTAGAAATCGTATTGCCATTCTCCCATAGATTAATTATCTATTCCATATTTAAATAATTTTTCAACCCACGCCACTAGCCATAACCAAACAAAAACTGAAAGGATACCTACAGTTAAAATGAAGAGCCCCAAAACATCCAAACAAGTTATTTCTAACAAAAAATCCAAACACATTTTTATTCTTTGCACATTTTCCAATTCCACTACCAAAATACATTCTCCAGGAACATTCTCTCCCCAATGACCAAAAATAAAATCAAACATTGCAGAGAGCTTTCTTTTTATTTCTACACACTTTTTTCCCTTTGTTTTGCCACAGCATTGTATTTCCTGAGTAGGTGGAATGCCTAGAATTAGAAAAAGAAGCGAAGAAATTGAATGGAGAAACAGAGAGTCGTATGAAAACATACGTCAACTTTGGAAAGCTTTCCATCATCGAGAACCTTGAAGAGCGCAAATCCAGCAGGGGTTTCAAACAGAAGGAGCACTTTTGCTTCCCCGCCAATGAATTTCCGCCGCGCCTTGTACTTGGGTTTTAGGGATTTCAATAAGATGGCTTGAGAGCTGGCCCATCTCTAAGTGGGCTTGGACTGCTGAATAAATTTTTACACCTTAATGTAGCCCATAAAATTCAGCAACGTTAGGTCCATGAAGTTGGGCCATTACAACCATTAAAACCTTTTAAGTGGGCCTATTAAGAAGTCTATTATATTACAAAACACTATATTTAAATAAGTCTATTATATTATGGTAATTTTATGTAGAATTACATATGAAGATTTGCATTTAATATACTTGTTAAATATTTTTTTATGATTTTATGCATTAAATTAATGTAATTTTCTAATTTCCTACCCTTATTGAATTTTATCTGTTATTTTAAATAGGAATTATTACAATTCAAGTTTTCACCTCGTCGGAACATTTATTTTTTCAATTAATTACAACAAAAAGATTACCATAATCTAGTTTTTCTTTGTTCTTTTTACTAAAATTGCTCTATAAAATCCCCCCTCCACAAAAATAGAAAATAAAATTAAAAAATCAGATAAAAAATAATAATGTTATCAACATATTCCTTTACAGGGAAACGATTATCTAACCATCCCCAATAAGTATTATGTCAAATTTTATAAAAATAAATTAATTTTCAATCTAACATTTTTGAAGTTATAATCTTAAAATATTTATGATTAATATATTAATTGATAAAATATATATTTATTTTACATGTGAATTATCCCACATCAAAAAAATAAGAGAAAGAAGATTGTTTTATATCTCCAATAAGCCATTACTTCTATCATCAATTGAATTTAGGATGAAACATTGCTAAGATAATTACCATTTTCCAATTTTACTCCCACCTTTTTTTACCAAATACTCTCTATTCCTCTCTAACACACATTTCTTTCTACCATTTTTTTAAAAACATAATGTAGATAAAGATTGGGACTTATCCAGTATCTAGCTAGTGGGTTCATGGATAACTCTATAATATAATAAATTTTGTTTTTATCAACAAAATTATATTGTGTTTAAGTATAATTTTTTATATTTTATTAATATATAAGGTATAAGTTTCAAAAAAAACTATAAATTAATAATTTTTTAATTTTTATTTATTAATTTGAATATTTAATTATATTACATGTTAATGAAATTGTTTAAAACTTTAAATAATAAAACAATGTTTTATTTTTTTAAACAAAATTTTAAGACAACTACTTGTAATATATTTATTCCCATTAAATGTCAATTTATTTGGGAGAGGTGTGACAAGTGTTAAGCGCACAACTACTTTACATAACACAAGGGCACGTATATAAGTTGTTTCCACGTACTAATCTCTAATTACCGTAATGTCCAAAGTGGATTTATTGAACCAACCAGATTTATCATTATATAAATTAGTTGGGCTTGGCTGGATAAATTTTTACACCTTAATGTAGCCCGTAAAATTCAGCAAACGTAGGTCGGTGAAGTTGGGCCATTACAACCATTAAAAACTTTTAAGTGGGCCCATTAAGAAGTCTATTATATTACAAAAAACTATATTTAAAGAAGTCTATTATATTATAGTAATTTTATATAGAATTACATATAACCCTTTAAAGGTTTGCATTTAATATATTTGTTAAATATTTTTTTATGATTTTATGCATTAAATTAATGTAATTTTCTAATTTACTACCTTTATTGAACTTCATTTGTAATTTTAAATAGGGATTATTAGAATTCAAGTTTTCCTCTCGTCGGAACATTTATTTTTTCAATTAATTACAACAAAAAGATTACCATAATCTAGTTTTTCTTTTTCTTTTTACTAAAATAATAAAATTAAAAAACCAGATAAAAATAAATAAATAAATAGGGTCACAAACATATTTCTTGTGAATATTTTATCATGATTTGCCTGGCATATAATTTAAAATCAAAGATAACATGCTTTTATGAGTGATACAACATACTTCATTTTTTGGAAAAAAATCCCCAAGCAGCGGTACACGAGTTTTCGTAAAATTTTGCAAAATAGAAATTGGCGTAAACTAGGTCACAAACACATTACTTGTGAATATTTTATCATAATTTGCATGGCAAATAATTTAAAATAAAAGATATCAAGCATTTATGAGTGATACAACACACTTTATTTTTTCTAAAACAATTCTAGGCAGCGGTAAACGAGTTTTTGTAAAACGTTGCAAAAGTAAAATTCGCGTAAATTGGGTCACAAACACATTTCATGTGAATATTTTATCATGATTTGCATGGCACATAATTTAAAATCAAAGATATCAAGCTTTTATGAGTGATACAACATGCTTCATTTTTTGGAGAAAATCCCTAGGCAGCGGTACACGAGTTTTCGTAAAACTCGTTGCCTAGGGATTTTAATATTTTCCTCACAGAGCAAGAGCGCGAAGGAAGTGAAACGGATAGATTGGATGAAATGATTGATTTTGGAGAAGCTATTGCTGACTGTGCATTGCTTGATGCAAGTTTCACGGGGAGTGCTTTCACTTGGGAGCGTGGGGGGCTTAAGGAGAGGTTGGATCAGGTGTTATACAATGACGGAAAGGGCACGACGTTCGCAGCTTCAAGGGTGACACACCTGCCCCAAATTTTGTCGGACCATGTGCAGTTAGCGGTAGATTTCTTTCGCGGGTTGTTTTTAGTGGAGAGGGGTAGCTTGTGCAGGCCTAGGGAGGAATTCTTTCCGAAGTTGGATAGCTGCATTGATACTTCAAATCTGTGTGATATGCCAACTCGCAAGGAAGTAGGGATGCAGGTTTTGCTATTAACCCAATGAGTCTGTCTGGGCCAGATGGGTTCTCTTCTTTATTTTTTCAGAAGTGCTGGGACATTGTCGTGAGGGATGTAGAAGAGGTTGTTTGTGATTTCTTTTCTGGCAACCCGATGCCGAGGGCGTTCATGGCGGTGACGATAATGTTAATTCCAAAAAAAGGGCAGGCCACGACATGGGTGGATTTTTTACCAATTAGTTTATGTAATGTTACTAATAAGATTATTTCTAAAATTTTGCAAAAGCGATTGGCGCCGGGTGTTGTCGCAGTTGCTGGCACCAAATCAAAATGGATTTATTCAAGGCAGGTTGATGTCGGATAATGTGTTGTTGGCACAGGAGATGGTCCATGATTTGAATTTGCGTGGGGGACAGTCCGAACCTTATGCATAAATTGGATATGATGAAGGCTTACGGCCAGGTACAGTGGCCGTTCCTGAGTCATGCAATATTGAGTATGGGGTTCCTGCTTAGGTGGGTGGAGTTTGTGTAGTGCTGTGTGGTGAGTTGTTGGTTTTTTGTGTTGGTAAACGGAGAGGCGACTGAGTTTTTCTCGTCTAATAGAGGTTTGCGACAGGGTGATCCGTTGTCTCCCAATTTGTTTGTTTTGGCTGCTAATTACTTGTCGCGTAGTTTGGATGCATTTATATGTGACAGCAAGGGGATGCAGTTCAATACGAGTGGGTATGGGTTTGTGGTCTCTCATCTAGCATATGCAGATGATATTATTGTCTTTACGAGAGCAAGGGAGGATGGGTTGTCTGGGTTAATGGGTGTGTTGAAACACTATACGGAGATGTCGGGACAAAAGGTGAATGCCTCGAAGAGTAGTTTTTTCTTGGGGAGTAGTTCTAGGAAGGCGTGTTGGGTATGGTTTGTAGGGTGACAGGGTTCCAGGAGGGGCTATTACCGGTGACATATTTGGGAGTGTCGTTGTATTGCGGGAATATAAGGAAGGATTTGTTTCAGTTGGTGCTGCAGAGAATGTTGAAGTGTGTGTTAGGGTGGTCGCACGGGCACCTAATGTTTGGGGGCAGATTGGCGCTGACTAAGAGTACGCGGGTGGCTATTCCTATGCATATCTTTCAAGTTATGAGACCGCCTGAGAATGTGCTACGCATGATGGAACGAATCATTGCTTGGTTTTTTTGGGGGTCGCGAGGGGAGGAGAGAAAGAAGTACTGGGTGAAGTTGGAGAATATATGCTTACCGTATAGTGAGGGTGGAGTGGGGTTACGCTGGTTTACAGATGTGGTGGAGGCATGTGGGCTTAGAAGGTGGTGGAGGTTTCGTATCGAGATCATTACGGGAGTTGGGGTGGTTACGGGGAACCATCTAACCACCCCAACCATCTAATCACCCCAACCATCTAACCACCCAACTACCTCAACCAAGTAACCACCTATAGGGTGGGTGGTCAATGTGGTTAGGTGGCTAGGTGGTTAGTTAGTTGAGGTGGTTAGATGGTTGGGGTGGTTAGGGGAGTTAGGGGGTTGGGGTGGTTAGGTAGTTAAGGGAGTTAGGGAGGTTAGGGTGTTTGCTTTTGTGTATGCCATTCTGTGAGCCTCTTTGTGGTCTATTGGTGTCGTGTGAGTTGAGACGATACTTTGTTGTGGTTGTTGTGGTATGGAGGCACTTTAGGTCTTCTTGTTATAACTTTCATGGTTTGAAATAATATAAGGTTGGGGGTCATGCCTCAACCCCCATCTACCAGGCGACCATTTGACAAAAAAAAAATTAATTTTAAACACACTTCATTTACTAAATTTATTTTATTTATGACAATTATATCATTTTAACTAAAATCATCCAAATCAATCCTCTTTTGTTCGTTTTTTCGACTTTTTTTGAATTTGTCTCACGCTTCATTTGTGTTTGAACCTGATTTGTCAAACACATCTTTTTATGCTCAAAAGGATTGGTCGAACACATCTGTTTATGTTTGAAATTCATTTATCAAACAAGAACGGACATATTGGCCTAAAGCTCGTTTGGAACATTCTACCGAATAACTGAAGTAGTATTCGGCAACATTTGTCGAACGCTACTTTACTTGTTCGGCTAAATATTTCGAACAAGTTTTGGACAGATTAGATATAAGAATATTTTAATTATTTATTTAATTATATATAATTGTTTTAGGGTATGTTTAGAGAATAACCACTTCCCCCACAAAGGATATATAGTTTTTGGTGTTTCTATATACACCACCAAAATTACTTATTACACCATTTTTTTCTATGCATACCACAAAAAATATATTTAAAAAATTAAAGTTACTTAATAGACCACATCAATTATCTATTATACCCTTAAAAAAATTATTACTAATTAAATAATAATAAAAAAAACCTCACACCTGCAACCCCTCCCTCCCACTCCCCTACGCCCTCCCATGCCTGCTTCCTCTCTATTCCCTTCTTCCTCCCTCCCCAATAGGGGTTGGAAAAATATCGAAAATACCAGTATATCGCACTTATCGTATCCAAGTATACCAAAAATATCAAAATTTTTGGTATATCAAGATTTTCGGTACGGTATGGTACCATACCAAAAAATTTTGGTATGATAACGGTATGAAAAAAAAAGGTATACCAGTATACCAAAAGTTATATCGGTATATCGATAAAGTTTGGTGTACCGGTAATGTTTGCTATACTGGTATATCGAACGATATTTGACATACTAGTTTTTCGGTATATCAGTATACTGAAACATATTTGGTATACTAATATTTCAGTATATACCAAAATACCGATATATTGAAATATTTTCGTTACACCGGTAATTTGGTATGACACGGTATACCGTATTTTTGGGTATGAAATTGTATACCGTAAATTTTGATTTGAAAAGGTATACTGAAAACTGGTATGAAAGGGTATACCAAAATTTCAGTACGGTACAATATGATTATTCTGTCATATCGAAATTTCGATATACTGAATTTTTGGTACGGTATTGGTATGAAATTTTCATATACCGATATTTCGGCACGGTATACGGTACGACATAAAATTTTCGGTATACCATACCGTACCACCCCTACTCCCCAAGCACATATTCCATGTGACAATTCTCAATCCCCCTCTCATTAAATATAACAATGGAATAAAAAAATTTGAACAACCTAATATGAAGAAAATTAATTATCAATATGTCAATATAATTTTAAACTATTTATATGAGTGAAATATATTAAAAAAAGATAACAACGTTCGGTCCTGGTTGGCCGAACATTGTGTTGAGTTTTCGACCAATGTTGGTCGAACGCTGTGTTGAGTGTTCGGCCAACATTGGCCAAACGTTGTGTTGAGTGTTCAACCAAGGTTGGGCAAATGCTGTGTTGAGTGCTCGGTCAACATTAGCCGAACGACATATTCTGTGTTCCAACTTGGTTGGCCGAAGATATGCGCGATTTTAATCTATCAACGAAAAATAGAATTTAAATCTAATACCTACGAAATACTCATACTTTTTGTATTTGTATTTGTATCGTCCTTTATTGATTTCTTACAAGATAATAAACTTTTGTTTTGAATATAGATGGATATAAAATTAGCATGCATGTATTTTTATTACTTCTAACTAAAATGAAATAATAATAAAAATATTAGGATTTTTTTGTGTATGAATGAAATCAATATTTATTGATTAAAAATTAGAATTTTTATATATTTTTTAAATATTTTAAATAAATATATTTGTTTTATTTATATTATATCTAATTTTATTAATAAAATTAATGAAGCCTAGAAAACCTCAGCAATGATGAAAAATTTGATTTGATTTCATGTAGCTGAAATAAAATAATGCAGCGGGCTCCCACTTCGGGCATACCCACGGCCACCCAGCCCTTCCCGGAGATGGAACAACCCAACAACACCACGCCGCCGCAGCAACAACGCGCTGCTTCTTCCTCCTCTTCTCGTGCCCACCATTTCCACCCGGCCCGCCCCGCCATTCTCGACCTCTTCAATCTCTACTTAGGCGTCCGTATAACAGTAACTCTTTCTTCATTATTTTTTACGGCTTCCTCTACTTTCCAAACCAATCATCCTCTTTTTTTTTCGCCTTTGCAGAGAAGTTCGCGGCATAAATCAGATGAACCAGTTAGAGAACCTCCGTGAGTTCTAATCTGAAATTTATAAATAAATATTGAATTGCTATTCATCGTATAAAGCTCTTCTCTCTTTTTGAGGAAACAAATTCTTCTATTTCGAATTAGTAGTTTATTTTCCGTTAATTGCTAGCGAGTTATCTCAATCATAGTTCTCTGCTTGTGGACGTCGACTATGTTTCTTTGTTATTGCGGATATTTGTACTGCTTAAAGTGATGGCGTAACCCTGTAATTAAAGTACAGGGGAAATGAGGGAAGAACTGATGTCTTGCTGTTTGGCAATTGAAAAAAGAATGCCCAACAAATATATGATAATGAACAATTGAAGATTCCGGCAAATACTTCATTTTATAGCATTCTTCTGATACAAGTTTTAGTTTATGTCAATCTTAAAGTAAATATATGTCTAAGCTGTTATCAGACTCCCGCCTTTCCGTGCACTTTCCCTTCTTCCTCTTCTCTAGATCATTAACTCTAATCAAGTTTATATACATGAGAGATCGTCACAGCACAAATGACAATCATTAGCAATACCGTGCACTTCGAGGCCAAACAAAATCCCATTGTTTACATATGAATATTTTGCTAAATAATTATATATAAGGGTTTTAAATAATTATATATTTTTGTGCATAATTACATATGAATATATAGTTAAATTATTGTATGTGTATACACACACATTAGCATGTCTTAATTTTGAGATGTTATATCTAGGACTAGGGGTTTTAAAGCCCACAATTGCTGAAGTCAGCTTTTTTTTTTTCCGTTGTTTTTTTCCTAAACAAAAAATGCATCGGCAATATGCATTTTTTTTATTAGTTGATGGAATATTACAGATTTACACTTTACATGATAGAGAAATTGGTGCGCTTCGTTTCTTTTCCTTTTTTTTTTTTTTTTTTTTTTTTTTTGTGTCCCTTTTCAAGTTATATTTTGGGTAAACTTCTATATTCCTCATGTCACCTTAAATTTATAGTATGCTGTGTGAATTATTCCCCTGTTAGATACATTGGGACAGATTTATGTTTAGGGTAGCTTTACAGGTCCATAAGCAATATGAACTCAGAAACTTGTTTGTTTAGTATTTGGATGGAGATTGTAACTTAGCTCTGATGTTTTTCTGTTCAGTTGTTGGGCGTCATTGGGGAATGTCTTGTCCACTATTTACATGTAATTTGTTTATCTTTTAGTAAAATAGTTTTCCTGTTTCTCATAAAAAAGAATATATTGGATAAATAAAATACAGGAACAAGACACAGAAGAGGGTTGCTGCTATTAATAGAGAGCTTCCTCCCCCTAATGAACAGTTTCTCTTTGATTTTGAGCAGATAAAGAGCCAATTTCCGGTAACTTTTAGATTACCGTTATGAGCTTCAACTACATATTTTATTTTCAATTTGAGATTTGTTTGATTGATAACCTTCTTTTTTTTTTCTCCCCAGGACCAGGAGCAACTGCGTGCTGTAACAGAATCTGTCCTGATATCTCTGGTTATTCAATGTTGTAGTCATGCTCCCAGGGCAGAGTTCTTGCTCTTTGCTTTGCGTAGTTTGTGCAGTATAGGGTACATAAATTGGGATGCATTCTTGCCGTCTCTTCTTTCCTCAGTCTCTTCTGCAGAGACCCCTGTTGGTCAGGGCAGTCAAGCTATAGCTCTTGTAACTTCTGCAACTTCATCACAGTCAGGAGTCCTACCCCCTTCAAATACCGCTCCTAATTCAACTAATTTTCAGTCATCATATCCTGCATCTCCCTTGCCTTCAGTGCATGGTATTGGATCCCCTGCGCAATCAGCTGCTGAGCCATCATCTTGTGCCACACTGTCACCCATGAAATCAAATGATGTCATCTGCACTAGTCAACCATCAGCAACAGCCGATTTATCTGGCAGGGAAAATGTTATAAGCAGTTTGCGTCAACTGTCATGCAAGATAATTTTGATAGGCCTCGACTCTAATCTAATGCCGGTGACACGCGCAGATATTTTTAATCACATGTTGAATTGGCTTGTCAATTGGGATCAGAAACAACCAGGGGTTGATGAGTTTGACAGTGCACATTTCTGGAAGCCTGACAAGGCCCTAATTGAATGGCTACACAATTGTTTAGATGTGATTTGGCTGTTAGTTGATGATAATAAATGCTGTGTGCCCTTTTATGAACTAATACGTAGTGGCTTACAATTTATAGAGAACATACCGGATGACGAGGCGCTGTTCACCCTTATCTTGGAAATTCACAGGAGGAGAGATATGATGGCAACACACATGCAAATGTTAGATCAACATCTGCACTGCCCTACTTTTGGAACTCCTCGGCTCTTACCTCAAGCCACTACCAATATATCCGGTGAAACAGTGACAAACATGAGATTTTCACCAATCACATATCCAAGTGTGCTTGGAGAACCCTTGCATGGAGAGGTATGCCATTATCTTTTAGTATCTGGATTTATGTTGTATTCCTAACTTGAAATGAAATATATTGCAAGAAACAAAGATCAGCAGCCATGAACCTGAGGGTTTCTGAAAATTTGAAATAAAATTTGTCTGAGAATCCAGAGATAGCTCAGAAATATCAAACTGGTTTCCCTCCCTTTCTTTTTAAAGCCATTTATATACTCTACATAGGCTCTCTGGATAATTAAAATTTGAATCATTAACCTGTGGGAGATTGCCTTATCCAAGTGGTTTTCCAGAGGTAAAATGAGGTTCAGCTGTAATGAAGATGATATTATCAATGATACTATTTGTTAGACCACTTCTTTCATTATCTGGATAGGAACTTGCAGCATCCATTCAGACAGGAAGTCTTGACTGGGAGCGAGCTTTGCGATGTTTGAGACATGCTTTCCGCAACACTCCATCTCCCGACTGGTGGAGACGTGTGCTACTTTTAGCACCCTGCCACAGGCTTAATGCACAAGGACCTACTCCCGGTGCTGTTTTTACCTCTGAAATGATTAGCGAGGCAACAATTGATAGGATTGTGGAGTTACTGAAGTTGACAAATTCAGGCAAGTTGTCATGTTTTTAAATATTGCACGACACTTTTTACTTTAAATTTTTGTTACTATTCTCATATGCATTTTCTTTGACCAATTTTGTACAAATTTATTAAGACACATGAAATTGTGCAAGTTTATTAACACATATTGTACTTTAGATTTCTGACAAAGTTTTATTAGTATTCTCATATGCATTTTCTTTGACTTATTTCTGGACAGGTTTATTAATATACATGTTGAACCCCCCCCCCCCCCCCCCCAAAAAAACACCCACCCAAAACTATTGATTCGTTAGATTTAATTATGAGAAGATTCTTGGAACCCAACAGTTTACCATAGACCGTTATGTCTGCTTTTGATATGCTTCTCTCAGAAAGCTAATTGACCCATTAAAAATGTTCAGTAGACTTGGGCACAGTTCCGCAGGTTCCCGAAACCGTGAGAGGTGGAACCGGAACCGGAACCGAACCGGCATATAGGCGGTTCCTGTTCCCTTTTTTATTTTAAAATTTCCATTTTCGATTTCACTTTTTAAAATTTTTAATATTTGATAAGTTCTTTCGTTATTTGGAATTGGGAGAGATATTTTATATTTATTTGGAGAGATTGCAAAAGATTGAATATGAATATAACCAAAAAATATTACAACTTACCAAAAAAAGTTACAACAATCAAAATTTTACAATTTACATAAAAAAAATTACAAAGGAAAAAAAATTGAATTATTTTTAATAGAACTTGTCGTTGGAGTTGTGGATTCCCGGTTCCAGTTCGAACCGTGGGTCCCCAACAGCTAGTTGATCTCAATTGTTAGATCTACATCGGCTGGTTGATCTGAACCATTAGAAACAAAATTAAAAAATGTAATGGAACTGCTGATCCCGGAACCGATTATCCTGGAATTAAAACCGAACTAGCCAAGTTTCTGGTTTTAGTTCTGATTCGGAACCGAAATGGGGTAACCATTGGTTTTGGTTCCAAACCGGAATCGTTCCCCCATGGACCACATATATGTCGCAGCCACTTTCTTGCTTGGTAAGCTGATTGTAGCTAACAAATGAGCAAACCTAAATCAACAATATTTTGGGAGATTGTGAGATCCCAACTGAGCATGTTATGAAAGTTCCAAAACTTGTGCTTTCTAGTACTTACTTTACTACATTTAAATTAGTGATGGTGAGACTTTACAGTTTAGAAAGTCCATGTCTGAGGTATCAAAATGCGTTCTGGGATTTCTTACTCCTTGAAGAGTTGTCTTTTCAGACTCTTCACAGGAAGTCCGTTCAATCTATCACTTAGTAAAATTGAATAAATAGAAATCCCATGTTGACCTAATTTCTCTTTGCATGCTAAGTCATTGAGATTGCTTCTCTTAAATGATGTAAAAGCAAGTTGCTACTTGTGCAGGGTGATGTTTCCATTTGACAGTGTTGTCCCCCCCGGTCAATCTTTGTTGTTGAGTGAGGTGTCTGGTGAGTACTTTGTTACAACCCCTTTGGTAATCATTCCAAAAGCTAGCTTGTAGGAAGATGGTACTCAATGAGTTATAAATTCACATGCTAAGCCCATACATTAGCATTGTGGGATGTCAACCAGACACCAATGTCCACAGCGGCCCATTCTGGATGGCCCACTCCGATTTCCTGGTCACCCCTTTCGTTTCTCTCTTGGTGCCCATCTGTAGGCCTAGGTTCCACCTTCCACAATATGGGATGGGCATGGGGCTTGCTCTGACACCAATTCTTATAACCCCTTTGGTAGAAATCATTCGCAAGAGCTAGCATGTAGGAAGAGGGTGCTCAAAGAGCTATAAACCCACATGCTATGCCTATACTTTGGTGATGTGGGATAGCAACCAAGATCATGACATATTTGCAGTGAGAACTTGGTTTGAAAGATTTGGAACACACTTCTTCCTTTCATATTTTGGAATCTGAGACTATCCATACCTCTATGAATGCATGATAGACTTCTTGGATGAGGCTGATGGTCATTTATATTGGCTCAAATATATATTTTAGAGGAATTTTTTTGGTTTTCGTGAAAAAGATTTGTAATCCTTATTTTTTTTATAAAACTTATGGAGCTTAACCAGGCTGTGCTATTTTTCATAGTATTATACGAACTCCTCTATTTGATCTTGTGGAAGGATGGATATTAACTATGCTTTGGTATTGGTTGCTTTTTGTTAATTGTTCTCATCTCTTTCTGTCTTGTTAACGTGCAGAAACAAATTGCTGGCAGGAGTGGCTTATCTTTGCAGATGTATTCTTTTTCCTCATGAAACATGGATGTGTTGATTTCGTTGATTTTGTCGACAAGCTGGTTTATCGACTTCAAGATGGTGATCAGCATATTCTTAGAACAAATCATGTTACATGGCTGCTTACACAAATTATCCGTGTCGAGCTTGTAATAAATGCTCTAAATACAGACTCAAGAAAGGTAGTCTTTCATGATTCTGTGCCATTGCATACTTTCCTATCAGCTTCACTTGTTTTCTCCCTTCAAAAATTTGGTGTTTCTGTCGTTCTGTGTTTTTGAGCTTTTGGATTTAATGTTTGAAATTCCACATTTTGCTTTTGTAATACGTTACGGTCTTATCGTAATTGCCATGATCAGTGTTTATCTCCCAACCAGTCAATGAGTAATTTGGTTTTTTCTTAATAAATCTGCTGTAGGTGGAGACGACCAGAAAAATTCTTTCATTCCATAAAGAAGACAGAAGTTCTGATCCCAATAATCCCCAAAGTATCTTGCTGGAATTCATTAGCAGTTGTCAGAATTTGCGTATTTGGTCATTGAATACCTCAACCAGAGAATATTTGAACAATGAGCAGCTTCAAAAGGGAAAGCAGATTGATGAGTGGTGGAGGCAAGTTAGCAAAGGTACTTATCCTAATATCAGAAGTAAGGTAGTTGTGTCAGTAATAGTTCCTACTAGGATGTTTCGTAACTTACTGTCAAGTTCAATTAATGTTGTTAATACTGCATGACTATCCTAGATAGGAAGTTATTTTATTATTGTGGCACAAGTCAACAAAAAACACTGTTGGTAGTTTCTATACGAATAGTATCAATGTATGTTATTTCTTAGATTTACAATACTGTTTATTACACTTTAACTATATGAACTTATTTGTTCTTGTTCATTTCTATTGCAAATGGACCAACTATTAAATCTTAGGTGGAAATTTCTTTTTACCTATTTCTCTAGGCAATCTATTACTAACAACTTCGTCCCAACTTCTTTCACTGTAAAGGAATTCTCTATTCTTCACAACTTATCTTAAACAAGAAAAAGAAACAAGTAAAATTGTATATGGATATTCAGATATGTTTTGCATCTATCAGATACACTGTCATTTCTTATAAATATTCTATAGAATATCTATACTTTTTAGTTTAAAAATTGTAAGGATTACAAATCTTTTTCACACAAAGCCATAAACTCTTGTGATTGAAATAGAACAATACATGTCATATAAACTAAACATTTCCTTATTTTATATTTTTATATGATTATATTATATATGATTGATAAGTATTTGATTTCTGCGGTGGAATATTCCATCAAGATTCCGACATGTGTGTGGCACATCAATTCTCAAGGGCAAAACTACCAAATCGAGATGAAGGTGTCCCACTTGCCAATTTAAAAATGTATAAAGATGTATATGCATGCATCCAAATCATTAGTAAAATTAGATTTAAATATCAATTAGATTTTTGTATATGAAAAATTACAAAGAGGAGTAGCGTGTGCAACAATTTTGGTATGGTTTGATGGTTTTACTCTTGAAATTTAGAAGTGCTATGCATGTGACAAAATCTCAGACCAATGTTCTGCTGCTAGAGGCCATAAGATGGCAAACTACGTAATTCATATATTTGAGATAGAAAAGTGTGGGGAAAATAAGTTTGGTAGGTAAAATAGAACAATAATCATAGTTTTGATATTCAAGTGTAATTACCTGATATAAGATTGCTAAATTACTTTTTAGTGATCTATGAATAGCTGATTTCTATCAAACCACCACAGATTTTACCTCCCACAGTTAATGTCTTCTTATGGAAACTAGTTGTTATTATTACTTTTGTTATGTTTCCCAATAATCCTTGCTTAGAAACATGAATTTACTCTAAATTTCAGGTGAACGCATCATGGACTATATGAATATGGATGAAAGGTCAGTTGGGATGTTTTGGGTTGTCTCATACACCATGGCGCAGCCTGCTTGTGAAACAGTCATGAACTGGTTAACCTCTGCTGGAGTAACAGAGATATTGCCAGGACCAAATCTACAGCAGAATGACAGGATAATGGTGATGCAGGAAGTCAGCCCATTGCCAATATCATTGTTATCTGGGTTTTCAATAAACCTATGTTTGAAACTGGCATATCAGATGGAAGAGTCTATGTTTTCTGGACAGGTAAAACAACGTAGCATTACTTCCTATTTTTGAGCTTATGCAAGTGGACGGGCATCCATACAAATTTCCTTTTGTATGTTTGATCATCATTTGAAAATGAGTAACTTTGGTTGATTCTATATCATTGACATGATGACGTCTGCTCTCGAGCTGTCCTTATTTCTTAATCAATTGATGATTACTTCCCTTCAGATCATTTTCTTTTTACCTTATGATATGTACACTGCTAAAATCTTAATAGACGGCTTTAGATTTGACTATGGTGCACGTTGAAACAGGTTGTGCCCAGCATTGCCATGGTTGAAACATATGTTCGAGTTTTGCTTATTGCACCTCATGCATTATTTCGTTCACTCATGACGGTAAGTTTTTCCCCAACCATATATTTATGTGCTTTCTATAACCCATGTTCCACGTAGATGCTTTATCATTACATATATTGAATGCTAGTTTGTTCTTCTATTTTTATTACATTTTCATCATTAATATACTATTTTGTGGTTTCCTACTTGGTTTACTAGGCACAATTTTTATGATTGAAGTTTATGTTCTCATAACTTTATTTTCCAGTGGTATAGGCACTCACTAATATTGTCTTTAAATTCAATTTCAGCTACTGTCGCAGAGGAATCAAAACCCGTTGAGCAAACCTGCTGCTTCCATTTTGGTTTTTGAAATTCTGAACTACCGTTTGCTTTCACTCTACAGGTGAAGAACTTCTTTATTGTTCTCTTTTTGTTGTTGAGTAATTAATATTCTTTCTCAAGCTGAGAGTTATTTGATGTGCAATCAAATGGAAATGTTGACAAATGCTTCTTATCTTTATACCTTTTCTAGGTACCAAGGGAAGACCAAAGGCTTGATTCATGATGTCACAAAAATAATCGCTACTCTGAAAGGAAAACAGGGAGACCATCGAGCTTTTAGGCTGGCCGAGAATTTATGCATGAATCTTATACTATCAATGAGAGAATTTTTTTATGTGAAGAGAGATGGGAAGGTGGATGATAATATTACTTTATTTTACTTTAATAGAGTGCCTTGGCATTGACGCTGACTTACTTTTGTCTTGTCTTGTCTTGTCTTGTCAATACACTTCATTAGGGTCCAACCGAGTTTACAGAAACTGTAAATCGGATTACAGTAACTACTCTTGCCATCATTATCAAAACTCGTGGGATTGCAGAGGTTGAACACCTGCTGTACCTCCAAACAATGTTGGAACAGATACTCGCCAACAGTCAACATGCATGGTCGGAGAAGACACTCCGCCATTTCCCTCCTATATTGCGTGATGCCTTGGCTGACCGGATAGATAAAAGGTGCTTGTCCATTCAGGAATGGGAGGAGGTACTAGCTATGCAGATACCTACACACAACCTATTAGATGCAATCTATTCAATCCCTTCAGAAGCACATCCAAATAGGCTCTGTCGCTTGCCTAAATGGGGTTCCAAATGTTTGCATAGAAATTCTTCATCTTATGCTTGAAAGTTTTTCATACTTCTGAATTTTATTATTGCTGATTGATTCACAGAAGCATAATAGCAATATTTTTTGTATAACAGAGATCAATTCAAATCATTTTAACAATTTAGATGTTGTGGCAACATACAAACTGATTATATTGTCAACATTATTTTCCATTTTCTTTTTCTCCTTTGAATATAACTTCTTAAATGTTGAAGGCCCAGTTTCCTTGTAGTCGTAGTATAGAATTGTCCTATTGTGTGAGTAGTATTTCTTTCCTATCTGTTATCTTGTTTGACCATAAATGTTTTTTTCGCTTTTGTGTGGGTCAGTGTGTCTGCACACATGGATATAATGTGACATATTCCCCAAAGAGAATAAGTTTCATGTCTATGGTCTATGAATTTTGACAATGTTGGGAGAGAGTATTTACGTGATTCTAAAATATATATGGCCATTGGCAGGCAGAAACAACTGTGATTAATCAATGCACCCAGCTTCTTTCCACATCTGCTGATCCAACATATGTCATGACTTACATTAATCGCAGTTACCCTATGCACCGCAAATATCTTTGTGCTGGAGCATGGATATTGATGTATGGCCATCCTGAGAGCATTACCAGTATGCATCTTGTAAGTTTCTCTAATTATGAAATATAATTATCATCACTTCATCCATGAGAACTCTCTCTCTCTATAAGTCCCTCCTCCCCCTCTACACCCCCCCCCAACCCCACTTATTTATGCATGTAAATATATGATGGTATCCAGGGCCGTGTCCTTAGAGAAGTTTCCCCTGAAGAAGTTACTGATAATATATATAAAATGGTGGATGTCCTGTTGCATCACTTCAACTTAGAACTGCAGCGCGGACGGTCTTTGCAGGTGCATTCTCTCCTTCCTTTAGTTATTCCCCAACTTCCATATTTTATTATTTGCTGTTATTGGTAGTGGGTCGACACGACATGTTTGTAGTGACAGTTCAGTGGTTCTATTTTTTTCTCTCATCAGGATCTTATGTTGAAAGCTTGTGCCAACCTTGCATTCTTTATTTGGACCCATGAGCTTCTGCCATTAGACATTTTACTGTTAGCACTTACTGACCGAGATGATGATCCCCATGCTTTGCGAATTGTGGTATGTCTGGTTGACTATTGGCTTTTGGCATGTTCTATTTTAATTTTTCTCCACCGTACACATTACTATTAATGATGTTGGCAGCATTTTATTTTATTTTCTTTAGTTCTGACGTCTGACACATAACGCTCATACATGTTTACTATATCTTAAACTCTATGTCTGTTTTGGAGTAGTGGTTTTCTCTTTGAGCTCATTGGACTCCATATAGCCGTAAAAGTTCTGTTTCAGTGTTCAACATTGGATCCTTTCATTTATTGAAAGCTTATTAAAGGATAAGGTTTATCTCTAAAGTAAGGTATTCAATTATGCTAACAGTAAGGCAGTTGCAAAGACAACAAACACCAGAAGCATTTTGATAGTGTAGGCAACCGAATAATCAAATTACATAGTAGATAGATAAATCCTCAAAGTGAGGCCACAAAGTACTCTCTGCCACAACCCGAAGGTGCAAAATTCCTATATTCCCCCAATACTCAACGAGGGTATGAAACCCCAAATAAATTCTCTCCCATCAATGTCATGAACAAGGCCCACTCTAATAACTTCCAGAATAATAATTAAATTAAGAACAATGATAATTAACCAATAATTAAGTAATCCAATAAGCAAACTTAGTCCAGCAACCCGACGAGGCCCACTCCGATCTTGGTTTGTCGAGTGTAGACATGCAGTCGTCTATCAACTCCTTCCGGCGGCGAAGCAGCCTTGCCTCCAAGGCATAAGTCAGGAAATTGAGCATGCTAATCACCGACAATCATCCAGGTATCATCCTTGACCCCATGCCCCAACCGTCTGATCAAAACTTGGTCCACACGGTCCCCATTTCGGTTGACCCTCCAACGCCCCAACACTTACGATGGCAAAAACAGAGCTTCCACAGCCTACACATCCTCTGGCAGCGAAGGAGATGTCGCAACCCCAATAGCCGACTTCAAAAGGGACACACGAAACACCAGATGAATTCTAGACCCTAGTGGTAAGTGAAAGCGATAAGCCATTGCCCTGATGTGCTCCTCGACCTCAAATGGCCCAAAAAATTGAGTTGCAAGCTCGGAATTTGCTGCAGGGAACTGAGTACGCTGTGGGTAGGGTCTGAACTTAAAGTAGACCCTATCTCCCACCTTAAATTCCAAATGTTGATGATGGCGATTTGCCTCCTTCACCATTTGTTGTGCTCTCTCCAAATGAATCTAAAGCGTACTCAAAATTTCACCTCTCGTATAATGCTTCCCCTAGAACCTTCACGTGAACTTCCCCGGGAAGGAATGATAGCAAGGCGGGGGGAGGCTGCCCATAAACCACCTTAATAGGAGTGGTGCCGGCAGCTGAATGATAACCTGTATTGTAGCAATATTCTGCCCAACACAACCATTTCCCCAATTCTTTGGTTTCTCGAATGCAAAGCATCGCAAATACGTCTCCACACATTGATTTAACACCTCTGTTTGCCCATCGGTCTTTGGGTGATATGGTGAACTCTTGCGTAAATGGGTGCCTACTGCCTTAGAAATTCTGTCCAAAAGGAGCTAAGGAATAAGGGATCCTGATCGCTCACAATCATCGCTAGAACCCCATGCAAGCTGACAATTTCACGGGCGAATATGTCATCCACCATCTTAGCTGTGAACGGATGGCGAAGCCCAAAAGATTCCCGTACTTAGAGAATTTGTCCACCACGACCAGCACACAATCAACACCCCAGAACGAGGAAGGCCCGAGATGAAGTCCAAGCTAATGTCTTCTTGCACACGCGATGGAATTGGGAGGGGGGAAAGTAACCCTGTTGGGGACTTGGTCCAATACAAGTTTGAGGACAACCTCTTTATACGTATGGAGAGTGCCGGAATGCCGCCCTTTCGGTGATGTATGGAATTCCGTCAGGAGCTAGAGAATCCAGCAGGATGATTTACGCAGTACCAAATGCCCTTTATAATAGAGGATGTGTTAGCCCTCCCCTACCAGCCACTAGATCGGCTATGATCTGAGAAAAGGTGGAATCCGCCACGATCTTAGCGTGCAAGCTGCTCCAATCCAACCACGTGGGTGCTGTAATAGATGTCAGTTCCCCTTGTTATGTCTGGACAATGCATCAGTAGCTTTGTTATTCACTCCTTTATACACAACCTCAAAATTGTAGCCTAACAATTTGGCTGCCCGATTATGTTGCGCTGGTGTAGATAATGGTTGAGCTAAGAGGTGCTTCAAGCTTCATTGGTCAGTTCTCACCACAATTCGGCGACCCAAAAGGTGAGGTCACCAATGCTACACCGCTAAAACCGTGGCCATCAACTCCTCGTAGGCCAGCTTAGTCAAAAGTCGCCCTGTTAACTGTTTACTAAAATAGGCCACCGGCTGTCGGTCCTGCTTGAGCACTGCCCCTAGGCCTCGTCCCTAAGCGTCACACTCCACTACAAATTGTTGTGTAAAGTCTGGCATGTGCAGCACTGGGGCAAATGTTACGGCTGACTTGAGTGCCTGAAACGCCTCCTTAGCCTTCGCCGTCCAACACCATGTACAGCTACCATCTTTCTTAAGGTTGGTAAAGGGTTGGCGATCTTCCCATAGTCATGAATAAATTGCCTGTAATAGCCTGTGAGTCCCAAGATTCCGCGAAGACCCTGGGGTGTTATTGGGGTCGGCCGGGAGATGACCGCCCCGACCTTGTCCGGATCCATCCTCACACCATCCCTGGAAACTATTTGACCCAAGTACTCAACTTGCGATGCCTAGAATACACACTTCTTCGTATTAATAAAAAGGGAGTGCAATTGTAATAACTGGAATACTTGACATAATTGGCACAAGTGACTCTGCCAAGAGTGACTGTATACGAGGATATCGTCGAAGAAAACCAAGACATACTGACGCTGGTAAGGTCGAAACATCAAACTCTGAAAAGTTGCGGGAGCATTTGTTAATTCGAAGGGCATGACTGAAACTCATAATAGCCGGAATGAGTTCGGAAGGCAATCTTCGGAATGTCCTCAGGCGTGACTCTAATCTGATGGTACCCGGCCCTGAGATCGAGTTTGGTGAACCAACGAGACCCATGTAACTCATCCAACAACTCCTGTATCACCAGAATCGGGTATTTATCAGGTATCGTAACTTTGTTGAGAGCCCTGTGATCCACAAAATCTCCAAGACCCATCTTTCCTCCGTACTAGCAATACTGGGCTCGAGTAGGGACTCGAGTTGGGGTGAATAATACTAGCAGAAAGTATCTCTATCACTAATCTCTCCATCTCATCCTACTTGTGAATGGTTGTAGTGGTTTGGCCGAACCGACACTAGAAGATGTATCCGGCTCCAAAACTATATGATGATCATGAGCATGATGTGGTGGCAGGCCGGTAGGATTTTGTGTGATGGCGGCAAAGTCGGATAGAATCGCATCAAGCTCGGCCCACTGCCCCTTGGATAACCCAACTGCTGAAGTTGGTTGTTCTAGGGCAGTGGTACCATCCAAAGCCCATATAACCAAGTCTGGTCTCCCAACTCCAAGCTGCCCAATTCCGATCAACTACACTCCCTACGGGATAAAGAGTGGTCGCCCCATAATTTGATTGCCTTACCATGTGTAGTAAATTCCATGGCAAGTGTAGCCAATTTGCGATCACATCGCCTAACTGAGCCAACCATGTAACTCCCAAAATGACATCAATTCCACTGAGAGGAAGGGTGGAGCCGTCTTCGAGTATCACCAAGAAGCCCGCTGATTCGTCGATAGCCAAGCCCAAAGCATGGGCTACTAATTTATCCATGAAGCAATGATATGCGCCGTTGTCAATCATGGTAAGAAGGCATTGATCACCCACACGACCAGTGCTTGAAAAGGCATAAGGCGCCCCGAGGCGCCAAACCCCTTTCACTGCCTAGGCGCAAGGCGTGAGGCAAAGCGCTCGCCTCACTCAAGCGAGGTGGCCAACCAAAGTAAAAAAAAAAAAAAAAAAACATGTAGATGTATAAACACATTTAACCATAATAAAAACATAATACATTCATCAAAACATGATCCAAAACATTAAATATTGAAGTTCAAGACATAATAATTAAGCATAATCACTAAGGCAAGGCACTAATCATCATTATAGTTCATGTCAAATTGTGGATTATCATCGGATTTGTATCCATCCACATCTTCTTCTTCTGCATCTGAGCCCCCTCCCATATCTTCCCATTCATCTTCCTCATCCACAAGTCCAAAAGAACTGGATCTAGATGATGATGTTTTAGAAGTCTTTGAAGTTGTTGCCCTTCTAGTATATGTTCTAGTGGTCCTAGTAGGCTCCTCAACTCCTGCAGCTGCTGCAACATCATCCCATCTTAGACTATCTTCCTCAAACACTAGTTCTTCTTCCGGAATTCCAACTAGCCATTCATTACTTTCATCAATTTCATTCAAAGCAAGTGGATCGGTGGGAGGGGTCGCCGGTGAGGAAAAATAGGAAGAATGGGTGTTGGGGGACTATGCGGTTGTCTTTTGGTCACTTTGGTGTGTTAGGGTTAGGGTTAGGAAACATATTTAATTTAAAAAAAAAAAAACAACAGATGGGGCGAGGCGCGCCTAGGCGCCGCTTGCACCTCACCGTGAGGCGCCTGAGGCGAGCGCCTCGCCGAAGCTCGCTTCGCCTCACCCCCATAAGGTGCCGTCGCCGAATTAATGGCGCCTATGCGCGCCTTTTTAACCACTGCACACGACTAAAAAGTTTCATCGTGCGCGCCCCATCGACTCAACTAGGGTATGAAACTCCAAATAAGTACTCTCCTATCAAGGCCCATGAACAAGGCCCGCTCTAATAACTTCCAGAATAATAATTAAATTAAGAATAATGATAATTAACCAATAATTAAGTAATCCAATAAGCAAATTTAGTCCAGCAACCCGACGAGGCCCACACCCATCTTGGTTCATCGAGTGTAGACACATAGTGATCTATCACATATGAAGGTAGAAGTGTATTGTAAGTGAAATTCAAAAGCCCCTTTATCTAATCATTGCAACTCAAGGACATTTCTTTCCTTGTCCTGAATAGAGGCCGAACAAAAAAATGTATGGGAGAATAGCAAGAGAACAAATCTTTTATGCTAAAAGTGAAGGTTGCCTTCTTTCAGTGGACGTATTATAGGATATGGGGGGGGGGGGACTTTGAAGTTTGTACTGTCAGAAAATCAAGAGAAAATACTTTTATGCTAAAAGGGAAGGTTGCCTTGTGGTTTTTCAGTGAACCTGTTATGTCTGTCTTCTGGCTCAATGAATATCATGAGAGCCTTCATCTTGTATAAATGACTTCCCTGTACTCGTGTACAGTGCACACACACACTCCAACCACCTCAACAAACAGACACAAAGAAGATGCACAGAATAATGTTAAGGTTACAAGCTATGATTTTTGGTACAAATATTCTAACAGTAAAGTGCATAATTTTTTTGAATCTGGGCTGTTTCATCACCTTTTCCTCCAATAATGAGTGAAAAAGAACCTGGGATTTGTTATTGTGTTGTTGGATTGTTGGTATGCATTTCATTTTCTTTCTCCCCCTTCATAGAAGTTATGCTTTCATTTGTGGTTAGTTTGTCTCCAGGACAAGGTAGTGGTAGGTCTGGGATTTTGCTCATTGTTACTTAAAACATTAAAAAATTGTGTGATTATGGCATGGATGTCATGCTGAAATTTTGTGGAATTCTGCTTTGTGTGAGATGATGTCAATGCAGATTTTGAACAATAGATTATGGTTGGGAGAAAAGGATTAAGATGCTCTGTGCTCCAAGATTTATGTTTTCCTTAGGATGATTCAATATGAGTTTGGATTATTGTTATAAAATCTTGGCTATTGACTTTGTTGTAGTCTTATCATGGTGGGTGAGCTTCCCAATGTCCAAGTCTCTCAACTTTTGAATTTGGATTAACTAAAATTATAAAATCACCCTTCGGGTTTGACTTTAAAAAAAAAACGAATGAAGAAAAAACTCTTGGTCCTGCAAGCACCTCCGTAAGGTTTGTTGTATTTTCTTACAACCCCCTCCCCCGTCCCCCGTCCCCCGCAACACACAACACACACGACGTACAAGTGCAATTTGTAAAATAGAAGCAAATCCAAATTTATTGCAACTTACAGCTTCATTGGGTTCCTAATAAGCAGGTCTAGCCTCAAGGATTGTTTTAATAGTTATTGTTAGGATTTTGCTATCTGAGCCATAGATAGGTCATAACTTATGGTGAAGAATATTCCTATTTCGAGAACGAGATCCAATCTGTTTGTGATGTCCTCTTTAATGAATGACATCTAAACATGACTTTCATATCATTTCTGTTCCAAAAGGATTTTACTATTTGAACTATTTTTTTTTTGTGCCTGACCAGGGATAAATATTATATGTTGATACATATGATGTTCCATCGGAATTTCTCAAATTGCAGGTTTTTGCTTTCCTGATGATATGGAGACTTCGAGTTTTTTCAATTTTATTCTTCTTGTTTTGTTTCTCTAATTTTCTTAATTATTGTGATTCTGTGTTGAGATTATCTCAGATTTGTGAATTCATACAACCCTCCCCCCCGAGAAAAAAAAATAAAAATAAATAAATAATCCTTTATTACTTTTCCTCGATAGATAAGCATACTTGACAGCAAGGAGCTTCAACAACGAGTGAAACTGTATATTATGAATCGTGGCCCACCTGAGCATTGGCTTTTCTCTGGAACTTTCAAGCGTACTGAATTGCAAAAGGCCCTTGGAAATCATCTGTCGTGGAAGGAAAGGTGATGATCACTTGTTCTAGTTTCTGGGTTTTAGGTGAATTGAAAAAGTGAGATCACTGCTATCTGAAAATATATATCTTTATTTTATTGAAAAAAAATATTATTAAAAAAATTGGGAATTCTCCAACAGAGTTTTTAAAGCATCATAACTCTGCATGGAATTTTCCTAGTACATAATTGTCAGATCATAAAAATATTCTTTGAATTTGGACTCTTACACAAGTCGGCGGGCGGAGAGAGCACTGTTCTTTGGTTTGTTACTTGCACTTGCTGCTGAGAAAGCTTTGTGGCTAAGACCTTGCAGAATTCTGGTGTACTTTCTTTTGTAGTAAACAACTAAACATTAAGCTTACAATTAAGATATTTTAAGAACTTGTATGAATTTATTGACTTGCAAAGCTTAACTAAGGAACTAAGTGTGTGATCCTTCCTCTATGTTGTTTACAGAAACTAGTTCTTTTGGATGTGGTATATGTCTTTAAGTCTTATGGAGTTTGTTGTGATGCTGTTTCCATGAGTGTAGGAAGTGTATAGTGCTTGAACCTTCTTCACCATAAGGCTCCGAGTTCAGGTGAGTTCATACAGGATCAAAACTATGGAAGGTCTAACCTTATGATATGTGCTCGAGAAGTGGGGTGGGGTGTATGGTGATTATCTGCCTGCTTTATGGCAGACTTCAAAAGCTTTTCTCTTTGTAACTTTGGTTTATTGGTTATATGCATAATTGTTTCTATTGTTTTATTCGTTAGTTATAGTCTTGCATATATTGAGCCTTTTGACACACTTTTCACTGCTCAAATAGTCTAATGTGCTAACTTGTTTTTAAGATAACGCTATCCAATATCTTGACATTATACAATCTGACCAGGTACCCTACATGTTTTGATGACATTGCTGCAAGATTGCTCCCAGTGATTCCCTTAATCATTTATAGGTTGATCGAGAATGATGCAAGTGATGCTGCTGACAGAGTTTTACAAATTTATTCAGCATTCCTTCATTACTATCCTTTGAATTTTACATTTGTGCGTGATATACTTGCCTATTTCTATGGCCATCTTCCTGGGAAACTTATTCTTCGGATATTAACTGTATTAGATGTGAAAAAGGTGACAGTAGCCATCTTCCCCCAAGTTTTTCAGTTACTTTTGCGTGTGTGTTTGCATTCATTCTTATTATTTTACCTGCATTAATTTTGCAGATTCCATTTTCGGAGTCCTTCCCTCAGCATATCAACTCATCTAATCCTTCCAGTTGTCCTCCGCTGGACTACTTTGCGTCTCTTTTACTGGGTCTGGTGAATCATGTAATTCCTCCTCTGAATAACACTTCTAAAAATGGACAAGTTGGAGAAACCTCAAACAGTTCTGTGCGCGCCCCGAATAACAAGGCTCAAGCAGCATCACAGGCTGGTCCATCAATTGCTCCTGAAGGTCAGAAACCATTTTATCAACTCCAGGATCCTGGCACATACACCCAGCTTATTCTTGAAACAGCTGTGATAGAAATCCTTTCTCTTCCTGTAACTGCATCCCAGATTGTATCTTCACTTGTTCAAATTGTTGTTCACATACAACCAACTCTGGTTCAGTCCAGCAATGGATTACATTCCACTGGTGTTGGCCAAAGTTCTGTGTTGCCAACTTCTCCATCTGGGGGGAGCACTGATTCCTTGGGTGCAAGTAGGACACCTTCAGTCTCTGGATTATGTAACTCCAACTTTGTTTGGCGAAGTGGTTATACATGTCAGCAGTTATCTTGCTTGTTGATCCAAGCTTGTGGGCTTCTTTTGGCTCAGCTTCCTCCTGACTTCCACATTCAACTCTATATAGAGGCAGCACGTGTAATAAAGGAGAGTTGGTGGCTTTCTGATGGGAAAAGATCAGTCACTGAACTAGAATCTGCTGTTTGCTATGCTTTATTAGATCCAACATGGGCTGCCCAAGACAATACCTCAACAGCCATTGGTATGAGTTATATTGAATTTCATTCATCTGTTGCAGAAACAATAAATAAAAAAGCTCTTACATGGATGGAGGGATTTGAAACTCTTATGGATTAATTCAATCTCTAATTTCACATGCTATAGTTAAAAATCATAAACAAAAACCTTCTCAGGAAAAATCCTGAATGGCTATTAGCTTTGTAGAGCTTAGATCTGTTTTAGTAAGATATAACTATCACGTGAAAGAAGGAAATAAAGTATTTCACTGCAAACTACATGACTTGAGCCCAGATCCTCGTTTATGTTGGCATATATAGGTAATGTGGTGGCACTGCTTCATGCTTTCTTCAGCAACCTTCCATTGGAGTGGTTAGAGGGTACACATCTCATCATTAAGCATCTCAAACCTGTGACCTCTATAGCTGGATTGAGAATAGTTTTCCGTATCATGGGCCCTTTGCTTCCCAGATTGGCCAATGCTCACGCCCTCTTCAGTAAGGTAGCGGAGTTTGTTCATTCATTTGTTTGATTACTTACTCTTGTTATCAAACTTTATCAGGAAAGGTTCTGGGGATATTTATAACACATTTAAATTGATATTTTGTTGTGTAAAGAAGTACAATTGGTCTCTACTTGCTAGACAGAAAATTTGGTATAAAGTAAAATAAATATGTTTATTTCCAGGCATATGAAATGCTTTTGTATGATCTTTCAGTTTCTCTTATATCATAGACAACATACCTTGAGATGTCATGCACTCCACACTAGTAACATAAATGTTTGTTTCCAGCCATATAAAATGCTTTTGCATGAAATTTCAATTTCTCTTATATCATAGACAACATACCTTGAGATGCCATGCACACCACACTAGTGTAAGCATTATAATACTTATTGTCTTAATCATAAAAATGGTCAATTACATTTCAACATTATCTGGCAGACGCTATCAGTGCTCTTAAGTGTAGTGGCTGACGTCTTTGGAAGGAATTCACAGCCATCCGCTCCTATTGAAGCATCAGAGATAGCTGATATTATAGACTTCCTGTAAGTGGATGGGTGGTTGAACATGACAAATTAGATAATTTCATATTTGAGATGTTTTTATATGCATGATGAGCAATTTTTGTTGCAGGCATCATATTGTCCATTATGAAGGGCAAGGAGGACCTGTTCAAGCGAACAGCAAACCCAGAGCAGAAGTCCTAGCTCTTATCGGAAGAGCAGCTGAAAGTTTCCGTCCAGATATAAAGCATCTTCTCATGCACTTAAAAGCCGATGTCAACTGTTCCATATATGCTGCTACTCATCCAAAGTTTGTTCAGAACACAAATTAACTTGCCCCTACCTCTGTGCCATTGTGCCACTGTTTTGATCTCCTCCTCCTTTGTCTGCTTCGTTGCTTATTGTGGGAATACAAAAGTCACACTGTCCTCTTGAGATGTGGATGACAAGTATCTTCTACGGTTAGGGAACTTGCTGTAAATTAAAATTACGGAGCTAATGGTGGACAAGTAATTCTTCAGAGTGGGCATGTAATATATGTGTGCTCGAAATACAGACTGGGTATTTATTTTTTACTTTTTAATTAGATGTTCACTCATACAAAATATAATATATTTTATATATTAATAATACGTGATAAAAAAAATATATTAATGTTACTATAAAATTTATATAAGTCCTAATTTATGTGAAAATTATTTATACTTATTATGAATATTAAGGTTAATAATAAATTATTAAATTAATAAATTTAAATTATTTGTATTTGTAGCTTAAATTAATATAAACATTTAATCAATGATTCATTCAATTCAAGGTATATATTCTTTTTTCCTTTTTTTCATATTTTAGTAATTTTAATTGAATATATATAATATTGGTGTCAAACTTAGAATTATAAAAAAAGAATTAATTTTATAAATTATATGTTATAAGTGAGGCTATTCATAAATTTTTAAATACATCTCAATTTTTTATGTAAAATAATGTATTATAAAAATGACTAAAATATCATTATTAGGTTTGTTCGGAACATTTAGCTGAACAAGTGAATTAATGTTCGATAAATATTGTTGAACATTACTTAAGTTGTTCGGTAGAAAGTTCCGAACACGACATAAGGTGTTCGGTATAATGTTCCGAACACTACTTAAGTTGTTCGGTAAAATGCTCTAAATGAGCCTTAAGAATATGTTCATACTTATTCGACAAATAAATTTAGAACATGAATAGATGTGTTCGACAGATAATGTTCGAACATGCATGAAAAGACGTGAAATTCAAAAACAAACACCGAAAAAATAACAAAATACTAATGTTTTAAACCAAATTTTTTTCCAATGTATATTTTGTATCTAAAACACCCAAAAATTTAAGAATTGATTAAGATTACACGAATAGATGATTGATTTGGACAATATGTTTCTTCTCTTCTTCTTCTTCTTTGTTTTTTTTGTTTGTTTTTTTAATAAAAATGATATAATTATAATAAATAAAATATAATTAGTAAATAAGATATATCTAGAAAATTTAGAGATGAGAATTGCCGCCAAAAATGATTTGAATTGTAAAATTTTAGTTTTTAAAAAAAAAAAAAAATGAAGAAGAAGAAGAAGAGAGAGAAACGTAAAAGTTACAACTCTGTAGAAGCAACTTCCATTCTCTAGACAATTATAAGCACGTCTGCCACTTCATAAAATTTACCGACTGTTTGCTTGTTTATAAAATCAAATCTTGAACGATATTTTAATGTGCAGTGAATCAATAAAATTTGAATGAGAAGATCTTATCACAAGACAAAAAGTTAAATAAGTTAAATATAAATTTAGTAAAGTAAATAAACGCACGATCAATACATTTTTTTTGCACCTATCATTTATTCTTTTTGCAAAATAAATACACTTCAATAAAAATTTAATATTTTTTACCCAAAAAAAAAAAAAACAAGAAAGCACTTTAGAAGAAAAAAATGATAACATTTTAAAAAATAAGTTATAGTTTTGTTTTTTTTTTTAAAAGTTGTAATTTTAAATTGTTCACATAAAATTGAATGCTAAGAAAAATTGAATTTTTTCGGAATAATAAAAAATTATACTTTTTGGAAAAAAAAAAGGTTATACATTTTCAAAAAACAAAGTAATATTTGTTATTATAATAATGGTACTTTAAATTGTAATACTTTTAAAATATAAGTAACATTATTTCAATAAAAATATTATATTTCATGAAAAGTATTACTAATGTATCTAAAGATAAAAAATTATCATTTTTAAATCTCTCGTTCTATTATAAATATTTATATCTAAAAAGTTGTAAGTATTTATATCTAAAAAGTTGTAAGTTATTTTCAACTTTCTATTACATTATTGGCCAAAAAATCTGCCACTTTGAAAATAGTAATCAAACTTTGAAATCCCTAATTTTCAACATGATATGTTCCACATCAATCTCCAGCCATGTGTAAATGTGGTGAACATAACTGCAATGTTTGAGCCCTCCAAATAGACCAACAATTCAATATAGGTAAAACAGATCGAATGTGATTATAATATTTCACCTTTTGAAACCATAATGAAATAAGTTAAAACAACATTACAATCACTATGAATTATAAACTGGGGAAAAAAAGAGAAATAAGACACACCTTTTTTGAAATAGGACAATGTATAAAAAGATTAGAAAACCAAAACAAACAAATGCCTCAAATTCCTTATTTTTCATATTAGCACCAACGGGAAGAAAAGTTAATCTTCAAAAAACTTGACATCAGATTCAAGAACCACATTATAATCTTCCAAACCATATTAGGTTTACAAATTCTGATTAGAAGAAAAGAAAAAGTGAGCTATTAGTAATATATTTAAAAGTGGCGTTCATACTCTCAACATTTGACATATCATATTTTTGCACTCTTTATAAAATGTCATGTGTCCTAATGATAGAAATAATAAGTACAAAAAAGAGTTACAAATGTTACAACTCAATTGTGAAAGTAGAGTTCATACTCTCAATATTTGACACATCATATTTTTGCACTCTTTATAAACTGTTATGTATCCTAATGATAGTAAATATTAAGTACAAAAAAAGAGTTACAAATGTTACAACCTAATTAAAAATAAATTTATTGAGGTTAAAAATATTAAGATTATAAAATAATAAAATAAAATAAATAGTCTTATCTTTTAGGAAAAAAATATTAATTTTTCCATAATCTAAAAAGCTAAGAGTTTTATATATGTAATTCATTCCATTACAAATATATATTGTTTATATAAATACTCAAATTTAATACAAGTGCTCCAACCCACAAAAAATAATAATATAAATATGAAATAAAACAAACAAAATAACTATGATGTTTAAAAAAAATGAGATTATCTAAAAATAATATTTATAATATATAAAAAATTAAATTAACCCTCTATAAATACTCCAAACCATGCACACGAAATTTTCAACCAATAAAATCAAGATAAAAAATAAATAAACATATACACATTAATTTTTTGTACATAAACTCATTTCTTGAATTAAAAAAGAATATTTTTTGTATTTTTATCCTAAAACCTAAGATAAATAGTTCAATAACAACTAATTTCCTTTATCTTAGTTTAGAGATATTTTAAAGTGTAATAGTAATAAAGTTTCCAAAATATATTCTAAAGTATTTTTACAAAAAAAAAAGAGTTAGAGATATTTTAATTAAGAAAGGGCAATGCAATTATTTAAAATTAATTGTTTGATATGTTTTGCCTTTTCAATTGTCGAGATAACTCCCGTACTTAATTCTCTTTATAGTGAATGTTTTGTAAATATAAATATTTCTCTTAGGTTATCGGTCAATGTTAGTTGGATTTAAGAAAAAAAAATATAGAAAATGAAGTTTCTTTGAATATGAATTCTAAGTTTTCTTACTCAACCTGAAATGAAGTTGGCCCGAGGGAGAACTCACGTTGTATGATAGTGCATTTGTTGTATATATATATTAATATAAAAATAAATTATTTTTGCTATAATTTTAAAATATAATTAGTATCTTTAATAAAAGTGTACGCCCCGTTATGGGTCTACAACTAGTGTATATCAATAAGAGAATAATCAATAGAAAGTTTTAAGATATCACTAACCATATGCGAAGGAAGAAATTGAGAAACAGAAGACAAATCACAGTGACAAAAAAATCTGCCACAATTTAATTACAGTAAAAAATATCTAACATATTAACAAAGAGAATCAGAATCACACCAATTATCAAGACTTTTCCGAAAATTAGATTTGATTATAACGCGCCTCCGCCAAACAAGTATGGATACCCTTACAATGCTTCTCCCTAAAATATTTACACAAAATATTATTAGAGGTTATAGACCTCCACCAAGCTTGAATAGCAAATGCACCCAAAACAACCTCTAATGCCTAAATCCCAAGGATCTGAACCCTGGGAGCTACCGATGGAAAGGCCCGATCCAGGATTTGAACGATCTCAAGGGATCGTGATCAAGGATCTATATATATATATTATTTATTTTTGTGTGTAGATGCACAAGTTAATGTCATTTTCAGCATGTCATGTTTATATTTTAATCATAGCATATACCTGAAAAATGAAAGCCACTGAAGCAATAACAAAATCATTGAAACGGATATAGAGAGATAAGGACCGGTGGCTCATGAATCCAGATTCTAGTCCCCCGCCCCCACAAGTAGTCGGGCGGGGCTACCCATTCAAAAAGCTAGATGGTAGCTTTTTCTTTTCCTTTTCGGTGAGATGGAGCCCGGACTGGAACATCTATGCTATTATTAGACTAGTAATTTCACAGTCATCTTGCACCTAATAACCCAACCTTTCCGTTATATATCGGAGTCATAAATATACATACGGACACAGATATAGCGGAGAAAATGAAGATGCTGCATGGTGAATATCTTCCCTTCTTTTCTGCTCTGTGGTTTATCTTTGTAGCTGCTGTCTCACTTTTTTCAACCCTTTCAACTTCTTCTCTGGAGTCCTTCATATATGTAGGGTGCACCCAGCTCAAATACAACACCGGCACTCCCTATGAGTCCAACGTCAATTCCGTACTCGCCTCCCTGGTCAACTCAGCCTCCATCTCCGACTACAACAACTTTAAGATTTCCCTCCCAGGTTCCACCCAGAGCGACGTCGTCTACGGCCTCTTCCAGTGCCGAGGGGACCTCAGCAACGCGGACTGCCGCCGCTGCGTCGCAGATGCAGTCACTAGACTCGGCACTTTCTGCGTCGGCACGTCCGGCGGCGCGTTGCAGTTGGACGGGTGCTTTGTCAAGTATGATAATACATCATTCTTGGGCGCTCAAGACAAGACTGTGGCATCAAACAAATGTGGGCCCTCAGTTGGGTATGACTCGGACTTGCTCACTAGGAGGGATGCTGTGCTGGCATATCTAACGGCAACGGGAGATGGAGGGCAGTATTTTCGGGTGGGTGGGTCCGGGAAAGTCCAGGGTATGGTTCAATGTATACAGGATTTGAGTATGGAGGAGTGCCAGGATTGCTTATCTGAGGCGATCCAACGGCTGAAAAGTGAATGTGGGACGTCACCCTGGGGGGACATGTTCTTGGGCAAGTGCTACGCGCGGTACTCGGAGCGTGGCTACTCTTTGAAAAGCGGTAAGCTCCACCACCGTGGCTGGTGGTTCATGGCCCGTTTCTTTGTAATATCTGTAATTTGTTTTCATTTTAACTAGTCTTTTTATTAATTTCTGGGTTGAGATATATGAATTACTTAGTTGGATTGCGACTAACAAGTCTTTGTCTAATACATGTTCCATGGCAGCAGCTCTTTCTGTAATCAGTTGTTCATAGAAGTAGTTCTATAATTATTTTTCTTTTTTTTTTTTGTTAAAATTTCACCTTTTTCATCCTAATCCAGCATTTATAAAGTGGTCATCAAATTCATATATTCAATAACAGGACAAAAAGCATGCAATATAGGTATCTTTTTCTATTCCGGTTCTCAAAAGTACCTAAAGGTGTTATAATTTGAATTATTCTTGCATTTATTCAGGGTCCAAATTCTGACATGTCAACTTATCGAGAAAAAGAGATGGATCACTTTAATTTTCTCCAAAAGAAAAGGTCTAGTTACACACTGTTATGGACATGTTGGTGTATATTGATAAAAGGTGCAAAAAGAAGATGAAAGTAGATTTGATAAAGAAGAATAAATATATATATATATATATTATAGTACCGATCAAGTATATCTGAAAGCAAATTTGTGATGCATAGCATTTTTAGTTGATATGAGTTGAAAGCATATATATATATATATATATATATGAAGGCCTGAAAAGCAAATTTGTGGAAATAAATAATAGAAATTAGTGTTTATAGATTAACTGGGATGGAAGGAGACGGACGATGAAGTTAATTAGCAAGTAATTAATTAGCTGAGGAAATTATGAGATTGAGAAAACAGCTGCTTGTTGTTTTCCTCTCATTCTTGAGTAAATTCAAATCTTCAAACTAAGCTGAATCTTAATTAATTATATATGTTAACATGATATGCAGGTGGCAGGTGGCAGGTGGCAGGTGGCAGGTGGCAGGTGGTGATAAGGTTTGAATGCTGCCTTCTAGCCCCAACCAAAGCGCATTCAACATTTTCTAAGTAAAACACAAAAGATTGGTCGCGCTCCACTTTTTTTATTTTATTTTCCTTACTTTTCTATATATTAACCTCTTTCTCTTCTACCCACACTTTAACATACACCCATTCTCCATCTGTATCTATCCATCAAAGTGTATTAATGTTGGGTCACATGTCATGCATAACTTTGTGTAGAATATAAAAAGTAGTTTGAATTTATTATTTCTACTCCAAAACTTACGTACGCACTGCATTCAAACATTCACAGACATTAACATTATAGTCCCAATTGCATTCCTATATATCTACAGACAGTAAGAAAGAAGAGTAATGTATATATCGAGAGAGAGAGAGAGAGAGAGAGGGAATTTCACAGACGAATCAAGCAGCACTAGTTTTAGTGTCCATGGCATCAAAACGTGATCCCATCGTCATCATGACCTTGAACTCATCAAAACTGATTGTTCCATTGCCATCTGAATCCACCCCACTTATCATCTTCTTGCACTCGGCCAATGTACATTCCTCTCCTAGGCTCTGAAGCACATCCTGCAATTCCTCCGCAGATATCGCCCCATTCTTGTCAATGTCAAACACCTCGAAAGCATCCTTGAGATTCGCCAGCACCTCATCGTAGTCGATGTCTTTGGTGTTGAGCTCGATGAATTCTTGCAAATCTATGAAGCCATCTCCGTCTGAATCCACCTCTTTGATCATGGTGTTGAGCTCCTCCTCTGTGGCCGTGTGCCCGAGGCTTCCCATGATCGATCCCAACTCTGAGGCCGAGATCTTGCCATCTCCGTTAACGTCAAACTTCTTGAAAACCTGTTCCAGCTCCTCCTCGATCTGGGCACGTGAGTTTAGAGATGGAGATCTCGAATTCACGGGTGTCTGCTGGGAAGATGCCACCGCAAGGCCAAGATGTTGTTTCTTTTTCCGATTGAACAGTTCTTTGAGTCCCATGATGATTGGAACCACCCGACTATTGATGAATGTTGATCGATCAATCAACGGAAAACTGGTACCTGAATGAGGAAAGAGGAAGGAGATTAAATTGGCCGTGTGGAGTTTTACATTTACCGGGACTATAGTGGATGGAAGGAAGAAATTTATCTAATTTGGAGTTGTGGTGCTCCTTAAATGTTAACAACTACAGAAGGATATGTGGGTTGGTTGCATTCATGTCGCAACAATTTTTAGAATTACTATGTCTTCCACTTTTCTTTAATTTATTCATTTTTTTTCAGGCTGTTTCCATATATAGTGAGTGTAATTAACATCTTTTATTTCTAATTAATATTACTTGTTAGCTATATATAATGATATATGGCATGGCTTAATGATAACAAGGTAACTTACGCATGTTAGCTAAATAAGGAAATTTTCTAATTGAATTAGTCACGGCTAATCATTAATTTCTAAACATTTACTGAATCACAACACTTCAGAAGACCCAAAAATTAGCATGTCTTCTAACATATTTTAATTTTTAATATTAGTTGAAATGGCTAAATCTTATTTATTATTGAATTTTGTGATTCTATTGCTTGTTGCCCAGAAGTGACGAAGAGTGAAGGTTCTTTCCAAGTAATTCATATCTTAGCATTTGCAACAATACATTTATGTTCCATAATTTCTTTTTAGAATCAATTTTCTAGCCATGAAAATATGTGCGAATTGAGAAATGAGGAGGGATATGTTTATAGAGTAAGTAAACCCTCCTCAATTTTTAGTTTGAATCTATGGGTTTAGCATTTAGGTAAATGAAAAGACATGTGGTGTGAAAATCAGAAGTGACATTTCATCTTAACAAAAGGACATAAATTAGGTCCTAAAAAAAAAGCATAAATAGGAGTAATTCGTTTTGTCGTTGTGGGAACTAAATAAGCATCTGCTGGTACTTTGTTCATTGATAGATTTAATTGTCACAGGTGAAATGCAGGTAGAAGAGCACTGATTGCAAGTATTAGAAGGGTGACCTTTGCCAACCACTCTCTACTTCTCATTGTTATCAGGGATGGGCCGAAAAGTAAGCGAGGAGGCCCACTAATGGAGCATTAATGTATGTGGTGGGCTCTGACTCCTGAAAGAAAGGCCTTGAGTCCGGGAATTTGTCGGAGCTATCAGGGCCGCCCACAACTGCCCCAATTAGTAAATTTGGGTTGGGGTTTGGACTCAGAAAATAACGAGAGCCAGCTTTGCAGGCAATAGGGGCCGGGTGGGCGTGTAGAGATGGCAACGAGCTAGCCCTGTGGTGGATCCTCTGTGGATAACGTGGCCCATAGCCCACCATGTACGACATTCTCAATGGATTATCCCCAAGAATGTAGTCCACCTAGACACATGAACATTAATTATAAGAGGCATTGGAATATCCTTTGTCTAATCATGAAGATTATCATTTCAATGCTGCATATTCGACATGTGAAATTTAGATGTCGGATTGAAAAAAGCAACCAGACAAACACAATGAAAAAGAAGGGGCGGCGTGATTAGAGGAGTTAGGATACACTTTCACTGTTAATGGGCGCCCACTACCAATCCAGATCCAGTGATAATTGCAGAATCATAGAGCATAGATTTTGTGTAATAATTAAGCGTGAAGGTGATGAATGAATAAAAAAGAAGAGGTTGTGCAAGTACCTGACGCTTGGCCAATCGTTTGAGGAGAGCAGGGGAGGCTGAGGTGCCGCCACATGGGACGACGTGATTGGCATGGCTGAGATAATTGGAATAAGCGAGCAACAGAAATGATAGGGATGTTACATGTTGCATGTTTGTTGCTTTATCCTTGAAGATGAGCCCCCCTTAGAAAATACAAAAAACAAAAACTGTTATACCAAATACTAATACTAATATAATAATATAATATTAGCAGCAGTAGTAGTAGGTACCTGGAGAATAGTGAACCTGAGGATTAGAAACTCCAGGCAACAAAGAACAAATAAAACCATCCGCATTAATCTGGAACGATCTTAAATCATTGGCTCTCCCCATTAGAACCTCCTGCATTCCATTTGACAAGAAAATGAAGCAATACCACTGCCTGCAGCAATTTTCACCTTGTCTCTTGTTTGATTTTCTTATTACAATAATAGTTAATGAGGCGATCCATTTAGAATTTAGTTTTATGTTTAGAAGAAGAGACGACAAGAAGAATGAAAAGAAGAGGGGTGGAGACAGATGCAAGAATCCAACCAAGATAGCATAACGTAATAACCTTGGAAAGGAGCACATTAATCCCGGCATGTTTGTTATCCCAACCGAACTCATTAAGGGAATCTCCAGCTCTTAAAACCATCTCGTTCCTCAATATGTACTCTCTGTACTCTCGCCTCCGAGATGCCTTGTGCAACCATGCCGCACCCCACAGCAACTCATCCTACAAACACCCACACTCACTACTACTTGATGCATTTTATATTACCAAATACGCACACACACTAGCTACTTACCTGGTAACCATCGAAATCACAGTAAAAAGGGCAGACTGCATGGCGTAGGCTGGAACTGTAGGCTCCTCGGTGCCTGTCAGCAAACTCGAATACCTATGTACCCAAAGCCACGGTCAATTTTCCTTTTCGTAATTTGTGCCATTGAATATTGGCAACATAAAGAAACGATATGCATGTAAAAAGTGAAAAAGAAAAAGACTCTTTCAAAAGTGTATATGGAATTTGGCAGGCCTGGTTGTTCCCTTGCATCTCTCACATGATTCACATCCATAGCCAGCAGGATGATTATCCTTCACTAATTGCTTAGATGCACTAATTTCATACATTTCAACACGACATGTTGCCAAACTCATACATATAGCACCATGTGATAAACAGTCTCTGCCAAACACTATACCCAAGCTCCCAGAAAACTGCTTCTAGTTCTTTCCCTTTAAATAAAACACCTGATAGGATATTCCTATTAATTAAACAGCTGAAGACATGTTTATTCCTGACTAAATTTAGTTTCTTTTTAATAAAACTTCTTGTTGACATTTGAACATTACCAACTCAGTAGTTTATATAAACATAGCAATACGCTTTATAATTAACGTATTTTTGTATATTGAAGCACTGAAGCCAAAGGCAAGCAATATCAATAAATGCTTCCAACATCGAAATGAAACATGACTAAATGGAATATTAAAAGATGAAGAAATAAATAAATATTATTGTTAAATGATGTTGTTCTGCATTCTCCCTGCTCAATCACGTGAACCCAAATAAAGCCTATGCTTGAGCAAATAAAGAAATTTCTCATGCATTCATTTTCTCCACATACAAATAAAGAAAATGTGAGAGTAAATTACGTGAATCGACTTACTTTGATGGCACGATTCAGCAGCAGCCTAGAGTATCCGGGGTCACGAGACCTGAAAACAATGGAGGCTGCGGCTAAGGCGGCGGCGGTTTCCCCGGCAACGTCGGACCCAGGGTTGTTGGCGTCGATCTTGTACGCTGTTCTCAAAGTGTCCATATCTTCGGGCCTCTCCCAACAGTTGTGGTCCGACAAGGGGTCTCCTACCTGCACGTAAACGACGCCCTCGTGTGCGGTCGCCTTGAGCAGATAATCTGTCGCCCACTTCACGGTCCTTACTGCATTTATAAGCTCCCCGCCTCCCATGTTTCGGCCGAAGTCGATGATGCTCCACGACAGCATTGTGGTAGTGAATGCCATCGGGAAACCAAATTTTACGTTGTCCCCCGCATCATAGTATCCTCCTGTCAAGTCCACCTGAAATAACGATAATGTGGTCGGAAACAGTTACCAGCTATTAACGAAGAAAGATGAAAAAAACAAGTGCTAAGTACTCCGGCGGAAGCTCCATCGTGCAAGGCGGAGTCCCTGCGCCAGCGAAGGCGTTGGTCAGGGGGAAGCCTGCCAGAGCGTTGGCCTTCGAAGAAAAGGATGCATTTGTGGAGCGCGTCGTGGTAGTCTTGAGCGGCCGCAGCGCAGTGGGGGGAGTGGTTAGAGGAGAGGAGGAAGAGGAGGAGGACGGTGGAAAACGACGGGAAACATGCCGAGAGATGGCAAGGATTTCGCGCCATTTTTGGTTAGGTAGCTCGAGGTCGAGGCTCAAGAAAAGAATAGGAGTGAGACTGGAACGGAGTAGTGACCCCTTTATTATATAATAGAAAGCTGTCATTGGATTCCTGGGGAGGAGGAATGGGGTGGAACACGTGGATGAGTGTGATTGGGTGAAGTTGTGATACGGATTGGGGGAGTGGGCTGTGTTGACTGGTTCACGAGCCGTTTGACTGAAAGGGAAGGGGGTTCAGTTGAAGAAGGGGGGTTCTTGGAGACTCTCTATTGCTTCAAAGTGTTTTATCTCAAATTGTAATTCTATTATAATTAATTGATCTTCTTAGTTGATATTTGATGTTTGGTATCCCACCTAAATTTAATGAGAAAAAATTAAAATAAAATTTTATTTTGAATCACCTTATATTTGGTCTTTAAAATATCAAATTGGACATAAGTTCGTAATTTCTTACCCAATTGGGATCAAATACTCAAAAAATAAATTGATCTAAAATATTTAATTAGAAAACAACATCCAAAATATTCTTTTGGTATACTATTCGTGGTAAGTCTCATAAACTATTCATGGATTTTTAAAGCTATTTTAGGTAGTTGAAAAATTGAATAGTAAAAGAGGAGCAAAAATGTGTGTGTCAGTGTAATGAGAGTGGCTGTGGGGAAATGAATAGTATGTGGTATGGGAAAGAAAAGGATGGGGATATAAATGGAAGTGGTGGGAGAGATCACCGCCACTTGATGAGCAACACGTGGAGGGCCTGAAAAGTGGAAATTTGTGGGGTCAGGCCTCCCTCCATGTGTATTTCGACTCTTTCTGCTCATCACCGAATCAAATCACACTATCAATAAATATATATATATATAGTGTATATTTAATTTGATGATAAGAGGTGTTGAACTAGATTATTACATTATTCACGAGGTCGTGTAGTTTCAAAATACAACTTGACTCCACACACAGATTCTATCGTACAATTTGGGAGAATCTAATTACGTCATTGCTCATGAAATCTTAATAATCAACTGCCGGTCTTGTTTCACCTTATTTTATGAAACTAAACTATGATTCTAATAACATAATTTGATTCTAGATGTGGGCATCTTCAGATGGTTTTAGTTTTGATTGTGAAATTATTAGTTTTACAATTGTAATTTTTGATTATTAATATTAAATCAAAATTAAAATCGATGATTTGAATCAAAACGAACGATTTGAAATCTTCGATTCCCGAAATCATCTGCATATAATTAAAATCGGATATCCGAGATTTTGATTTTAATTCTTGTTCTGGTTCAAAATAAAATAAACAGTTCAACTAAACTATTGACCCACAGTTCAAATCCACGATTCCAGTTCAAAACTAAAACATTGCCCGCATCTATTTGATTGCTTCGCTGAATAGTCAACAAGGTAATTAAATGAGATCTTTAATTTTAAATGGTGTTTTATTTTATTTAAATTTCATAAAAACATATTACTTGTAAATGAGATCATTTATTTTAAATGATATTTTTTTTTAAATTTTATAAATATATGTTACATGTCTATTTTTGAAGTAGTTAAATGAGATCTTTTATTTAAATGAAGTTTCATTGTTTATTTAATTTTTATAAAAATATGTTAGATGTCTACTTATTGTTATTCTGATGACCTATTTGGTGTGATCAAATAATATATTTTCCTAAGCCAACTCAACCCCATGGCAATCATAGTCGCAATCCTAGTTCAACTCAAACATCCTTATATATACTGATAATATTCACTAGCATCTATATATGATATATGAAAAATACGGTATTCTATTGTATTCTATTGTCTTCTCTATTCTCTATTTTTTTTTACTTTGTATCAGTAGGGATACATCTGTGTGTGTAATAGAGTGATAGTGAGCTATCGGATCTTAAGTGTGGTTAGGTTTGAACCACATCGTATCACTAATCAATAACAAGGGGAACCACTTGAGTCGGGCAAATGTCTCGACAACGATACCCAACAGTGGTATCAAACACACGGTTGTGATTCACTTTGAAATTATTCCTTGCTTTCAAGACAAATAGACTTGAAATACTTGTAAGCTCTTGTTTTAGATATAAATGCTAAAAAAAATTAATTTTTTTTAAATAAATTATACGCATGTAAAAATTAGGCGCACTACTATCTTAGTTATAAGACTGTAACTATATGAATAATGTTTCTCTTAACTTACATTCCTTATTTTCCTTCTATTCAAACATTTTGTTTCCAAATCAAAATTTCGGTTGTCATCAAGTCATTTTGCTTGCTTGGCTGCGCCATTAATTTGTGAAGAAATCAAAGCTTTGATATATATTTCTACTTGTCCAATTTAGGCAAATGTAACAAGATTGTTATAAAGAAAATTGATTGACATTCCATCTCTCTCTCTCTCTCTCTCTCTCTCTCTCTCTCTCTCTCTCTCTCTCTCTCTCTCTCTTTCACACACACACACACACATTTGCATACAAATTCATTGGATCTTGAATGCAAGTTCAGGTGTTCTCCTGATGCGTATGGGCTTGTAAACTGCTCACAACACTCTTACAAATTATTGTTGGGCCTCATGATCATATGAATCCCATTCTTTATCAAGTCAAAAACTTATTGCAAATAAGCTCAACCAGTATCCCAAAACTCTCGGTGAATAGCCGGCCGGGAGGAAAGAAATCAGGCTGGCCGGAGAAGAGCCAATAATTAATTACAAACTGCAACAATCTCTAAGAAAAATGAATTAGTAAACGAACAAGAATACGGCGATGGAGAACAGGACGCATGGCTACTTTCTTCATTAAGTTTGAAGGAATATTACCTTAATTCTTGAATTATTCATATATAATTAGTAATGTTTTCCCTATCTATTTTGGATTTTCATGTTATTACTTAATTTCTTGATTATGATTTATGGGGATTTGATTTAGTTAGTCCAACAAAATTAAATTATTGTTATATCTATTGCTAAAATACAAATTATACTATGTAATTATTATGATTTTGTATTCCACCATAACGAGTAGGGATTGAATCACTAAGGGTAAAGCCCCTGAATCCAAAATCTAGTCTATTCTATTGTCCTATAATCTAATGTATTTTACAAATTAAATGTAAATAGTTTGTTCAAGGTTGTTGATTAATTAAACATGATTAATTAAAGAGTTTGTTGTTAATCTAGTGCTAGATATTCAAGAATACATTAAGAGATACATTATTGATTAGTTCATGATTAATCAAGATAAATGGGATATTGAATTGATGACTGATATTTTTTACTCTTTAAATAATTTGATTATTTAGCTTCCTTATATTTGAATTTCTTGATTTATTCAATATATATATATATGTATATATTTCTTATGTGATTTGTTGACTTTTAAACTTGTCTATACTTTTTAGTTTTATTGAGTTATTTTTATATTTAGAAGGGTAGTATTTAAAAAATTATTTAATTAATTTTAATAATCTACTTAGATAAAAAGTTAATACTTGAATTGGGAGTGGTCTAATGCGTCAAAGTTTTGATGCAACGAGCAATGTAACACGTGGCATATCCTTTTAGACATTAATGCCAAGATTTGCGCTGAAGATGGACGGACTTATTGATATCATTATGTCTTTGATTTCAGAATGTGTGGGCCTCACTCCCAAAATTACTTAAGAGCTGTTGTTTTATTTATAAATTCATATTTTTTTTATATGCTGTTTGATGTTTTGTAAATGTCATTATGTCTTTGAGTTATTCTTGCATGATTTATAGGGATTAAAAGAAAGCAAATGATTGAATGGAAAATACACAACTTAATTTCTACCTCATTCACTAGTGTTAATGTACATCCCTTATTTTTGCTTGAATTTGATGGGGCTCCTGCAAGTCAATTCTCTAATTTTATGAGATTAATAGTAAAAGAAGAAATAGGATATTGTGTAAAACTAAATTTAATTTATGAAAAATATATTGTTTACTTTTTCATGTGCGGGGCTGTTGTGAGTGGTTAGTTGTTACAGACACTTTTTCTGCTTCTCTTTACCTTTGTCAACTTTAACGGTAAAAGCCGTTTCAATAATTTACATATATGCTTCCACTCCTAGATTTTCACTGTTTTAATTTGGATTACATACCTAAATTTCTACAATGCTTATAGCCTAGGCACACCACCAACACTATATCCAACTTTAACAAAAATTTGTAAACCACATATATAAATATTTGTATGTTTTTATATATATATATTTGTGTCAAAAAAAGATGTTAAAAAGATATTTAATTTGATGGATTTATATAAGTATGAATTTATAAAAAAAAATTGAAAATTATGTGAAAGTAAAATAGAAATGTTTTTGGCAGCATTTTTTCATTTAAAGCCAAACTAAAATGATTGATTTCTTCTTCTAGTAGATGTATTTGAGCGAAAAAATAATAATTTTTCAACTTTTGGTGCTTTCTAATTTTTTATATTTTGAGAGATTTCTATCCCCTGCTTTTCAAAACAAAACAATCATACACGCATGTGCCGGGGGCATAATTGTAACTTTCACCAAATAAATTAGTGGCATCACCTGCTTAAACTGACTTTCACATCTTCTCTTCCAACTCCCAAGCTCAAAATTTGCTAGTTGCAACCTCAAATACAATGAGAATCTTAGCTCCATTTTTCCTGGTCATCCTCTGTTTGTCGGCCTCTGCTGCCGCCGCCCCCGACTTCATCCGCACCAATTGTGACACCACTCTATACCCACAAATGTGCTACCACTCTCTGGCCGGCTACGCCAATGCGGTACAAAATGACCCGGCTCGCCTCGCCCGCGTAGCTGTCGGCGTCAGCCTTTCCCGCGCCAAGCACATGGCCCTCTACATCGCCAACTTCTCCCGCCAAGCCGACTACGCAGCCGACCCCCGAGCCGCCTCCGCCCTACATGATTGCTTCTCTGTGTTGGGCGACGCCGTGGAGCAGATACGAGAATCCCTGAAGCAGATGCGAAGGCTGACAGGCACAGGAGAGGAGCTGAGATTCCAGTTGAGCAACGTGCAGACGTGGATGAGCGCCGCGTTGACCAATGAGGACACGTGTGTAGACGGCTTCGAGGATGTCGCCGATGGGCCGGTGAAAATGGACGTCTGCGATCGAACCATGAAGGCGAAGGAGGTGACCAGCAATGCGCTGGCTCTGGTCAATATGTTTGTTTCCAAGGTTTTGGTCCCGTGACAGAATTTTTCTTTTAACTAATTTAGGACAATATTATCGAGTGTTTATATTTTCCAAGTAACAAAAATATGTGTGTGCGATTTTTAAGTTGTAGTAAGAAGTAATATGTAGAAGGTTTTATGCATGAAGAGAGCAGTATTTTAGGGATATGGTGTTTGGATTGCCTCTGACCTCTTCTTATGGAAATAATCTTCATATGGGATGGACGGCAACAATTCATCCATCACCTAAATCTCTTTCTGGAAACCTAAAACAAGTTATTCCTTTCTATTAGGTTTCTTTCCCACTTCTAAGAATTTAACCAAATTAAAGCAAGAATTGGTGTATCTAAACCCTGGAAATTCACCCCCCCCCCCCCTCCCAACTACCTTAGCTAGGTCATCTTCCTCCCCCGCTCATACCAGCACCGCAACTACTCCCACCTTCATTTCCCCATCCCAAACGATTCATCGATGGAGGGGCCATTTTATTTGAATTTGGTGTCTCATGGTTGTGATGATGGTGGATGTTGTGCGTAGGGGCGGCATCGGTGCTCGTGGAGGTGAGGAGACGATGATTGTGGCAGTGGCAATGGCGATGGAAGAATTTATTATTTGTTGTGTATTATTTTATAACTACTATTTCATGTGTGCATAGTTTCAAATGATATATATTTATTTTATTACTCATATTAAAAAATTAATATAAAGAATTAGTTATATTATCGGATCATGCACAACAATGATTATAACAAATGCTAAATTAAATATTTTTAATTTTTTTCAACAAGTTTAGGGTGTAATTTAAGCTATAGTGATGGAAAACTTCTACAATTTATGCCACGTAAATAACTCACTCTTGGACTTGCCTATGAGTTGAAATCTTACTTTGTCAACCTTGAGATTCTTATAATCAAACTCTAGTTTATATACTTACAAAAAAATATATGTTGTAGTAATGATTATTTGTTAATTATGATGCTTTATGTATATGGGGTTATTTATGATTATATATTTTACGACATAATTATGCTGCTAAGCACGGGGATCAGCATAGCTGCCATAAATTATTTTCTGAATTATATTTTAAATATACTTTTTATCCTAAAAATTCATGTCTCTTTTTATTAATTAAAGTAAAAATTAAAATATAATTTTTATAATAACATACATATTGATTAAATAACTCTCATGTGACATCAGCTCCAGCTGCTGGCCCATCTTCTGATTCAAAGAATTATTTAGGGAGGCCCTGGCAAGAATACTCGACAACAGTTTTCATGGAGTGTAGGATCGAAGGGGTTGATCGACCCGGCGGGGTGGCTTCCCTGGACCGGGAATTTTGCTATGGGGAGTATATCAACACCGGTAGTGGTGCAAGTACCGGTGGGAGGGTGCACTGGCCTGGATTAATTCCAGTGCGGCTGAGGCTTGGAACTTCTCCGTGGAGAATTTCTTGGCCGGAGATTCATGGATTCCGGCTGCCCCTGTTCCCTTTACTTCTGAGCTTTGACATGCATCATCAAATTGTTAGCTTCCAACACTATACCACCGTTGCATGTAGACTACTTTCCGTTCTTTCATCACTGTACTGTACAAACCGTTCTTAAGTTGATTTGGACGTTTGCTTGTTGCATTTAAACAATTGTAAATTTGTAAACTCACCATACTCATATACTTTATTAAAGAGCATTAAATTGTGGGAATAATTATCAGTAAAAATATCCTATTCCAATCAATCTTTTTTTTTTTAATAATTCTTTTGGCCGTGATTAAAAAATCATTCCTCTTTTTTCTATAACAATTCATTAGGTCGTAAAAAAACTTATTTATTTTTAGTATGATAGATTTTTAACACTTGTAAAATTCGATAATTTTATTTATAACATGGAAAATGAGAAGTAGTAGGTCTCGATGAGGTATGCATCATATTCTATGCAATTGTCAATGCCCTATGTTTCATCATAGGTGCTGGAATGTAAATTACATTAGTAGATATAAGTAATTTATACTAATATAATAGTATACATTTCTATAAATAGTAAAATTATGTAAAAATCAGTTCCTTATTTTAGATTTCTTTTTTTACAATTTTCTGTATAAAAAAGAAAATAAAATGTTTTAGACGACAACTTTTGATCTTTTTTCTAGGAATTTTTTCAAATATTTAACTTATAAATAATTATTTTGTTTCTTATAAGTTTTTTTATGTATAATATATTAAATTAATCATATTTTCACGATTTATAATTTAACATCCATATTGCTTAGTTTAAAATTAGGTATTAGATTTTTTTAAAAAAAATTAATTTTTTTGGTTGATTATTTAAGTTATATTTGTGAATTGTGGCTTGGATTATTTGTATTAAACTTGAGATACATGCAAAAATAAGATTTTAAAATTTTTCACAAAAAAATCATACATAATCTGTTTAAATAAAAATATTTAATTCTATTTCTTTTTGTATAAATAAATATGTTTAGAAATTCTACATCAAGCGATTGGAAATTTCAAGTTGTAGAGCTAGGTTTATGTGTAGATCATAAAATAGGATGAACTACAAAAATAAGTAAATATTTGAATTCATTCATTTACAAAATAAATTATATTTTGAAATTACAGATTAATATCCCGTTAATTAAAGCATGCGGCATGCCTTCCGATAAAGGCTTGTATTTAGTTTAACTATACCTCAATTATTACAAATATTGTGGTGATGAAATAACATTAGAGTTGAAGATGTGATTAATAAGTAATTATGCATTGATGTAAAGAGCATGAGATTACAGAAGAAACACGTACCGTACGGCAGCATAATGTAATTTTCTTATCTTAAACTTAAAGATAACAAAAAATAAAAAGATTAATGGGAAGGTGTTTATAATTCAACTTAAATTATTTATCAAGTCTGAATAGAAAAGGTTGTGTTCCAATGCTAACATCAATTTATTACATAAGTTGTATATGTACATATGACTAAAGAGGGGTCACATGGAGTAAGGCCCGGGAAAGGAGTCCAAGAAGACATCACAGACCCATATCAGGCTTACAATCTAAGGTCGAGGCCCATAACTGGTACGGTCATTACAGGGTCTCTAATTTGTGATGGCCCACATCTGTTGTACTTCTTATAAGAAATATGCAATGGAACCCGAACCCGCCCCATGTCTTTCTCACTTGCATGACAGATAAAGAAACAAAAGGGTTGCCTAAGCCTCACCTAAGTCCGTGCACAGTGCACACCATTTTATGTCTAGGAGACACGCGTCAGATAACTTTTCAAATCAGATGAGAAATAAGTTGAGATCCAGGGGACAACCTAGTAATTTCGAAAACCCAAAAATTTTAGTCGAACATACAGGTCACCAATCCTTGCACCACTGTTTTGAATCAGAATCAACCGTTTGATCAGAACAGCCGCAGGTGCAATCTCATAATCTCTCAATCCTCTCTTCTTTATTATTATTATTATAAGAAGCAAATTGTTTTACAACTTAAATTAGGGTTTTTTAGCTCTAATGGTTTTTTCATTGGTTGATTCTCATTTCACATAATACATTTTGTAGATTAAATGTCTATTTTTTAGTTTAGATGAAATTTTTAAGATCAAATTGGTTATATAAAAATAACTCACTAAACTTATAAGTTAGTCTTTCTTTCTTCAAATTTTCAATGTGAACTCACTTCTAAACTTCTATTGATTATTGTTATCATAGTATATCTATTTTATATATACATATACATATGTTGTTAAGGTTATATGGGAATTAATTTCTAGGTTATAGAATGTTTTAAGGGTTTTATATATACATATATACATATGTTGTTAAGGCTATATGGAATTAATGTCTAGGTTATAGAATATTTCAAGGGTTCAACACACTATGATTCATTTTATCGCAAATAAAAAATTTACTAGACCTAAATTCTAAATTCTACAAGAGTAGTAAAATTATTTGACCTACATACAAAAGTGAGCAAACGAATACATAAAAGAAAATGTAGAAGTTACAATCATAACTATCAATTTTCTAAATGATAGAGTACCGAAAAAAGAAAGAATATGTATCAAACTCAAGTCAATTAGATGCACAAGCTATCAATTGTTTAATTAGTTTTCGTCAATTTCATATATTGTGCTTTCTTTTCTTCTATTTTAAATGTACCTTTTACATCATAATTTTAGCTCATCATTCATGTGTGAATTGAATTTTTTTTTTTTATAAATTTACAAATATAATAAATATATTATATTACTAGCATGGCAGACTTTGAGTTAAGTTATAAGAGATGAGAAGTAGAGTAGGAAGTAGGCTCATTTCATGTTTTACAATGTTATTTATTTATTTTATTTTTTTCCTTGTAGAAATGCGTTGTTTGACCAGGCAAGACAAGGGGACTACCAGGAGGCATGACCACATGGTTTAGGATTCATTCAAAAAAACCCAAGTTGAATTCCTTTTATTTTTATATTTAACTAAAAATATATTTAAATTATATTTTTTATTAACAAATACAAATATTGAATTACACCATCTCTTTCAACAAGGAGGGTTAAAGTGAATCCATGCGAAAGATGCACTAAAAAGACAGTAAAGTACCTTTGGAGGGTTTGTGATATTGTGCTTCTTAGAAGGAATCATCACCTCAATCTTAGATATTGCGTTCAGTATAGATAGGACATGTTCAACTTTCTTTGGATTCATAGTCGAACGGATTCTACTAAAATTCTCAAAGTCAACAGGAATACTATAATCATCTTCTTCATCAGACTCGTCAAATAAATCATCTTCACTTGAACTCCTGAAAATTAGACCACTTTGATGAAGAACCCTATCAATCAATCATCTCTAACTTCTAACACAAGGTCAAATATCTTGTCCCAATAATGGTGAGATCCAAATAGTTGATCCTTGACTGGCCAAGCCCCATGAGAAGAACCATAACCGCTACCACAACTTCTAGTACCCTGTGAAAAGCTTAAGTCCCAAGTGTATTGAGCCTTACTTGAAATGCTGGGTCTTACCACTCTCATTATTATTCACCTAAATCAAGGTAGTTATAAATAATGTTGAATAAGGTCAAATCTACAAAAATCAATGGAAATTGTTGAATATTACTAATTTATTTTATATTTTATTAGATAATCAAAATAAAAAGTGTGATTATCAACAATTATTTTATTAAATTAATCTGAGTCCAGGATAGTCACAATATTAAATTATCACTCCTCCCGAAATGTAAGTAATTTGTGGATTAATTACTCATGTTAATATCTCTATTTCATATGAGTAATCAACTTCCAAAAGAACAAAAGACTGATAATTCTTCACAGCAGACGTACAATCATTTAAATATTTATGTCACATGCCAGATCTATATGATCTCCTCTCCTGAAGCTTGATTCGATCTGGAGGTCACGTATTTATAGAAAATTTGCCTAGGGTTCATCTCCATCTTCAAATCCATTGTAATCCACAAGATATGCACAAATCTCTACGATCAGCACTCGATCGAGCGAGAATCCTCTAGGTCGAGCACTTCGTCGCTCAACCCCATCCAGAACTGTTTATAGCTCCCACTCGGTCAAGTGAAATCTAGTCTCAGTATTAGCATAACTTCAAAAAAGTGATTAAAGCTTTCCGGTCCAAATTTGATTCGTTTATTTCTCACAAACTTGTAGGCCTTTGTATTGGTTGTCGAATGCCAAAATAACGAAGGTATGTCAAGATAAATCAATATATAGTTTGTTATTTGATTGGATCTTGGACTATATTAAAGTCACAATTGATAGATGCATTTCTCATGAAAATTGTAGATCATTGTCTTATCTTCCCAACATAACAAAAATCAATAAATTTGTGCACCTACATTGAAAGTTATATTCATTATTTTGTAATTACGCCAATGCTTTATGATTATGAGTGCCAATTTAGTTTTTAAGCTTCAAATAAATGAAAATTGCTACAAAAAGGAGCAAACATATAATATCTACTTGATGTAACAAAATTGAATTAAAAAAAAAATTGATTATACATGATTTTGCACAAAAAATATTTCTTAAATCAACCCAAAATGTATAAGCTCGTTTATCAATCATGTGTGCCTATACACTACCAGATTGTGTGCCACGAGCAGCATCTGCCACCTTATAGCCTGCTGACAATGTTTGATTACTCAATATGCACGGTCAAGTTGTTTAAGTTGTTCGTTCATATTTGTTGTAGAACCTCAAACTTTCTTGTGATGGAATTGGGTGCAAAAAGAAAATGGACTCGTGAATCACTCTTTTCTTGCCAAGTGTAGTTCTTAATGTTACTCGAAGGAGGAGACATAGGTCCACAATCGGAACTGATAATACCCTAATCTAATGGATTACAAATTGGGCCATCAATGAATTTCCATGTTCTGGTGAATAACGTTTTTCTACTTCACTCTCACGGGATATACTAGAATTTAAAAAATGCTTCTTAAGTATTGTTCATCCATGAACAGATGTTCATTATTTCATTAAATGCCAATACAAGATCTCATCTAGGAATAAATTGGAGTAGAGATTATCAAGAGAGAATGATACTGCAACATGAAAGAGAGGCGTTTCCTGTCGTTCCACTTCTAAATTCTTACAATTCAAAAGTTGAATTTTTGAGCAAATTACAAAATTAGTTCCGTAACTATAGAACGTTAGCAATTTGAGTTCTGTTCAAATGTAAATTTGTAATTATGTTCAATAATAATTTTAATTTCACAAATTTAGTCATAATTTTGATGGAAATTGAATTTTTTTTTCGGAATTTGACATATGCGTCTCATATGACTTTTCCGGCGAAACTTTTCTGATGTGGCTTTTCATTTCACACAATATAAAAAAATAAAAATACACACACACAATAAAAGAATACGCCAAATAAACAAAAGAAATTTAAAATACTTTAAAAGAATATATTTGTCTTCTTTAGAGGAACTAACTGTAAGTGATAAAAAATCCTAACTCATTTATATTTGATTACTTACATGTTATTCATTTAAGCAGACAATTATTTTATTTTTTTATGTTTGTGTGTGTGCGTTTTTTTCTTTTTTGTTGCAGATAGCGTGAAAATTTAAAAGTCACGTAAAAAAGGTTTTTCGAAAAAAACACGTAAGACGGACATGTCAAATTTCCACAAAATTCCTAATTTTTTTTCAAAATTAAAACTAAATTTACAAAAATAAAAATGTTATGAAACATAATTACAAATTTACATTTGAATATGACTAAATTACAATGTTCTACAGATATATGACTAATTTTGCAATTTAGTCATGCAGTGGGGGGGAGTGGGGGGAGTAATCATGTATATGCCCAATAATATTATGGACTTTGAATTAATTGTATTTTGGCCAGTTATATTCTAAGAATGAGACTCATTATGCAATTGTTGGGTAGTTGGTCCAACAAAGTCCATTTCCAGTTAGATTAGGATAAATATAATTAAGATATTTTATGTTATATAAGATATTTTTTAAGGTTCTTAATTACATCATTTTATAAGTATCCCAAATAGTTACCGTAAATTGAAACATTAATAATAATTGCAAAATAACTATTTGAAAATTGTAAACAACTCAAAAATGCTATTTGCAATATGTTTGTTTTACCTGGGAAAAGATAAAATTAATGTTTGTTTTGTAATTGAAACATTGATTTGTTAATAAGTTTTTTCTAAAAAAGGGACAATTTGAAATCTAAGAATCTGGCTGTAATTGAAATTATAAAAATTATGTTAAATTTGTTAATTTTTTATGCTAAATTTATAAAATTATAGTTAATGTGAAAGTTGATGATTTATTTTGTAATTAAAGCTTAACAAATTAAGAACGAAAAATCTAGAGCGTGAAATTCAATCTCCAACCAATGAGGTCACGCCACGCACGTGGTATGGGTAATGCCAGAGCGACGTCTAAAATTGAATGGGAGGTCTAGAGGACAAAGTTGGAAATAAAGAATGCAACAAAAAATAAGATAAGGAAATAGCACACCCACGTCATCGATCCATGTGACATTTTTGCTGATGAAAATACCCTCCGATCAGAGATCATGGAGATCCCCTAACCGTAGATGTAAGGGCATCAACTTTTACTCCATTTTCATTTTCTTTTTTATTTTTGGGGAATCTTTTACCCCTCGTCTCCGATGTGTTTGACCCTTTTATAAGCCTTGTCTCCTTCCAATTGTTTTCCACGCAATTTCTTGTGGCTCCATTACCCAAGGGTGAAAGAAAAATTTGCCATCTTTTCTGTAAATCGAAGTGATTGTCTGTGGGCATGGCGAGTGAAGAATTGCAGGTTAATGAAGCTCCGACGCCGACTCCAGCCTCTTTGCCTCCGTATCCAGAGGTAGAAAGCAGCTGTCTTTTTTCTTATCTGTGTTTTGGTTTTGCGATGATTCTATCTTGTCCTGAAAAATTCCCTCACAACTATACAGATGATTTTGACAGCAATTAAAGAGCTGAACGAGAGCAACGGCTCAAACAAATCGGCAATCACCAAGTGCATCGAAGGCACCTACGGGGCCCTCCATCCGGCCCAGTCTGCACTCCTCACCCACCACCTCAACACGATGAAGTCAGCAGGCCAGCTGCATTTCATCAAGAACAACTACCTCATACCGGAGCCCAATTCGCCGCCGCGCCGTGGCCGGGGACGCCCTCCGAAACCCAAAACCCCTCTCTCTCCGGGAGCGGTTACGCTGTCTCCTCGCCCTCGTGGCCGCCCCCCGAAATCCCGCGACCCCACAGCTCCTCCACAGCCGGAGAAAGCTACGGCTTCTACTGTTTCTGGGAGAAAACGTGGACGTCCGCCCAAGGCTAACAAGGCAGGCGTTAGCGCGGCCTCGCCACCTACCGAGGGGGGCGTTCCTCGCGGCCGTGGAAGGCCGCCTAAAGTGAAGCCGGCTGTGGCCGCTCCCGTGGGTGCTTAATTTGAAGAAGATAATTAGTTTAGGGTAATTTGTTCTTTTACTTTTTTTTTTTTTTTCTTTTTCTTTTTGGTTTTATTGAGGGACCTGGTAGTTTCACTTAATTATTAAATTAGGACGGTGAGTCGAAAGTTGATTGTTGTAAGTTTGGTGTAAACTTAATGGAAATGAGATGGGATTCTCGCTTTTAATGAAAAAAAGATTCTTTGAATGCCTTAGATTATGCTTTCCTTCTGGTAAAAAGAAATGACATGTTGAGGTCCCCTTTTGCTTTTTGGTTTTTTCTTTATTTCATTTAAAATCAAAGTGCATTGGGAAATGGCATATTATACATTATTGTTTAAGTGGTCAGGCCGAAAAAGATGAAAGCAAAAGCCCGCTTTGATTTTTGGTTTTGAATATAGGTTTTGGCGGGCCACTTTTTTTCAAACTCTTTTGAGTAAAAAGTCGTTATTGATCAACGTTTGTAATAGTTTTAAATGATTATATACAGAGATAGCATCGCGCAACCAGAAGCGGCACCTCTTATCCACACTCCAAATGAAGAAGAGTAAACATTTAAATGATGGATGACCTCACTAGGTATTCACCATTTAATTATATCACAAGAAACTCTATTCATCTAGTTTGTGCATAACATGTAGGATCGGAACAACTAATATTCTTGCATGGGACGCTTCCCATGCGGATCTGGTCTGGGGCTTGTAAAACTTGATGTAGTCGCACCTAAAGTGGCTGTCTGCGTGCTAGTGGTTGACCCAAATGACTTGGATGCTCCTGAAGATCCAGAAGCAGAGAGTGATGCTGCTGCAGTGAGTGGCCTAGGAAGTCTGTACCTGGAACCAGGGTGTCCTGGTCTTGTTGGTTCCTCCAGAATGCTTGGCTTCTTTGAAAGTATCAAAACCACTTGGCCCATGCCCGGCCTTGATTTTGGATCAGACTGCACACACAGCAACCCCATCTGTATGCACATTGCTATTTGCTCCGTATTTGCTGAAGACCCTATCAGGCTTGGATCCACAATTTCCAAACTCTTTTGTTTCTTGTAAAGCTTGTAAGCCTGCACGCACCACCAAGCATCCAATACATTGATAACCAGATCATGAGAATGGCATATGAATGAATCATCAATCAAGACAATACTAGTTATGTATACCCTGATATTGAAACAACAACAGAAAAGACAAGTATGTGCAAATTACTATTCATTTGATTGTGCAATTGTTTCCTCTTGTATATTTTGACCGAAAAATAATGTATGAGAAAAATGAAATGACATGGATCCCTTATTCTCTTTTCCCCCCTTTTTCTTAACAGAGTGAAAGAGGCGGTTGGGTCCAAGTGCTTTACAAATTGAAGTAGAAAAGATTTCGCACTGAATTTGGACAGGGGTGTATCACCTATCAAGAATAACTGCATCATAAATTGATTTCAACTTTAATGGAAGTGAATGATTTCAGAATATTAACAGGGAAAACAAACATGCTTTTGGTTTCCCAGATTGGTTATGTAACCAAAAACACAAATGATAAGATGCCAGTAGATGGACTTTTCGATAGTGATTACATTTTTCTGGCTATCTCAAGAGCTGAAATCCTTCAGATTTCAGGACCTAAGGCTTAGCAATCAACATTTATAGATAAAAAATGGAGCAGGTTACGCATTTAATAGGTAATACTACAGGTATCAATCATGTACCCATTCAAGTAGGTTACGAGATTCAGCATCTCGGTTAAATTTTGAATTTTTCAGACCGCTTATGAGCTCCAGAACAACAACCCCAAAGCTGAACACGTCTGCCTTCTCCGATAGATGGCCATGCATGAGATATTCTGGTGCCATGTATCCACTGTATCAATCATTACTTTTCCCACTTAGCAGAATATATACAGTTTTACATTGTTGCCAAACTCCGACATGAATGGCTTTGAACTTCAAAAATTCTGGAATGGGAAGAAAACGTACTTAGTACCAGCTACGCGGGTGTTAACATGTGTTTGGTTTTCGGGATAGAGGCGTGCCATGCCAAAATCAGCAATCTTTGGAATCCATTTCTCGTCAAGTAGGATATTGCTAGCTTTGATGTCCCTGTGTATGATCCTACAGTGAGCCTCTTCATGAAGATAAAGCAAGCCCTTTGCGATGCCTGTTATCACATCATACCTTCGCTTCCAATCAAGTACTTCTCGTCTATCAGATTCTGAAAATCAATGCCATGACATCAAAGAATCAACACAGATTACATGTGTGAAGTTTAAGGACCTTATTCTGTGGGCCATGCAGTCTGTTTTCAGATCTCCAACTTAAAAAGTCTTTCAAATAATTGACTTGAAGATTACATATTTCACGTTGTGTGCATTTGGTGTTTCAAATATTGAAAAAAGTATAAACAAAGATGATGCACCACTCAGTTGCGTTTAACTTTGCACACATATACTTAGAGATACTGGAGAAATCAAAAGGAGAAAGGGACATTAAAATAGGAGAGCTTACTGAATAGAATCTTGTCAAGGCTCTCATTCGCCACGTATTGATAAACAAGCAGCTTTTCAGGATCATGTACACAGTATCCCAACAAATTCACCACATTCCTGTGCTGGACTCGCGCCAGAAGCTTTGATTCGCTCTGAAACTCTTTCTTCCCCTGTGTCGAGCTCTGTGACAGTTTCTTCACTGCTATTTCTCGCCCATCATTCAATTTCCCCTGTCAAATTTCACGACCCCAAAAATAGAATTTCATTTCTTATTTTCAGAAATATTCAAAGCCCACCGGATATAATCAAAGGCTACTATTATTCATACAATCAAGACTGGAAACTTGATAGTAAATTTTACCTTGTATACCGGGCCGAAGCCCCCTTCCCCAAGCTTCAGAGCTGGATTGAAATTCTTGGTTGCCTTAACAAGAGTCTCAAAAGAGAACTCCTTCTGCTCCTGTGCTGCAAGTTTCTCCAAGTCCACTTCGTTTTGGTCTTCTATCAAACAGTTCAAAGGAAAACACACACCCAATCAGAGATTTATATTATCAGAAACATGAAAACCAGAATTCGTGATGGAAGCTGTTATAAGAGAATTCACCTCTACTTGATTTAGATGCGAAGGGCTTGATGAGGTTTCTGAGAAAGCTTTTGGATTTGGGCATCTCATGCTACCATTTCACGAGTACAATTTTCTGGGATCGGTATTGGATGAACAGCTGATTTACATTAAACCATCTTCAACGCGTTTCAAATTGATTTTGGTCCTCTCTATGTTACCAACATCTGAGAAGAAATATCCGAAGGAAGAAGCGTGTTGACGCTGCATCACATGTAAAGAATTGAATTTTTAATAAATAATTCTTGCAAGCATTTTTAACTAGAAAATAAAAGCTTTTGACCATATTTCTCTTTTGACTAGTGAAGAAAAACACAAGAATGTATACAAAAGACTAGGGCGGATTCCCAGCAGGCATATGTCAACCGTCAGCGGTATTAAGGATGGATACCGTCAAGCGTCAGGTTTGTATCACCCTGGCAATTGACTATATTGCCCTTCTTTGAATTAATATTTCCACACAACGCCTGCTTAGTTGTCTTAAGAATAATTAATATACCATAATCATAATGATGATGGGTTCAGACGAAAATGGATCATAATTGGCCTTGTCCATGTGCAGCAATCGTGAAACCAACTACATGATGATGTGGGGTCGCATTCATAATCTTTCATCCAATGTAGAGCAAAAGTCAACGACCCCAACAAAATTAACTACTCTTCTCCCTGAAATTTGTAATAAACAAAGCTGATCAATTAATTCTACATAGTTTGGTCAGAATGAAGCTCTATATTGCGTACTTACATGTTGCCACATCTCCTTTCCTTCTCTGTTGATGCTGCTTCCCCTTCATTTATCTCTCCTCCTTCTCTCTCTTAACCACAAGTTCATACATCAGCTGCAAACTTCTTGCTCGTATTCACACCGTTTCCTCGATCATCCTCTGACACTGCAAAGCTTCCATCTGCCTTCTCTTCCTGGAGTCCGTTTTTCATGGCCATTGTTTGATTGGCAGCCACTGCAGATGCACTTCTTTCTTCTTCTAACTCCCCATACAGAGCTTGCACATTTTCTCTTTCTGCCCTTCTCAAGCTTTCTATAGTAGCAGGGACCTTATCTTCTTCAATCTCATTGAATTCCAACTCTGATGATGCATGCCTGATCGTTCAATGATGCGTGCGTCCCAGTTCCACAATTGCTTCTTCACTTGCATAGGACGTAATAGAAAACAATTTCACAATCCCAATTGAAAAGAACAAAAATGTACTATATACCAACTCTAAGAGGTACAAGATTTATTAGATCCTCACGTTACCAACATACCTGTATTGAGATTCAAATGCATCTCCCCTGTTTTCACGGTTATTTCTTTGACATCCATGGCATCTTGAGAAGGTAATTGGCTTGCAGGGAAATTTGTAAATTGTTCGAAATCCCTCACTGCCAAATTACAATCTTTTGCATGAAAGCCTAGTGAGTTTTCATCTTCTTCCAGCTCCATGGATCAAGAATTGCTGGTATAGGTTCCTCATTTATATCAAAATCAACAACTTCCATTTCAACTAACCTGCTAGCCAAAACCTCTTCTTCAACTTTCAACTTCACGAACCTTGCTGGATCATTGATCCTAACTTGGTCTTTGCTGCAATTTTCTTCAGTTACCAGTTCAACAGGAACCAAATTATCCAGGAAAAAATCTTCCAATTCTGTCATCCCATTAACAAATACTGATATAGAACAATTCTTCATTTTCTCCTTTTCCACACTCCCATCATACTGAGACCGCACTTCGCTTCCATTCTTATCTTCCAAAGCAGACAGTTCAGTTATCTTCTTAACAGAATCGCACCCTTGTTGAATGTGATAATCACAAAGATCTCCATCCTTACCAATCCAATTTTCTTTCCGGGCATATTCTAAAACATCCCAGGATGATGTTTTGAGCAGTATGTAAGAATTAGAAGAATACATAGTATTATCCAATCTTACCTCACAGCAAGAACATTTTAAACTCTTCCACCATTCTCACTTACCTTTTCTTTATGATTCACGATCTCGCCAAATCCTTTTATCCATGGAAACAAAGGAAAGATTTTCTGAGAATCCAAGAAATCCTATCCCTGAAGATGAGCAATGCTCACACATATCTTGAGATTGAGCCAACTTGTGATGAGCCGTACAGTAACTCAATTTGGAGATCTCCCTTGAGTGAACTTTACAAAGATGATCTCTGTGCATGTTGTCCTTTTTGAGGATCAAAGACATGATCAAGCCTAGTACACCACGGGCAGGTAGGCTGTAGGCCGAAAAAGTCAGCAAAATTTTATGATCAGATAAGAAAACAGAGAATTTAAGAGGAGGAACAGAATCAAAATCCACTCAACAACTGCATAGATGAGAATGAGTGTCATCTTGTTGGTGTTTCTATGCAACATGGTTGACAGTTATTTGCAGCCATGAATCTGATATATTTGCAGTTTTGCAATATACAGAGGCGGATAACAGAGAGAACAAATAGATTGAAGGACAGAAAGCTGAACTTCGAGAGAGAGAGAGAGAGAGTTAGAAGAGGGTAGATGGGAGAGAAGTGATAGTGTTTAGACTACGAGAAATGGGCGGTTTGGATGGTGAGACAGGGCACAGAGAATTGGAATTTTAGAATTGAATGATAGAAAATATGCTTACATATAGGTACTAGGCAAACTCTCAAGTCTCTCAGATCATTATTGAAATTTATAAGCTGGCAAATTTAAGCTGCATTTATATCCCCGATCGACTTCCAAATCTGCAAATGTGGCCTGCTCAACCTGGTGTTTCTTAGCTTCTTTACTTCTGGACCGCCCCTCTTATATCAAATAGATTTCTTGTTCTATCTTGTGTAATTCACCTATATTTACATTAATAATATACATGTAATATGTGATTTTAAAATGAAAATAGAAGATAAAATACTCGGTGTTGAAGCACACAGCTCACTCCAGCATTGGCATGTCTTTTCCAGCAACAAAATCGTTCCCTTCTTCGGAATATGTCAATATATATAGTAGTTTGTCTTGGAAATAAGTGGAAAATTAATAGGATGAATCATAAATGCAATTCCACTCACACGCACAACCCAAGTACAGTATCTAAACTCAAGAACCATTTTTTTCCCTGTGGATAAATTTACATTATCAATACTCACTCATCAAATATACGGCAAAATCAACTACGCTGAGTAAGTTGCACTGAGAATATATTACAAAAGAACACTACTCCCAAATGGATTGGCCGTTTGGGGGTGAGCAGCAGGGCCGACAGGAAATGCCCCAAACCCGGTGGTATTGCCGAAAGGATTTTGTGTGCCCATCAAAAAATGCTGCTGGCTTTGCAGATAAACATGATGCTGAAATGGAGCAAATGGATTGTTTTGATCCATTTGAAGTGCTGATGTTGGCATAGGAACCACAGCAAATGGATCGGCAACTTCAAAAGGATTAGGGGGAGGTGCTGCTGCTGGTGCAGGTGTTCCATATATAGGTTGCTGTGATGCTCTATATGCACCTTCTTCATATAAACTGTCCAGGGTCAGTGCATCCAGTCCACCTGCCTGCCCATCCAATCATCCACACCCAATCTTTGTCAGACATATATGTGCATTCATTGTTCATGCTATATATATATATATATATATATATATATTAAGTAAAGCCCCCCTCACCCCACCTACAGACTAAGCAATGAAAACATAAATCACCTAACACACATGTGCGTGCTTGCGCACTCGTATAGAACTTTCGGGTATGCACGTCATGCATTCTCATCTTTGTCTGCTGCATCATATATACATTCTACCTAATTTCTGCATGCACATAAGTTTACCAATAGTACAAGGACATACCAATTGCCTTTCCTGAGCTGATGATAAGTTGACGCTGGGAGTGGTAACTAGGGCAAGTTCCCATCCAGTAGGATCAAAGCCTTTTGCTTGGGAAGTATCAAAGTCAAGTAGCGTGGTGCCTGCAGCAAGCAAAAGATAATGGTGATGAAATAAATAAGTTTTTCGAGCAAAAGTCTTTGAAAGATTGAATATAGGAATTCTGACCAGATGGAACAATGGCTAGAGCCAAGGCATTGCTTTCCTCGATGGCAGATGCATCTGGTGTACTCGCATGCAGCCCCTGGAATAATTTTGATTCACAACAAAAGAGGATGACTAGATCAAATAAGCAAATGCACATATGGTCCTGCTCAAATAATAAATATACAAGTACGACTTGTATTTAGGAACTAACCAGTAAATCATCCGTGTCAAAGTTGGTTGGTGCAGAAAATGATGTGTCAGCAGTTGAGACGGGAACTGCATCGGCAAGTGGTGGGGTGGCTTCCTCCTCCAACACTTTTGCATCTTCAGATGGTGAAGGAACATCCTCTTGATTATATGTCAGCATTAGCCTTTCTGGGTATTCCTAATAGAGCGCTCAAAACAACCATATTTTTCATGAATGTTAATTAAGTAGAGGTGGATAATGAAAATGTTAGAAATTTGCACACACGAGTTATCTGATTAAATAATGTTTGCAAGATGGTAAGAATACTAACCAAGGCTACACTTGGAACAGAAACCATCCTAGGAGCTTCTCTTATATACTCTTCCATGGTAACCAGAAATGACTGTGGAGGCTGGGAAGCAATAATCATCCAAAAATGTTGAATCTGTCATCTGGGACTTTCAAAAGAAGCTTAAAAATTGAAGCACTGAAGCCTATATATAGTCTGCTTACCTCTCGCAAGACAGGGAACTGAAAATTTCTAGCAAGTTCAAGTCCTTTACAAATTTCATAGAATTCAGAAAGATTAGCAGCCTGCAATCAGAGTATAACCATTATATTGACACAACCAGAAGGTAAATCAAACTCCATTAAAGTGAAAAAACAACAAATACTGAGTCCCGCAGAGCAATAACCTACTTGCTGCCCAGCTCTTCTATAGATATCCAGAGCCTTGATGGCTTCATGTCTTGGCATCTCAAAGAACTGAAGGAAAAAAATCAGGAAATGACAAGGACAAACTTTTAAGTATAATTAAGCAAATAAGAAGTTGAACTATTAAAAGACTATGGAACATTAGAATTATATCTACGTTACCTTATCAACAAGATTGATTATCCCGTCATTTATAGCACAATATATTTTAAAACTCTCTTTGAGCACCTGAAAGGTTCACAATATGAGTCCTAACGAGAAAGTCATCTTCACGATGTCCTAACACAAGACATAGCTAATAGGTATAGATAAATTTTAAATTAAAAATTATATATTTTCTATTAGTGTTTCTTTTCTCTAATCAGATGAGAGCACCAAAGCATGATGAGTAAAGGGCTTCCCTGCTGCACGCATTTCACTTAGTATTCCAATTTACCATTTTTTTTACTCAATAAGATTATATGTTTCAACTAAAACCACATCCAATCATGCACAATATGGTGATGGAAGGTGAAGTCGGCAACCACATACCAACGCGAGGGAATACTGAATCAGGTAATTGCTCAATGCTGCTCCTTCCGGCTGAAAATCAACAATAGTCAGTTAAATATAGTTCTCAATTAACTAGAGCATGAGAAAACTACTGTAAGATGATACAAAAAGAAACAATTGTTATTAAGACCAAGGAGTACCTGACATCCAATAAGACGATATAGTAGCTGCTGTAAAGCAGGCAACTGATCTAAAAGTTCTTCACTGCTCAAGTCTCTAGTTCTACTGTAACCCTGAAAACAAAATTATGAAATCTATCAATTCATAAGGTCAAAAACAAAATGAAATTTAGTTGGGTGAGTCGCAAAAGTATATAGTTATGCAATATAAGACATTCCCTTTCACATTAATTAGTCATGAAACAATACTCTTTAACTTCATGTTAAAGGTGTTATTAGAACAATAACTTGGTGACTAGAGCCTGAAGTTCAACTTAAACACTTAGATAAGAGATTTCTATAACTCATATTACGGGTAAAAAACAACACTCGTATGTACAATACTATACATTAAACTAAAGCATACGTTATCTTGTCCTTGCGCAGGTCTAGGAAGTCGCTCAGCTTCAATGTCATACCTAAGAATCTTAAAGCATTCCAAACGCTCTTCCAAGAACCGTGCATACGTCCTTACCCATGCAGAGCAATCCCAAGCTGCAGAGGAGAAAATTACGGCATTATTTTTGTCTGAAAGCACTGTTGTTTTCTTGCTTTACGCTTTTACTTGTATATTTGTGCCTTTTGACTGGTATTTTAGGGAAGCAAAAGTATAATTTGATAACAAAAAACAACTACTGACCAATGGGGCTTGAATCATCCTTGAAATTAGACATTTGGAGGACATGACCCCTCTGTTGGAAATTCAAGAGTTCCTCTATAAATATGGGATCACCTTCTCTTAGTGTTCTATGAATAACTATTAAAGTCTTCAATGCAACCTGTTGACATAATGAGGGGGAATCATGAATGGATGTATCACAATGAGAGGTCAAATGTGTTTCTCGATGATTTGATTGATATTCTGAATAAAAACTGAAACTAAATTAGTGATGTATAGAATAAACCAAATGTCTTCATGCAAAATAAAAATAAAGCAAAAAAAGGAGGGTTGATTGCAGTACGAACAAAGTCATCTGGATTCCTTAAAAATGCTGCTCAATGTTGGGCAAAAGATGCACTCTCTTCCAGTTTGTTTGAAGTTACATATAGCCAAAAGAATCAAAATTGAGAACTAATAATCAAACAGATAACAGTGCATCACCATACATAAACTGTAGACTTCATTGGTAACTTCTTTTCATTTTATGGCCACAGCAACATGATACAAACTTCACCCTAAAGATTGTGGCTGGATTTCAAAACCACAATGAAAATGATATAACATGCTACACAACAATCACAGTCTGCCTGACATAACTATGAAGAGAATAAGAGCAAAGACAGCATAAGAGTAGAGGAACAGCATTCTGAGGAGTCAGCCAAAAATTGATTGATTCGTCAACATAGAAAGTTGTAACCAGATTAAATTCTCAGCAAGATCAGTTTGAAAAATAGAAACAGCAAGATCAAATACATAAAATAAATACATAAATCAGAATTGAAGCGAAGCACCATTACATCAAAAGTCCTTACCATCCAGTTGTGTGTCTTTGCCAGGCGTCTCACAAGTGCATGTATGCAGTATGCAACATCGACACGAGGTCGCAACGCCGATGTAGCAGCCATAATTTCTGCAAGAAGCATCCAGATACTAATAATACCATTGCCAACGCACTCATTTCAACAGGTTCTTAAGCTAAAACAGATTAACTTCCCCTCAAAGACAAAATCAGAATGCTAACCCTCAGTTATTTTCTAAATACAAGAATTCGTGCCCAGAAGTGAAATTTCCAACGGAATCTCTAAAATCAAAAGACAAAAGACTCATATGTTATCCATTTGAATATCAAGGAGGAAACTTTGCATATTTTTCAATTAAGAGTATCGTTTATAAAATGCACCTAAGGAAAAGCAATGCGTGGACACTTTCCTTCAGCCTTTTCGGCAATCCATAGTCTGACACTCTATCTGGAAATCAATAAAACAAGTCTAAAATTTTCAGATGTTCACCACATCTAAGAAAACATTGAACCATATCCTTGACAAATCCGGAAAACTGAAGAAAGCCCACTCAATGGATCTAACAACATGAATTAACAGGCAGAAAAGTGGACGAGAAATCTCACTTCTGAGGTGTCTCTCTTTGGGTGGGTGCTCCACATGATTCGTTGCCTTGACGATCGCCACATCCACATCCTATTTTTAGACAACCCAAAAAGAATAAATAAAAAAAAAAATCCTCTGAAAATAAATAAGATGAAAAACCAGCACGCTAAACCATCGTATAAATTCGCTAATTAGCACTCTATTCCTAATAATGAGGCACAAGCCCAGACGCTCATTAACTAGAACCGAAAACCCATAACTGAATTCTTCATATAATGTACATTTTCCTTATCTTCCAGATTAATGGTCTCCACAACGCAGAGAAACTTAAGCAGATAGTTTGATAAAATATAGAGAGATTAAGTATGGGAGGAGAGACCTTGAAATCGGAAGTGACATGAGCAAGACCGACTTTAGTGTGGTCTTTAATAGCGCCGTATGCTTTTCTCCACGTCTGAAGTGTCCCCATTTCCCTCCAGATCGCCTCTGTTTTCTCCTGTTGTTCTACTTCAATTAATCTTTTCTTTCTTCCTTTCTTTCTGGTACCTTTTCTTGTTTTCGATTAATATTATGTTTTTCTTGCTGTTGGTTGCTTCGCTTGCTGTGGCTCAAAGGGAGAGGAGACAAATACGAAATGAGTTGTTGTTGAACGTAAAAATGAAAAATGGGCTGTATTTTTCAGAAAAAAGGGTTCTTTATGCCTTTGATTGATTGTGTGGTGTCTTTTGGCGGCACCTCCATATAATGATGACGTGTCATCATCAAATGATCTCACTTTCTTTCATACTTTTTACATAGAAAAAAATTGGTACAACGGCGTCCCAACTGCCTTTACTGACCAACGAATATGTGTAAGAATGATGTATGTACACTTCTTGAATTTTTTATTTTTTTAGTTGGAAATAGGATAACGGTGATGTGTTATTTGATAAGTGGATTTACTAGCTTTTTATTGGCTGACAAGATATTAGCTTTTTTTTTTTTTTTTTTTTTTTTTTTTTTTTTTTTAAGGATGGATAAGTTAAAAAGAAGGTTTAGTGAAAGAAATATAAAAGGAAAAAATAGCAGACGCAACCAATTGGATACAGTGGTAGCAGACATTCATGTTTGAAAGAGTCATGTGAAATTACATTGAAAGTGCATCAAGAAAGCAGATCGTCAAGAAAAGGGGTGTGGAAGGGGAGGTGGAGCTGGCCACAGGCTACAAGAAATGCAAACATCCACAGTGGTATCATCCATACAAACATCGTCATCAATATTTGCTTTCCTGCACACCAACAATACATCTACATATCATACTTCTGCTTCTCCAAATCCACAACCTTTGAACCAATATTATTACAAAAAACATAAAGCTACTGCCAAGATGTTATTCTGAATTCCAGTCTAGACTGATATATTAGTTCCACATAAAACCGAAGCCCTCGTAGCCCTTTAAGCGCCTGCTACAGACATCTATAAACATGCAAGCTTAGATTAACAAATACTATCAATTTGGATTAGAAAATCTTTTTTTTTTTTTATAATTATATTCGTTGAAATCTGACATATATACACACTGGAAAAAAGGATAAGGTTGAGAGGAAGATGATGACCGGCAGAGCGAGATGTCCTCTCAGATTGATCAATAAGCCACTCCCCAGTCTCTCTCAGCTTCTTCTCCACAGACCCTTCATTCTTCCCCACAGTATTTCTCAGAATGTTGTCGAACAAACTTGCTGGCTCTTCTGCTTTGCTGCCAATTCAAGTCAAATCAAGTCAAAGGAACGCCATTTCTCTTTTCGAAGAGATGTTGAAATGAAACAGAAAAAAAAAAAAAAAAAAGGAGCAAGGATTTTGCTTCTGCTTTTTCAATTCTTGTTACTGTCCTGTTTCCCCGGAACACATTACCCAATCATGTAGCAACAATAGAGAATTGAAGCAATAATAATGATAAAGGATATAGCTAGGTTGTGGTTGCCTGCCTGTTGACGTCTTTATCTCGAAAAATGCCAGCACCAATCGCCCGTTCAATTTCCATTGCAGATGGCTGTTGCTGTTGCTGCTTCAGCTTTTTATAGTTTTGTTTCCTGGGCTTAAGTTGGGGACGCTGAGAAGGAGAAGGGGAAGACTGGTTTGGTAGTGCAGAAGAAGCCACAACCTGTGGTTTGGTCATGGGATGGCAGTTGAGGATAGCCATTGAATTACTACTACTTGAGAATTACAGGGTAGAAATAATGTTAAGATAAGAAGAGACTTGGCAGTTTTGTGAGAGAAGGGGGACAAACCCAAATTAAAATATCTAACGCATTAACTGATGACCAATACATGGTTCAAATTTACATATTTGGAACACCATCTATTAGTAGGTAATGTCATGAACTATGGTTGAGATTGATTCTGAGCCAGGTATTTGAAATATCAATGATTGCCTTACCAATTGCTAAATCTTTTTTAGTTCCCAATAATACGTTGTAGACCTACCCAGCCCATATGGACCTGTAATATACATTGTGTTTTTCTATCTTGTCATGATATAGATATATAATGTCTTTTTTTGGGGGGAGCGGGTGGGGGGTGGGTGGGTGAAGAGGAATACAGAATCCATCCATGAATGACAATCAACTGGTATATTTCATCCACCCCAAAAATTGGTAAAAAAGATACATATTCCAAATCTGCATGCCTCATTTATGTATTTCCTCAGCACAAATATGGAGTAGCAAAAGTATTTCCACATCAAGTAGGCAGAGTTCTAAGCAATCGAAGAGCACGCATCCATTGCGGTCTTTCTGCAAGCACAAGTTTCCTCAAGACCGGAACTGCTCCAGCAGCTACAATTGCAGCATGGTTCTCTTCATCCATGCTTAAGTTGTAGAGTATCGCCAAGCAAGCTTCCACAGCCCGATCGCTACCATTTTCCAACAGCTTCACCACCGGAAAAATCCCTCCAGCAGAAGCAATGGCTCTGGTGGAATCTACCATCTCTTCTGATATTATTCTGTTGAGCTCTAAAACTGCAGCTTCCTGCACTTCACTGGAAAACGAGTCATTGATCTGTTCTATCAACGTCGGAATTGTCTTGTATAGAATCACTTCCATATTAACAGGATCCTCAATGTCCAAATTGAGGCCCGATAAAGAGCCCAGTTTGACTAGGCAAGCAGCAACCCAGTCTTTGTTTCGAAGAGGAATGTTGGATGCAAGGATGGGTCGAAGCAACTTTGTGAAATGATGTAAATTCACAGTTCGGCAGAACTGTTCGTAATCGAGCAATTTGGTAAGCAATCGAGATGCTGCAGATACAGCCAGACCGGCTTCTTCCTGTTCCAGGATGTGTGCTTCTTTACCATCCTCTGTCTCTGCAGACATGAGAAGAATGATAATCGAGTCTGATGGAAATTGAAAGGCTGAGTATTGCGGAAATTGAAAGGCCGAGTACTGTAGATAATATGGCGAAGCTTCACTCATGCATACCTATTAAAATTTTCTGTTGAAAAACTGCTTCCAATCCAGATTCAATATCAGCTGAGTTTAGCTTTTCAATAGTAGAAGGCTCAATCACCAGAGTGAACTCTAGGATGGAAGCGGCTTTCCTCTGCAGATCAGGAATTGATGTCTTCAAGATATCCACAAGGCACGAGAGGAATGTCGAGTCACCAAGATCTCCTTCAGCAATGGTCTGTGAGCTGTGAAGCAATTAACTTTATGTCACACATAAATTTTGTTAATGGAGGAGTCCTAAATAGGTTATGCAAAAAAAACACATAATTTCAAGGGCTTCAACAACAATCTGATTGTCTAACAGCATGAGATTACATATCCATCAATTTTGCAAACATGTTGGAAGGTTAAAATGACCATCATCCCTTGGGTACTTGTATATAATAAAAACAACATACGCAAACATGATTGTAGGAAACCAGCTGCAATAAGCACATGATAGAGAAATGATGCATTCTTCCAGAATAAGTTTAAAAGATGCTTACATAATAATAAGTTCACATCACTGAAGCCACAGAAGGATGTTAACTGCCTCTATGCGTTTTTCTTGGTAAATTAGTGATAAGGGCGCAACATACAGCAGGGTTTCTAATTGTTTATAGTGGAATTCTAGTATGAACTCAAAATAAGAAATAACCTGGAGGCCACTTCTGATGCAGATGCTGAGGTCCTAATCAGATCCCATCCCTTTTTCGACTCATTCACCGCTCCAGCATAAAACTGAAACACAAAATATCAGGAAAAAAGATGCATAAAAGAAGAAGCGGTTGAAATCTCTTAAAATTGATGAAATAATACCCACATACCTTTGATTTCAATTCTTTGTTAGGGTCTAAAATGCAAGTAAGAATATTTAGAATCTGCAATTCAATTAAAAAAAAAATTATAACGTAACTTATATTTTAAATTTTCTAGAAATAGAACTTCAGGAAATATATTTAGTACTACCATTGAAGTTGAGATATTGGTGACATCTGATTTAGACTGCTTCAGCAAAATTACAAGAGGATGCAGAACGCCTTCTTCTTTAATTCTCTGGCAAACATTATTGCTGGATTGCAGTGCCAATACAGAGACTTGATATAGTCAATTGACGGCAAGATCAAAAAATTGTGGAATCATTCATGAAATTGGTTTGTGATTACCCTTCACCACAACATGAACTGAACCACATAGCATATTTTTTTGTTTTTTCACTTTTTTTTTTAATTTTTATTTTTAAATGAAAAGTCTTTTTGAGCAATTCTAGTCCACACCCAAAACACAGTTCCCCCACCCAACCCCCACCACAAACCATTTGGACTTCTTTCAGGTCACCTACTCCAATCTAAAAAGTCAACCAGAAGAGAACAGTTGGAAATTGATTAAAATGAAAACAGACAAAAAGAGTGGAAGGTCATGGTCTCTCTACCTCTGAGCAAAGACAACTACTGACCAGACAACACTTTACGCACAAGCACTCCATTTGTTAACAAAATATGTTTGGGTTGCCATCTCCATACAAAGCTGTTGTAATAATAATTGAACATCATATGCAAATCAGTAACATATTATTACCTGATGGACAGCTTGTCCAAAGCTTGGATTACAGCCAATCTAACAGTGTGACTTGGATGATTAATTAACTGAACAAGATGCTTGATTGCACCAGCTTCTTTAAAAGAGACGCGCATATGTTCATTGATGGATGCCTCGGCAATTGATTCTGCAGCTCTGGCAACAGCACACTCATCTTCAAGCCCAAGAATTAAAACTAAGCGTGCAACAGCATCCATCCATGGCAAAAGTGTGAACCTGTGACTTGACAAACATTCACCATTAGATTTACTATCATCTTCAGTTTCAATTGCCCCTATACGAGCAAGAAACTGTTGCTGTGTTCGTCCAACAATTGCATTCTTCTTTGCCTCCTCTAACTTTGCATTCTTCTCATCAATACTTAATCCAAGCAGCAGTTCTGAAGCACCATATCTGGAAGGAACTTTTGAGCTCTGTTCAATCTTTGTACCATCAGGTAAAGAAGGCCATGAATACAAAGCTGGTCTAAAAGACTTGTACGCTGCTGCACCAACCAAGGGCACTAAAACTAGACCTTCCTCCATGATAAGTATTCTATTATACTCATCTTTAGCGAGTTCCAATAATGCATTTTTTGCTACCCTCCTAATGATTTTAGATTCTTCCTCATCAGCTGCTAGCAGCTTTGCCTGCATTGCGTATACAGTGATTAATTCTGATGGGTGTATGAGACGAGAAATAAAATTTTCTCAAATCCAACAACTTCCACTAAAATTTGATGCAAGTTAGCGGTGAACAAATCTTTCCACAGGATAATTTAAGTTTAAGATGTGAAAAGTAACTGCAAACTATATTCAATAAGCCACAGAAGAAGTTATAGCTGATGCTTTATGGGTGAAGAATTCATTAACGACTGAACAAGTTTAGACTTAACTCTTCTACAATAAAACCTCATTCTTGAGGGAAAAGATGACACACACACACACAACTATCATAGCACTGATTTATCTCAATATGTGTTACGGCAGTAAAATCATGCAATAACTGACAGTTTCCTGAATCGGAGTAATAGCAGAGAAGCTAAGAAGTGAGTCTCACCAATTTTGGGATAACTCCAGCTTCAACCATTATTTTGTGATTTGAATGCGTTAATGTTAAATTAGCCAAAATCCCCCCAGCAGCCTCCTTGATTTTGATATCTTCATCCTCCAAGTACTTCACAAGTAAAGGAAGGATCTCAGAATTAGTGATTTGAGCACTGAGCTCCTCAACTACCGATAAGTTCCACAGTGTACATAAAGTCTGCTCCTTCACCTGTAGAAATCCATTCAAGCTTTATCTAAACCATGAATCAGAGAAAGAAAACATCAAAGTACAAAAATCTAGTAGTATGTCGATTTCTTCGGTACATTTGAAGACAAGGAAGAATGTGTCAACAGGACAGTCATCTCTTCTACTGCACCACTCTGAGCTACTAAGTCTCGGTAAATATTGACTGATGAAATAACCCTCAGAAGACCAGCAGCTGCTTCACATGCAGAATCCGAATTTGACTTTAGAAGGTTCAAAATGAGATTGACAATCCCATGATATTTCATGACGTTATCAACACAGTGCTTTCCACCAAGGGAGTACTTCCATAGAGCAACAACAGCTTGCTCCCTATCCAGTGGATCATTGTCTAGCCCAAGCATGCGAATAAACAATGCCACATAACCATCATTTAAACTAGATGCACCGCCCCTTAATGTCTCAACATCCTGAAATTGATTGAAGTATTAGCGTATCATTCCAGGGCAAATCATTTGCTCTAGCAAAAATCTACCCAAAATCTGATATTAATGGAGTTAGTAATACTGAATGCACTTAGCAGTCATACATACAGCCTCACATTTAAAATAATAATAATAATAATAATAAACAAACATTTTTTACCAGTTCAAAATATCATGAGTACATGGCAACAGGACATCCAGACTATAGGTTAATCATATGGAAGTACGATAAGTCCATTATCTTCCCTATAAATAAAGAAAAAAAACCACAACTACACCACCTGGCAATTACCTGAAAAATGTGCTTAATAAAATGTCTGGACAAAAATGAGCTCAGTCAAAAAATGGAAAGCTCAGTGTGCACATACACAAAACCTGTAGCAGATTCAAATTACAAAAACTACACGGAGATGGAAACTGACATTGTTGAGAAGTTCATCAACAGTCCCTTTCCCCAATCACTCAACTACAAAAATCAGTACTAACTGTGAGTACACTGTACAAGTCGTGGAAGCATTAGTGTGGACACCATAAACTTATTCAATTCTGTATTTGGTTGCCAGAAAACAAGTCAAACAATATAAGAAGCTTAAGCTGCATATATTAAAATAATTATGACAATACAAGAATACATTGTCAAGCACTTGAAGTCTACCACCTCGGTAGTCAATAACACATTGCTTAAAGCTGAATATTAGAAGACTATAGTAAGAGAGAGAGAAAAAAAATAGAGAGACATTACTCTGCCCAAAAATAGTTTCAGGAGTGAAACGAAGTTAAAACGTTCAAATACTAAAATTTTAATATGGTAATCACATAGCATCCATATATCAAAGTAGTGTAATTAGAAGGGAAAAAATGTCCTAGCGATATGCATATACTGAATCTTATCCAAATACACTCATACGGTAAGATATAAGCAAGTGCGAAAAACCCAAATAGATTGAATCAGGGGCGCTTACAGAAGCTGAAGATTGCTTTTTGGGAGCAAAAATTTCACCCTGACCACCATCACTGCAAGCCCTTGTCAACACAGAAAACTTACAGCAGCATAGAATTTGATTCCTTACTTCATGAGGAAGAAAATAGTGTTTGGTGCTTGGGCTTTTGGTGAAGTTTTTAACTGAGAAACTTGCCACAGGGGTGTGAATATGCAGAGAGGGTTTAAGAAATAGATTCGGGGGCTCGAATTTTAGATGGGTTGGAATTGTGGAAGACATATTGCTCCTCCTTATGCTCTTAACGCTATCTACGACGAATTCCTTGAATGAAGAGTAAAAGGAATTCAGAGTTTAAGAAGTCTGGCGACTCCTTTCTTAAAAATAGTTTTTCTTCGTTCTTTTTTCCTGGAGAAGATTTTATTTGTTTATGGTATGTCCCTGTGATAATTATTAAAGGTTTGTTCTGGAGTTTTGCCCTCTTGTTTTTTTTTATTTTTTATTATTATATATATATATATTATTATATTGATATTATCCTTAAATGGCATGTTTTTTTTGGTGTGTTGATGTGTAACTGAATACCAGGAAAAAAAAGAAAGATAAGGAAACAACACAATTGGCCCAGAAATGAGCTGCTCCTTGAGCTTCCACATCCCCAAGGCTTTGCCTTGTCTCTCCCCTTCCAAGAATCACCCCTTCTTCATTTCTTGTCAACAAAAACAATCCCAGGTTTCAATCATCTCTCTGTATTTACGAATTTTCTCAATCAAGAGACGGCACCCTCCATGAATTTTACATTTATTTTCAATGACAGGCATGCACAAGCACGAATCCAATCAGAATTCAAGCCTCCAGAGCTAAAATCCTCGGCTTGGCCGTTCAAGTTGGGGGAGTTTTGTCTACTGTAGGATCCACCTGCAATTCCATGTACTTTTGCAAGCTGGATTGAGTTTAGTTTCCACAAAACTAACCATACATACATACATATATGTCCGCAGGTACTTGCAGAGCCTGCTTTTGCTGTGACAGGTGTGAATGATGAAGAAGATTTGGTGTGGACTTTGATTCAGCTTGGAATTTCAGCATTCCTTTACTTTATCGTCGCACCAGTGAGTGCAGATTCTGGTGTTTTTGTTTGAGTTTGCTTGGTTTTGAGTTAATTCTTCAATATAATTTGCAGCCCATCATTATGAATTGGCTTAGAATCAGATGGTACAGGAGGAACCTACTTGAAATGTATGTGCAGTTCATGTTTGTTTTCATCTTCTTTCCCGGGTAAGTGCCTCTTTCTGCAACACACGTGAAATGTAGAGAACATATATTTCCTTTCTTCTCCCTCAAAAACCTCATTTCACATGATGAGAAAGTAGGATTAAAATTGACACACATCAGCACGATTCAAAAGCTCCTGTTAATGAAGAACCGACTAAATTAGGATCCATAATTCATCTAAAATTCACAACTTATCTGGAATGGTTGAACGCGTTCATATGGATTGGTTATAAAATTGCTTGAATGTTAGTGACAAAGTGTATCTGGGCAGGGTATTGCTTTGGGCACCATTTCTCAACTTCAGAAAGTTCCCACGAGATCCATCCATGAAGTATCCCTGGTCCACCCCGGAAGATCCATCTAAGATTAAAGGTGGATTCTCCAAGTATCCATGGGCTACACCTGAGGACTACGAGTAGGATTGCACATCCAATCTTATTCGGCTGCTGCAACATACTGTGTAATTTATTTCCCAGTCCAGTAACAGGATAATATTTCGCAAGCCTGATCATGTATACTATATCTTCTTTAACGAACAACTATACAAAATCTCTATCATGAACTTTCAAGTGAAGGAGGGAAATAACATGTATATCCGTCTCTGAGCACTCATCTTTCCAGGAAATTATTGGTGCTATATATTACATCATCAAGGATTATTTTTTTATAAAAAAAGAAAAAGAAAAAAAAAGAAAGCACTAAAGGAAAACCGGTTCCCACGAGAATGCCAAATTCGGTTCTTGCATGCTTGCAGCTTGTTATAGCTCTTCTGCTACTTTATTTCTGGCAAATGTAAGTTTGTTTTGGCGAGGTTGGCAAGTTAGGTCAGAATGATAAGTGGGTGTCCAATAAAACGGGGACACAACTGCAGCAGCTCCCACAGCTAACACCACAACAGTAAAGGCCACAGTTTTCAGGCTACCATGGCCGCTCGACATCCTTCCCAATAATGCTTACAGTACTTATCTGCCTCCCTAAAGTAACTTTGCCGAGCATCTTCCACTCCCACTTAATGCTTTCTCATTCTGTATATAGAGCCAATTGAAGTAAATGTGTAGGATAATTTCACGAGCTTACAGACAAGGACATAAACATAATAAAAAGTCCAGATGCATATCCTTACAAGTACCAAGACAAGACAGAAAATCATAACGACAATTCAGAAGTATACATGTACTATATTTTTCTTTTTTTTTTTTTTTTTTTTTTTAAAAAGTGTGTATATATATATATATATATATATAATTCTAAGGATAAACGTGCTGCCAACCTTGTGCCTGAAACACTTTAGAGTTTCACCAAGTGCTTGAAGAGAAGACTGTTGTGAAGAAAGTATCTTCCACTCCTCGGAAAGCTTCTTCAAGGTAGCAACACTAGCCTCTATGTTATCAGCATAGATCTTGTCCTGTCCGAATGAATTATTTAACACGATTGACTGTCTGAAAAGGCCAACACACATTGACCGCAATGAGAAATGAATTTGAGTTGGCAATGAATTTATTAAAATACTAGGCCTTTGTCATGGTGAAGCAATGAATTTCATGAGAGTATCCCTAACAGTATTAGTCCATGCATAGCTTACTAGGATCAGTCCTATTTTCAGAATGATAATTGGGAACAGATGGATTTGTGCATGGAGAAGCCAAATGAAAAAATAAAGCTCACCCACAGCTTGTAGCAGTCAGGATTTTTGCGGTGTTTTTTGGCGTAGGTGAGTTTGTGCCAGCAGCATGGTGAGGGCAAGGTAAATGAGTTTTGTTGTACCATAGAGCGGGATGGAAGAGAATTAGCTTGACTGAAAAGTGATCGGAGAGAAGAGGGGGAGTCGGAGGGAAGGATGGTTGAGTTAGTGTGGAGAATAGAATTGCGGATGACCTAAATGTTATTCATGAAGGTTCTCTTTTCAGCTACTTAATCTGGGTCAACTAAATCCAAACATGAAACTCTGTCGAATAATTTTATACCAAAAGTGCTGTGATATTAAATACTTACTTTCTTTCAACGAAGATCGCGGAAATTCTAAGTATAATAATAATAATAATAATAATAATAATAATAATAATAATAATAATAATAATAATAACAACAATAATAATAATAATAATTGATAAAGTAAGTGTGTTGGCATATATCGAATATCATAATTTAAATATGTGTGATAATCTATGCAGGTTGTAAAAGAAAATATTATGAGAGATATGCATAATTTAACCAAATCAAAACCAACCACCAACCACTATGGAGATATTCAAGGAGGGAAGATCAACAAATAAGAGATAAATAAAGAATGAAGATCTTGAAGATTCACGATAAAAATATATAAGGATTTGCAAGATCAAAACAACAAATAAATGAGAGATTCAAAGGAGATATCCAAGGAAAAATTCAAAGAGATCCAAGGAGAAATTTAAGGAGGAGAAATTCAAGAAGAGATTCAAGGAATAGGAGAGAAAATTAAGGAATGAGATCACGAAGACTTGAGTTTATAAATAAGAGTTAGCTGTAGAGTATTTCTGTTATATTATATTTATTTATCATATGCAGAGAAAGAGACGTCCTATTTGAGAGGGACAATTTTATTTGAGAGCTTATTGTAGTCCAACGAATGCGAACTGTCAGTGAATCACTCGTTGGTTTCCACTGTGCTTGGGAGAGTACAGCCTGCTAGGCTCTGGAGAGAGTGGTATAGGGTTGGCCAATATTATAGGGAGTTTAATGAGATGTAAGTTCAAACTGTATAATTGTGGAAACAAACATTGTATCTAATAAAATATTTGAGAGGAAGAAGGAATTCTTCCTCGAAATTGTTGTAACTACTATTTCGCTTCCGCATAGTTTAATTATAGTTCGAACTAGTACTGAACATAACACACCCGTACGAATTTTGATCAAACAATAATAATAATAATAATAATAATAATAATAATAATAATAATAATAATAATAATGTTGTTAATTTGAATTCAAAGGTTGAGAATGGGGGCCAGGTGAGATGAATAGGCATATGGGTGTTGGTCCTTTGGAAAAGCTTTGTGGGCTTTAGAAAAGGGCAGGGCATATGAGTAACAGAATCAACCCAACCCAATAATCTATTTATATAAAGAAGAAAGTCTGAGTTTAACCATTTTAAGGCGGATAAAATGGTGTGAGGAAATAGCAAAAATGGGGTTGACAAGCACCACATGGTTGGTCCTACCACATTAATTAATAAATTAATCATCATCTCAGCCTTTTCCTTTTCTTTTTGGATCAATAATTAAGCTTCCTAAAGTGAAGGAAAAACAGAAAACAAGACCAATGCATAGCATGATATAGAACGAATATTTCGTTACTTTAATTATCGACGGTATGTTATGTGCGTGTTTATATATATATAACAAATATAGTGTTTTACAAGAAAAATAAAAAAGTTTGATAATTAGCATTGTCACTAGTTAAGAAATTTTAAATTTTTTTTAAAACAAAAGTTTGCTTAGTTTTTGACGACGCATCTAAATTGGTATATTTGCAGCATATACCTAGGTTATATTTATTGTTAAGGCGGCAAATAATTTTGGAGGGCATATCTAAATGATTGTTTGATGTGATGTGAGATTAAGAAATAATTATTTTTAAAATAAAAAAATAAGATAGTTAGGGTGAAACAAGGGTTTAAAAATGAATGAAAGTAGAGACACATGGTTCCAACAAACTAAGGTTATGAGTGTAATAAGAGTTGATAAAGAAGAGGAGCATGAATAGAAGAAGCTGTGACTGTGTCTTCAAAATAATAGTGTAGCAGCAGTGCATTTGAACGTGACTTGACACCCATTTCTATTTTGTATGTTTAACCAAGAACAAAGCAGCAGCGTAGCTATAATTAATTAATCAAACAAATGCCCTGCTGCATTCAATTATGGGAGATACATAATTATGTGTTCCTCCTTTTTTAATTAATGTACCTACTTGAATGTGAATATTATGATTCAGGGGACACATAATTATGTTTCAGAACCCCAAACTTGACTAACACACCTTTTACATTCACGATTTCTTATATTTAAATAAAACTGAATTATTGTGTTCGTGAAAAAGGAAACACAGAAATGCCATCTTTTGTGTGAAATTATTGGGCAGAGTTGCAGTAAAAAAGGAAAAGGCAAATTTCATCTTATCTGTTTGTGTACAGGAGTAGCTCCAATAATAATAGTAATATTCAGTGTTGAAACTCGAGCCCACCTTCACGAGCCTCGACTCTCTCTCTCTCTCTCTCTCTCTCTCTCTCTTCCATTCGTACCACTATTATTGTAGTCCCCAATTGCATCAGTTTTTCTCTCTCCCCAACACACCACGCAGCGCTTCTCTCTCACTCTCTCTCTCTCTCTCAGCTCCCAAAAAATACTTTCAACCAGAGCCCATATGTGAAAAACCAAGCACCTCTTCTCCAATCCCCAATGCCCTGATTCTTCTTCTCTCCCCCTTCACCACTGCAGCAGAAATCCCCCAAACGGAAGAGAAACAAGCCACGATGAAAAGGGACCATACCAATCCAGAAAATTTCTCCAGCACCGGCAGTTCCACCTCCTCCAACAAGCCTAAAATGTGGTCTTCTGACCCTGATGATGCCGGAGTCGATGAGCTTTTTGCGGTTTTGGGCTACCAGGTCAAGTCCTCTGACATGGCGGAGGTGGCGCAGAAGATCCAACAGTTGGAACAGGTGATGGGCAGCGTTCAACAAGACGGTCTATCTCACCTGGCATCCGAAACCACGCATTACAACCCTTCGGATCTCTCGTCTTGGCTTGAATCCATGATTTCGGGTCTCAACCCTATGCCCGAATTCGACTCCTCTTCAGATCCTTTTCTCGAATCTTCCACCATCACCAGTGCTGACAACAGCATCAGCGTTAACAGCTGTGCCCAGATGGCAGTTGACTCTGATTTCGGGTCGGATCTTATTGCCATACCAGGAAAAGCCGTCTACCCCAGAACCCAGCCCCCTCCCCCTCCGCCGCAAGCCAAGAGGTTAAAACCTTCACCTTATATGGGAAATTCGTTTGGGGATATGCCTAATCAGTCAGTTTTTGCTCGGCCAGTTGAGTCGACGCGGCCTGTTGTCCTGGTTGACACGCAGGAGAATGGCATCAGGCTCGTTCACTCTTTGATGGCATGTGCAGAGGCCGTACAGCAAGAGAATTTCAAATTAGCTGAGGCTCTGTTGAAGAACATCGGATTTTTAGCTGTTTCGCAGGCTGGAGCAATGCGGAAAGTGGCTACGTATTTTGCTGAAGCATTGGCTAGGAGAATTTACAGATTGAGTCCCTCAAACCCACAGGACACAGCGTTCACTGATTTGCTGCAGATGCACTTTTACGAGACCTGCCCCTATCTCAAATTCGCTCATTTTACAGCAAATCAAGCAATTCTTGAAGCTTTCGCCGGTAAAAGTCGTGTTCACGTCATTGATTTCAGCATGAAACAGGGGATGCAATGGCCAGCCCTTCTGCAGGCCTTGGCCTTGAGGCCTGGCGGCCCACCTAGCTTCAGATTGACGGGAATTGGGCCACCCTCGCACGATAACACGGACCATCTGCAAGAAGTTGGACGGAAGCTTGCCCAATTGGCGGAGACTATCAATGTTGAGTTTGAGTATAGGGGTTTTGTGGCGAATTCATTAGCTGATCTCAATGCACCATTGTTGGACATAAGGGAAGGTGAAACGGTGGCGGTGAATTCGATGTTCGAGTTGCATCCGTTGCTTGCGAGGCCTGTTGCTGTGGAGAAGGTGCTGCAGGTGGTGAAAGAATTGAAGCCAGAAATCTTGACTGTGGTTGAGCAGGAGGCGAATCACAACGGAAGTGTTTTCTTGGATCGGTTTACGGAGTCGCTACATTATTACTCGACCCTTTTTGATTCTCTGGAGAGCTGCGGAGGCATTGATGGGGCGGTGAGCGATGAAGATAAGGTGATGAGTGAGGTGTACCTGGGGCGGCAGATTTGCAATGTGGTGGCGTGTGAGGGTGTGGAGCGAGTGGAGAGGCACGAGAGGTTGGGTCAGTGGAGAAGGCGTTTTGGATCGGCTGGGTTTGAGGCGGTGCATTTGGGATCAAATGCTTACAAGCAAGCGAGTATGCTGCTGGCATTGTTTGCAGGTGGGGATGGGTATAGGGTGGAGGAAAACAATGGGTGTTTGATGTTGGGGTGGCACACGAGGCCGCTCATTGCTACCTCTGCTTGGAAAGCGAGTTGAGTCAGGCATCTGGTGAGCTGTGAGTAGAACTACCTAATTATCCCTCCCTCCGGCCCTACTCGTTAATCATTTGCATCTGGTGGTAGGGTTCATTGTTCATATCCTTGTTTTGCATTCTACTCATATCCGTTTATCTGGGTTTGGTTGTTTGAATGTTGCAGTCGATATGTGTATTTGAGAAAAATAGGTTTTCCATGAGGATCCAGGATTGATCTAAATTAATTAGAAGCGATCTGAAATAATAAAGGTAAAGGAAACTAACTACGCCCTCTATTATTGCCCACTTCAATTAAGTTTCTTGAAGAAGCACGAAATCATCTTGACTTGTAATAAAACTGTTTTGAAGAACAATGGTGTAGTGTTGTTTGTAAGATTGGATTGAGTTGGTGATGGGAAGGAGGGAGGAGAATTCGTTCTTAGAAAATGTGGAAATGAGTGAGGGCACTTGTAATCTATTTCTATGAGATAATAATGTGATAGTGCGCTTCTAATACTACTTTCTTATATGCCCCTCTCACTCTCATTTAATTCAATTCCAACTCATCTTCTTATATGCTTTATTTATTATGTATGCTCCCTTCATTTTTCTGACTCCAAAATGGAGAAACACACCACTTCTAAACAACACAAAATCTATTGTCTTACATAGCCCAAATAATAGCATTTGCATTGCATGCATGGGGTGGTGTGATCTACATTTTGCTTGTCAGTTTTTTATGAATTATGCACAAAGTGACTTATAAAAGGATTAATGGCCAAAAAATACTTGATTTTCACACATTTTTTTAAACACTATAATTTAATGCACAAATGCCTTCATTTTGATAATTTAATACATGATTACAATTTTTGATAGAATTTTGATGATATGACTCTCAAAACTCGACATTCAACATCAAAATAAGAACATGAGGTGGTTTGTGGGAGTAGGTGTGTGCCCATCAGTTGATACAATTATTTAAAATGACCAAAATAATAAAATCAATTCAAGTTCTGGGTCTCGACCATGACAACTTAGTTTGTGCAAAGTGTGGAACTTGGTAGAAAATTTTGAAACGTTTGGGTATGAATTTTAAAGTGAAAAGGAAATACTTTAACTTGTTTTATAACTCACAAAATTTAAGTAGGAAAAATATGAATTTTGAATTGTATAACACAACAGTTAAATATTATTTTATAACTCATTAAACATAAGTAGGAAAAATTTAAATTTAGAACTGTATAAACTAGACTCATATGATGGTATCATATAGAAATTTTGGAGCTTTCTAAGAAGAATTGATATAGGTTTTGGATTTTTGAAATTAAAATTGTTGAAGCTGTAAATTCTGCATAGTCATAAGAAAAATATCATTATTCATAAAATACAAACTACAACGACTTGAAACTTTTATCAATGATGGAACGCATATTGAGAAAGAACATATCCAAAATTCAAGAGATTTGGAGACCTATAACTTCTGAATTTTCTTATCAAAATCGTAAGACTTTATAAATTTGGGTTTGAAATGATAGAAAATTCATATAAAATAAAATAGATATTCAATGAGGCTGAAACTTTAAATGTGACTCGAATCATGAGAAGGACTGACATAATAAAAAGTCATAAATTTTGGACATGTAAAAATAGGACTTTCGAATATTTTGAAGTAAAATTATCGAATATTGAAAAGAAGGAAAAAAGATGTAGAGATGATGGTGATGACTCAACTAACGAACCCTAGACATGATGGACGAAATAATCTAGTGAAGAAGGGGAAAAAATATAATATCTTATGATTTTGTGTGGAATTATTCAGTTATGAGGTCACGTATTTATAGGTATTGCATCACATATTTGTGGTTGGATTACAATTCTAAGCAAAATAGAAAACATAAAATCAAGTAAAATTCTAATTGAATTAAAAAACCTAAAGATTTAACCTTATCAAGTACAATTTTAATTAGATTAAAAAACATAAAAATTTAACCTATTCAAGTGCAACTCTTTCGAGTAGGAAATATAAACATTTAATCTTATCAAAAACTTTATTTGTACATTTCAATAAGACAAATATACTTGCATTCAAACTCTTACTATAATGAAGCTTGAAATTAAATTATGGGTTCAAGATTTAGGAACATTTCATGTTCATAGATTGAGCTTGAATCTTAGACTCAAATTGTAATATAATTGAAGACTTAATTTTGACTATATAAAATAAATGAGACGGATAATATAAAATAAATTAATTGGACTTGTAATATAATTCAAGACTTAATTTCTTGAATATATTTTGACTTAAATAACATCATTTGGGTATAAAACTTGAAATTAATTCGAGACTTGATTCTCTCGAATTCATTGTTGAACATAAACAAATTGAGTTATCTTAAAATATATTATTGTCATAAAAACTCCCAACATAATAAATGAAACATAAATAATGACTTTAGCTTTTAACTAACAAAATTTAAAATTAATAATAATTCTTAAAATATTAGGTGGAAAATAGTGGGGCGTTACATAGCTCTTCCACTCTGAATAGATTTCAACAGACGTCAATATCATATAAATAAAACTAAAATACTAAATCGAACTCTTCCTCTCTCGATATGACTAAACTAAAAGTAAAACTCAATGCCTAATGAACAACCTTAAATTTATTTACAAGAGAAGATATATCTTGAATTAATACGGGCATATTTTCAGAATTTTAAGATAATTATAAAACTAAAACTCAATGACTAAAGGACAATCTTAAATTTAATTTATATGGGAAGATATATTTTGAACTAATGTGTGTATATTTTCAAATTTTCAAGATACTAAAATTCAATGACTAGTAGGTAACCCTAAATTTAATTTACATGAAAAAATATGTTTTGAACTAATTCAAATTTATAAGATAACTATAAAACTAAAATCAATATCATATGTACTACAGAATCCCTTGAATATAGGTTATAAAGATATGAATCTTTATAAATCTTTAAGAATAATACTTTGCAAAATCTATATATAAACACAAGACTTCATTAAATTTATGATTATACCAAATTATGTTCATTGCGTAATAATCTCTCTTGTTGTGCCCTTCTCCCTGAGGTTTTCATATTTCTCAATTCAGTTCCCTTAACAACTCTTATTCGTATCCCATTGTTATGGGGTAATTCTCCGCTCGCTTGATTTGTTTCTGCATGGAAGGCTGGTACTACCGCTGCCTCGGCCTTTGACCCTTGAATCCATTGATATCGTCTTTTCATTCTTTAACTGCGAAAGAAAGAAAAATTCCCTATAAGATCAAAGAAAAGATGTTGCTTTGCAAGCAGAAGAAGAGTCAGGCCGCGAAGGGCAACCGGTTTCTGATTAGCGTGACGGTGCCGGGGAGCACCGGCCCGATTCGGTTCGTGGTGAATGAGGGGCAGCTCATTGCTTCTGTAATAAACACCGCTTTGAAATCATATGCGCGTGAGGGCAGACTCCCTGTGCTTGGATCTAATATTGATAATTTTACTCTCTACTGCCCAATTGCGGGAAGAGAAGGTAGGAAGATCCTACCCACCCTCTATCTTTCTTTTTTTTGGACTTATATTGATTGGGTTAGTAAATACCACTTGTCTGTTTTGTTACAGCTTTGGATCCATGGGAGACAATTGGATCGGTTGGTGTCAGAAATTTCATCCTGTGCAAGACCATTGATGAGAAGAAGGTACCTTCAGTGACCAGAAAAAGAGCTGGGATTTGGAGGGCATGCTTCCATATATCTCGCAACGTGCGGATATCTTCCCATTGAATTTTGGTTATTATGTCTAGTTTTTAGGCAATTGTATGTACCTGAGTGGAGTTCATGATAATTTTGTTATATTTTGTTACGTTTATCACGCCTTATGTACTTGTGAATCATATTTCATATAAAATAAAATAGAAAATACTTCGTACTAAAATTTGGGGAATTAACCAAACATATCTTTAAGGTTTGTTTAAATGTTGAAACATGTCTTCATACAAATATAGTCTTAAGAGTGTTACACCTTACTAGCACTCCTCAATCGGTGTATTAATTAAAAAATAATGTTAAACATCTAAGTATTCAAGATTTGTTTCTAACGTAACTACAACTTTTAGGGTATGTTTGGACACGCCTTTGCATAATTGGTTGTGGGTTGTGCCACAACCTAGTCCGTGTTTGTTTACGAGGTTGTGGGTTGTGGTTGTTCCATCTACAACTCTACCCACTCTACACCTCTTTTTTCTCCCTCTTCTCTCATCATTTCCAAGAAAACTATTCAATATATATTTTTTCACCCAAAATTTTTATAACTTTTTTATTTCAAATTCATTTTTTATAAAAATTATATCATATTAATTCTCTTCTTAAGATCTTTATTTTGACATCCATTTAGCATATATATATATATATATATATATATATAATAATCCATCATCAATTATTAAATCCACAAATATTTATCTCATAATATAATAATACAAACAAAACTCTACTAAACCTATTGATTTGACATATCAATAACAATCTACCTTATCACAACCCAAAACAAACACTACCTTTTACTATGCATTTGATTGTGACACAACCTTACAACCCACAACCGATTGTGCTACGGAGGTCCAAACATTCCCTTAGTTTTTGTGAAAGAAACACTAAAAGATAAAAATCATATGTATTCATAAATCAGAAGAAAAACATTTAAAATACGAGAAAAGGCCTTTTTTTTAATTTTTTTATTTTATATTATTAAACCGTAAAGGATGGGTAGCAACTTCAGTGGGTGAAGCTGAAAGTAGCGCTTTTGAGGGCTTTAATTTTAACCAAAGATGTGTGTCCTCAGAATCCAATCCTCATCCATTCCAACCCATAAAATCAGCGTCCGTTCCCTTAATCGAAAGACACTGCAGGTATGTTCCTTCTTTTAGATTATAAATCTTCTCCTGTCTTCGTCTCGGTCAATCTGGAGTTGGGCTGTTTTCTTTTTCTAGGTAGATAAGCTGCCTATGCAATATCGAATTCAGCAAGTAAATTAAGATTATGAAAAACAAAAAACCAAGAATCAAGAATTATGATTAAATTTTGTTAGAAATGACCTTGGATTTTATGGTGCAACTATTATGAACTCGATGCGTACCCATACTAAAGTTTTGTGAATGCACGGCTGTAGTTTCACGTCAAGTTTATTCCAAGTTCATAACTAGCTTAAAATGAATTCTTCATCTTGTTCTCTAAACTAGTCTTTGATTAACAAAACGAATAATTAGTGATGCCTCAATTAGCTAAGCATCAGTGAGCAGTTGTTGTGGATGGAGTTGAGTTTTCTGTAATTTATTTGTGGATTTGTGGCTTACAATTGACGTGTAATGATTTTGGTGGTGTTCTTAGATTGACTGTTGTTACACCACATGAAAAGGGTCTTCTTATCTCCAAACCTCGGATAACAAGAGGCTCTGGCTTCTACCTAAAGCATAACTCCAATGATGATCTCATCCACAAAATCTTTCACCACTTTCCCCTCGCAACTTCCACCTTCTTTCCGACATCCTTTTGCTCAATCTCTCGTGGTGATCAGAAGAAGCAGTAGTGACAACGGCAATAACTTCACCAGTGGCAACGACTTAAATACGTCGCCCCCAGTGAGACCAACCATAACTCCGCCAGATGAAGTGGAGATACGGTTTAGAAGAGGATCGAGAAAGAGAAGAAGAAAGCAAGAGCAGGATGATTCTACTGACAAGATGGCATCAAAGCAGGCTTCGCCTCCTAAGGATTGGGATTCCATGACACTCACTGAGAAGGCTATAGAGCTGTATGTGGGTGAGAAGGGAGTTCTCTTTTGGCTCAACAAGTTTGCGTATGCCTCTATCTTCATTGTGATTGGGGGATGGATTTTGTTCCGGTTTGTGGGCCCCGCACTCAACCTATACCAGCTGGACACTCCTCCCGTCTCTCCAGCTTCTATGTTCAAGGGATCATGACCATAGATACATTCATCTATATTCCTGGAATCCTTTTTTAGATGACGGTTATATTTGATCCCAAGAAGCAATCCTCTCTGCGGACTTGCGTTGTGCTGAAAAGCAGCAGTGACAAACATGATGTCTCGACATTGTTCAAAATTTGAGTTGGTGTAGAAATGTGAAACAAGACAGAGAAATATGTTGACTTGGATCTACTGTTTTCTTGAAACCATTGCCTAAAGTGCTGTGAAATCAAGTTTTGCGTTGTGTGTTGTATTTTTTGTTAGTAATGTACATAGCAAATATAAATTAATGGCTTGCTTTTAATTTTGAAGATGAATCTTATTATTGATGATTCCCAAGTTCATGTTGGTGATTGATTGTAACCAAACCAAGCAGATCTTGAATGTCACTCTGTTATCCATTCAAGAATAAAACTTTACTTTCTGAAACTGCATCGTGCATCTCTGTTGAAGAATTACATAGCAGATTAATTGATTGAAGGGCAGCTTCTTCCGAAACACGTCCACTCTCCAATATTTGATTTATTTTTTATTGTATAGTTTTGACTGATTACATGTATGTATGTTTATTGAATATTTTATAGATTAATAAGGAATACTTATGTTATCTACAAAGTCATTTTAATAAAAACGTGGAAAATATAACCACGTCACGTTAAAAATGGTAGCACAAAAGCAATGGACAGAAAAAAATGTTTCCGATGTTGCGTCAGGAAATAGTGGACCAAAATTAGGAGATGGCATCCTTACATTTGTGGGATAATGAGGTGTTGTTGTCCCAAAGAAGATGGGTGATGGTCAATTACTTCTCCTTGAATATCAGCACTCTTGAGCAGATCGTCTCCTTTCCGGTCACGTAGAGAGAATGGATGTCTTGGGACTTCTGAGGATTCGGGTTCGCAGAGGAATCAATCTTGCCGTGCGTGACACTGTCTCCAGCGATCCTTACTGTGTCATTTCCTGCGGTACTCAGGTCACTTCTACCTCTTTATATACTAATTAATTCCAATTCATTACTCGTTGAATAATTTCCTTAGAAATATGAGAGGGAGATCAATTGGAGAGATTTTATATAATTGGGTGCAGAGAGTGAAAACTAGGGTTGTAAGGGGCAACTGCAATCCTGTTTGGAATGAGGAGCTCACTATCTATATTAAGGATGTAGATGTGCCCATCAATCTGGTATGTTCCATCCATGCTTAACTAGCTAGAAGCATGAGGAGGATCAATCACAGTTAATAATGTGATTTGCTGTTCTATTGGCAGTCTGTATATGATAAAGACACATTCACTGGAGATGACAGCATGGGAACAGCTCAAGTAGACATAAAAGCACTAATAGAATGTCTGAAGATGGGATTGGAAAGCCTGCCCGACGGCACCAAAGTCCAAAGGGTAGAGCCGAGCAGCGACAACTTCCTGGGTGATGAGAGCGCTGTGGTTTGGAACAAAGGGAAGATGACACAGGACATGATCCTCAGACTAAAAGACGTAGAATGTGGCCAGGTCGAAATCCAAATCGAATGGATCGAAATCCCTGGCTGCAAAGGTATCCATAGATAAGCACATCCGCGGGTCGGTCATTACAGGAACATGAAAACAAAAAAATAACCAGATTAGGCACCCCAAATAATGAATTAACATGAATTCTGTCTGATCCCTGAGATGAGCACTCTCTATATATCCATTTCCTACATCGACGAGCGTGGATTGTATCTTGTGGTTCATTTTCTGTAGGTGGTTATTTGGAGCCGACCTCATGTAACAGGAAACTCTTCTCAAATTAACTCTTTTTGTGTTGGTATATGTTTTATAGATATAGAAGGTAAGAAGTTGAGGCATTAAATAAAAGTGTAAGAAGATATAGAGTCGTCAGGTGGAGCAAAACTCTCATGTAGACTTCTAGAAGCTTCATCATGCAGTGCTGATTTCCTTATATGCTTCGCTTTGCCACACACAATCAAAATTCAACTTTACAACCTCTGAGACCGCATACTTTTTTAGAAAACAGATTAAATACCTCTTTTCATAAAGGAAACCACGAGCGTAGTATGAAATTATTTTTTAAAATTAAAATTACTTAATACTTTATTTTTTTTAAAATGTATTTGGTAGTGTGATAAATAATATTAGTTTATCTGAAAAAGTATCAATACTGCGTGAATGATATTACTTATTTTCTAGAAATTATTACGTAATAAAAAAAATGTTAGTTTATACTTAAAAAAAGTATCAATACTACATGAAAAAGTATTTAATGAAACTGGGAAGATATTACTTATTTTCTAAAAAACTATGACTACTCAATTATTTGGTATTTTGATTTTTAAAAAAAAAAGTTTATATCAAAAATATATTAATATTATGTAAAAAGATATTAATTAAACTGAAAATATGTTAATTATTTTCTCAAAAGTACTACTACTTGATCATTAATTTGGTAATGTGAAAAAAATATGAATATGATGTAAAAAATATTGGTTTGATGTTGCTGTTTTCAATGATATAGGTGAAGAATTAGTTGTTTTGTTAGTGTGAAGATGTACAACTCCCATCTATATCTTATATAATTTGCTTTTTCTTTTCTTTTACATATATAATATTTGCTTTTCGAATACTGTAGCTATCTTTTTTGTGAATTTATTTCTAATATAAACCATGAATCTTTATGTTTCATCCATTTTTCAGCTATTCTTTATACTCACTCTTCCTAAAAAGAAAAAAAAATATTTGAATATTTATAAATTTTGAAATAAACTTAATTTTTAAATTTATGAACATGTTAAGCCCATATAAGAGAATGTTTAATTAGTTTTTAGTTTAAAATATGTTATTGCTCGTGTATTGCGTTTGATCTATTATTAATTTTTACAATTGAGAAAAAATCTTGAAGAATCTGACATGTTAAGATATCCGTCATATTTTATGGAGTGAATAGCTGTTTCCAGGCGGCAAGTAGTAGATATTATATATGGATGGTACATACACACATTCATCCATACAATGAATCATGAAACACGAGTGAGCAGAACCCAAATTTATTTAATTTTTGCATGATATAGTTATCATGATTTACATGTACATCTTATGTTGGCTTGAGATGGTGAGTCTCAATATCTTTGGTGACAGCAAGACAGAAGTCCATGAGGGAGTGTGGATCAGGAACATCCTCCCTCACCTTCTCGTACTCCAGTGTCCAGGTCACCACGTTGTCGTCCCCTTTGGTGTCCACATGAACCAGCAACTTGAAGCTCTTGTACACCTCCAACAGATCTCCCTCAATCACCTTGAATGTCACTGACTTCTTCTCCTCATCTATGGCTTCTATGATCTCCTTAGCCACACACTCCTTCCCATCTGTACGTACCTTGATATAATGAGAAATGAGAAGAAGAGAGAAAGAGCTGAATTAGGTGCGTACCATGGGTGTAGTTCCAGAAGATGATGGATCCAACGGTTCCCCACTGGCCCTCATGCAGATCACATTTCTGAATGTTAGCAGGGGACATGTCTGGGATGTGGTGCGGCCTCTCTCTAAAGATTTCGTGAAACACATCTCCATCAGATTTAATGTCAATCTGAGAAACCAGCTTCCCACTAAGCCCCATCTTCTTCTTGTGTTTGATATGAGGAAAGGATATGGCTCTCACTTCCTTATATAGAGAAAAGAAGAAAATTCCAGTAGATTGAATGGATGAATAGTAGCTACTGGTTCAAATATTAATGGTGATAGCATGGGATTATTTTAATATTTTCCATCTCCATTATTAGATCAATTATTTCTTATTTATATATAATGTATATCTTATTTAGAATGGCCCCAACACACACAAGATAGCGTGTTAATTATATTATTGCCCTACCAATTCCCATATATAATTTATCTCCATCGTGAGTTGCACCAAGATTAATTAATAATGCATTCAAGGCTCTGTCTGATGTACCCAAATTATTTTTTAGTCTTTTACATCATCATTAATTCATACCTATAGAATTAACATTTGAAATATAGGAAACATGCAATATATCACCCTTTTTGTTGTATAAGAAAAGTTGGGTTTTTGCATGTTTTATAAAGCTTTATTATATGTTAGTGTATCTCTATTAAAACTCATATGATTACATAACCCATAATTTGACTCAGTAATATATCTTCAAAGCTTTTGAGATATGTCCTAATCTATAGAGCTTACAAAAATATATATTGCATTTTTTGGAAGTGGATAAAAAACATAGACTTGTGTACAAAAAGGTAAAAAAATCAAGCCTATAAATCTGTGTAAACTATTTTAAAAGTAGAGATATGGTGATACAAGAATGAGATGATTAGTATTTCAAAACATGAGTCTTTTGTGCATAAACTTAATCATTTGCCTGGAAATAACTAATAAACTGATGGTTTTGCTTGATTTTATAACTCACATATGCACTTATTATTCATATAAAATCAGATCTTGTTTCCACTTAAAGATCAAAGCTGCCTAGACCCTTACTCTTAGATCGTAAACCCCGCCCCCATAATGAAATGCCTAAACACTCCTCATCTATTACCTCCTCTCTTTCCCATCTGCATCTTTCTATCCATTGCCCTTGATACAAGCTTCTCAGGACTCATGCCTGCTCTCTCTAGATCGATTTCATCAAACACAGAAATCAGCTTCCCCATCACTACAAGGAAAAAAAAAAAAAAAAAAGACTCATTCCTCTCTACTCTTTAAATAGATCTACTGCTATGTATTTCCTTTATTAAATGTTTATCTGCACCTACTATTGCATTTGTAATTGTACGATCACTTACACATTCACATTACTGCTTCAACACTTTATTCTCTTTTCCTGTGTTATAGGGTCAGGAATCTTCATTCAGTCATCTTTGTCCCAAACGTACTTGTTCCTTGCATCTCAAGTGATGCTCTATGAAGACAACAACTGAATCGTATCAGAGCTATAATGTAGAGAAATCTCCTCTCTCAGGTCAGTGAGGCTGATGGGTACAGAGTAAAGATCAGACGAACTACTCTCGCTCATTAAGCCTTTATTGCTACTTCCAAAAACATGTTTGTTGAATTTTCTTAATCGTTCAAGCTCCATTGCAACTTCCTTCATTGTTGGTCTCTCCTCATTGTTCAAGTTAAGGCATCTCCTGATGAGTTCACCAATCACTTGGAGCTGATCAAAGGCTCCTTCCTTCAGGATTCGAGGCTCCACAATTTGAAACAATCGATTTTCCTTAACAGATATGACGAAATATGTGGCCAGGTTTCTTTCTTCTTTGTTTCTGTCCAAGCAAAGGGGCTTTTGCCCTGTTAGAAGCTCGGCAAGAAGCACTCCAAAGCTATAAACATCACTCTTTTCAGTCAGTTGGCTCGTGTGGAAGTATTCAGGGTCCAAGTATCCAAGCGTCCCTTGGACTAGCGTGGTCACCTGAGTGTGATCCAGAGGAACTAATCTTGAGGCCCCGAAATCAGATATTTTTGCCATGTAGTTTTCATCGATCAGGATGTTGGAAGACTTGACATCTCTGTGAATGACGGGCATGGAGGTGGCTGAGTGAAGATACGCAAGTGCTCCGGCAGCTTCTGCCGCTATCCTTAAACGATTCTCCCATGACAACCAATTTGATTCTGGGTTGTGGATATGGTAGAAAAGAGTTCCGTTGGCAACAAATTCATACACTAGTAACGGGACCTCTGCTTCCAAACAGCACCCCAAGAGCTGCACCACATTTCGATGATTGACTTGCGTAAGAATGATCACTTCGTTGATGAATTGTTCGACTTGAGTTGCATCCACTGTTTTGGATTTCTTGATTGCAACTACACGTTTATCGAGCAGAATTCCGTGGTAAACTGTGCCATATCCACCTCGTCCGAGAATTCTATCTTCGGAGTAGTTGTTGGTGGCTTTCTTTAGCTCTTCAACCGTAAAATGTCTGGTTGATGTTGCCCCACTTTCGGTCGAGGCCATCCGTTGCTTGAGGAAAAGCCCCCCATTTTGCTGGAAGAATTGCTCCCTCATTCGAATTTCATTTCTCCTCCTTATGGCAAAATATATCCAAGTTAGCCCAACAAGCAAGGACAAAAATCCAAGTCCCAGTCCTACAATTTCAACAAAATAACAACCAGTTCAGAGTTAAGGAATTAAATAATCTTGCATAACATCATCAAGATACTTTAACAAGCCATTCCATCAGGTTGTCATGATTACCTAAAGTTAACTTGAGTGCGGGAGATTGGGAGGCAGAGAGATAGGAGGCAGAGAGAATGCAACCATGACCGTTCTTTTTGCCGTCTCCATAGTATCCTGTGGGACAGGAGCAGTTGTAACTTCCCAGGGTGTTGATGCATGTTCCCTCACATGGATTGTCCCCCGACGCACACTCGTCAATATCTAATTATCACAGAGCAAAATGGAAAATGGTTTAAGTTTTAGCTAGCTACCGCGTAGACAGATGATCAGAATTGGAACAGATAGATTCATTCGTTGCTAAGAAAGTGATGATGGAGAAAGGAAGTGATTACCTCGACAGCCATCAGTGAGGTAAGGATTTCCCCGGTAACCTTCACTGCAGTTGCATAAGTAGCCAGCTCCCGAAATGGAGTCAACACATTTAGTGTTCTCTTTACAAGCATACATGTCCGTGTACTTTTGGGCGTCTTTACATGTTACATTTCCAATTGCCCAGTCAAGCACAACTGGCACAGTTCTAGTAATTCGATTTAGAAAATCTGTGTCGTTTAGATCCGACAAGCCACGGAATGAGAATTTGGACTGTTCGCCAACAAAGGCGTAACCACACGGGTTAAATGAGGTGACATTCGTGTGATTATACGAACTGGACAGATGAGCCTCGTAGAATTTGATTCCCCCAGGTATGGATGTTTGACAACAACCGATGCCCGCACAATAGCCATCCAGCGCATCCTCGGGTTCGGAACATGAAGACTGACAGGAAAATTGAAATCTGAGATTTGTCTTGTTACCGAGTAGATAAGCATAATCGTCGCAACCAACTAGGAAGAACCTGTTTTCATCCGCAAAGGTAAAAGGATTTTTCTTCAGATTGAAGTAGGCATAATAGCGACCTTCCTTATCTAACAGGCCCGATGAATTGTAGCATTGTCTGGCAATATAGTTGGAAACACGCAGCTTCGAATCAGATATGTCGTACACCTCGACCTTACCATTGCCCAGGAAGGGTCTGGGAGGGTTGTAATAAGTGGTGTTGCAAGAAATATTGTAACCGGGTCCCATACTGCAGTTATCACCGATGCCAAAGGGGTAGGGAATCTCCACGCTTCCACAGTGGCTTTGGCATCCCGGTAATGTGTTGGCAGTGGTAGTGGTAGTGGTAGTAGTGGAGTTAATTTCAGTGTTGCCTAAGGTAATTTGTACGAGGGGAAACAAGCAAAACCATGCAAAAGCTAGATTAATCATGTTTCTTTCCATACGGGAAATTAGCTTATGCTTTGAGTGAGATGTAACCAAAAGCATCAAAATGTTCGCTGCAGGCGTGCGAGATGAGCAATACTACCCAGACAACTATTTGACATGAGTAGGAGTTGTTAAATTTTCTATATGAAGTCTACCACGTGCTTACGGCAACCAGTGGTCCTCAAAAGAGAAGATGTCTTTAAATAAATATCAAGTCAACGAAACAATGTCACAATATATTACTCGCCCCTCTCACAAAAATAGAGAGACAAAAATATTATGAAGGGTAACATTAAACAAATAAAATGCAGCTGTAGTGATGTGATAAGAGCTGCCGTTGGGTAGGGGCTACAGAAATTTCCGAGCACACACCAATTGACTTGGAATTTAACTCCATTCGGTATTCATATCATAACTCAGAAAACCTTATTGCGTGATAGTTTAAAAGTTAAGACAGATTCCTTAACTCCCAGAAAAGTCGTTATTGATACGTAAAACCTACTTTAGTATGAATACTTTAATAGGAAGCCAAAGCACCTGCTGATCACATATAAATAAGCAAATCATGACATTTTTAGCATAAAATCAGGAAGAAACTACAAAAAATTATTTATAATATTTGATATTATCTAACTAAAATTACAGTAAGGGAAGAAAGTTAGCAGTTTCTCATGGCTCTATATGTGGTCAGACTACCAACAGGCAGATGCATACATATATACAGGGTGGTTACCAGTTTGGATTCTAGGTTACAACAAAAATGTTTACATTCTTACAGCTATACTGCAGGCACCTGGTCAAATACATGTACATATTCACTTGTTTATCAAATCAGATGAATCTTTTCTACTTTTGATCACAACGGGAGACGCAGAAAAATTATTCTTCTTATCGGAAATCAAATTTTCATTGCTTTCAGCATTCTTGCTTTGGCCTTCACTTGACAAAGACTCTGACCTTGCCCCCATTATCTGCACTGTCAGACTTCCACCTAGCAAAGGAGTAGAATAGATAAAGCATATTACTAGTATTTTCTCCCAGATACCTACCAAGTTATATGATCCGAGGCTCCATGTGGATTGAAGGACTTCAGAGTGGATTAGAAATCCATGATAGCAAATCCCTGGTTGTGTGGATTGACATGGATTTGAAATCCATCAATTTCATTTTGAACTAAATTTCAGGTGGATTTTGGTGGTTTGAAATCCACTCCAACTGGATAGATTTGAAATGCTTTCCTTTAGAACCCTTCAATCCAAATGCAACCCAAGTTCTTTTATTCAATAAGTTGGAAAATATTAGTCTCTATAATCAACCAAACATAAGCCAAGCCCTAATTTTGGATTTAAACTATAGAACAAAAGTTAAATAGTTTCTGGAACCTCCAATCTACAAGGATTTGATATCAGTCACTAGCAAAAGCAGTCTAAATGAATTCCTTAAGTTCAGAACTAATTCTGAACCTCTGCATAAGACGCATATGTTTAGATTCAAATATTAGGATTAAGGGAAAGAAAAGTGTTTTACCAAGCACCAGAGCAGCTCCAATCCATCCACTGACACCCCATCTCTCACCAAGTAAGAACCAAGCAAATCCAGCACCCCATACTGGCTCCAACCCGTAGATTATTGCAGTTTCCGTTGCTGAAACGTCACGCATGGCAACCATCTGCAGTGTTATTTTCAAAGAAACTAAGATAATATATATGTAATTCAGTCCCTAATTGGTAATACAGCCATAACAGCAGTAAAGCTAACCCAATACCTATGACCTATCTAGTGTATGATACTTGGAAAGATACCAGCAACAATTGAGGTGTTCCACAATTCATTTGCACTTCCAACTTAAATTTATACTTTAAGAAAATTGTACATAACCCAAAAAAAATCCTGATTGAATAGTGCATATCAAACTAACTAACGAGTTAAGTCTATAAACATATATAGAGCTTGTTTGATGCTCAATCCCAATTAAGTATTGGAACCAAGATAAGCTGCATTTTAAGCTTCTTTGGAGAATGTAAGCACAAGTAGAAAAGTCATTCCTTAAGCTGAATTTTAAGCTTGTTTGGACTTTGGAGAACCTAAGCACAAGTAGAAAACCCATTCTTTGGAAACTCAGTAGTAATTGGAGAACATAAGCACAAGTAGAAAGGCCATTCTTTGGAATCTCAGTAAATTAGCTTGTTTGGAGAACCTAAGCACACAAGTAGAAAGGGCATTCTTTAGCAACTAAGTTGATTAAGGCCCTTAGCATTAGCAAGACTGGAAACCGTACCTCTACCCATAAGCACAGGCCTGTTGAAAAAATTCCTGTATAAAGTGCAGGTATCCAAGGAAATGATGATATCCAATCAAAAACCATTCCCCACGTCCAAGAAAATGGATTTGACTCATGGATACCGCCACCAAACCAGCCTCCAATGAAGTACCACACAGTAGATAGAAAAGCAACAACACATACCTAAAAATTCCAACAGTAGAACTTGCATTACATCTACAAAGAGTAATATGTAGGAAAATTACATGAGTTACGAACAGACCTCATATCCAAGGAGTGCTAAGAAATTTTCTCTTTTTGTGCTTCTTGATATATGTTCAGTTCTTAACATATGAATCCCGAATGAAACTGCACTTAAAAAATTTAACAAGTCTCCAATCTGCAGACAACAAACAACAAAAACTAGATGAAACGTTTTGGTGATTTAGGTGTGGTACATTTTTTGGCTATACATATATTTTCACAAATACACTGCTTAAAGAAATTGAAGGTGCCAATTTCTAGATTAATATGGTTCGAAGCCATGTTGAAGCACAGCCTGTCATGGAATTTCATGTGAAAATCAACAAAATACATACGCATGGAGGCGATCCACTGGACTCCAGCATTGCAACCCCGATTATAGACATAAGAGCTCCAAACCAAGTACGAGCAGGTATTGCAGATCCTAGCATGCCATCAATCAAGGGAACAACAATTACCTGAGCATTTTATAAGTTAGCTGGAATTAAACTATGCATAATCCAAATTGACAGTCTTATTAACTTTAGTAACAGATTATTTTTCTACTCAAAATTTTAGGCTTTCTTCATACAGTGAACATTGAAAGAAATGATGCACGTCCAGCATCAGATGTGAGAAGGCCAAGGGCTTGCAGGATGTATCCTAAGCTGACCCAAAATCCCAACTCTATCCCTGCCTTACGAGTTTGAGCATCATCTCTAGCCTGGTATACGAATGGAATAAAGAGAATTGCAGCCACAGCAAAGCGCACAACAGTGAAGGCATCAGGATCAACAATAGCTTCAACTTCCTTGACAACTGGAATGTTACTGGCTGCAATAATTGTACATCACAAGTAAATCAAACCTTTTCATGTCATGAAGTATAGTTTTCAGCAGAACATACATTTGATACCATTACCAAAAACAGAGGGGCACAAGTTAAATAAATCCTTTCATCATAAAACAGCACACCCCCCATCCCCCAAAAAATGGAAAAAATACGAAGCTTAAACATAGGCATTACCGTTCTGTATCTTGGCCCATAGTTTTCTACAGTGTATACAACAATTATTCCAACTTAACCATCATGATTCAGAATAAAATCATAAGCACAATTTCAGGTTTTCAGCTTCATAAAAATTCATTGTTTTCATTGCTATATAACCAATAGTATAATAATCACTCCATAAAGTCATCACAAGTACTATCCCTTCTACTTCCCCTTGAGTTAAATTTCCTTCTACTACATAGATGTCACATCAATGTCCTACCTTTGAAACCTTTTCGAAATTCATTTAACATAAAGGGGGAAAGGCCGACGACAACATCAACAACCACAACAATAGTAATTTATTTCATCTTGTCGCAGACTCTGTTTCAATACACATACCATTTATAAATTCAATCAATAAACACCAGTTCCACAGCTAAAATCAATAAAACCTAAACCATTAGAATCATCAAAACCAAAACAATAAGCAAAATAAATAAAAATTTCAGAACCCTACCATAAATAATTGTAATGCCATTGAGCAAAATGATGCTCCTAACTTTCTGTGACGCGAAAAATATTCTTCGCCACAACGCTCGCTTTCCAAACATTGATTTGAAACTCAGCCGTCTACCATTAAATATGCCGCTGTTCAATGAAGAATTGAACACTTTACTATAATTTTCCGAATCGCCGTCAATAGTAATTGTTTCCACTGACTTTCTTCTCAATCTCTTTCTCGAATTACTCGAGGCATTCTTAGCAGCACAGCAACATGTGGAGGAAGAAGAAGATTCAATGTTGGGAAAGGAAGGTATAAGAAGACGACGTTTCGAGTAATAGAGAGGGAATATGGCGGAGGAGTGGAAGGAAGTCGCAATAGGGGAGGTGAACGGCCATCGCCACGGCGATGGTGCAGCCATTGGGTAGTAGAGGTCACCTCAGCTGTACGCAGCTCTCTGTAAGATCTCTTTAACCATCAATCCTCTACATAGCTAATAGAGTACAGTACTAGCAATTAAGATTTAAGCAAAACGAATCACCTATCAGAGGCCACGTTTGTACATCTTTCTCAACGTGTTTAGCGATTTATAGATATATACATATATATAATGTGTGTGTGTGTGTGTGTGTGTTTAAGTTCTTTATTTGCGCGCCGAAGTAGACTAGGAGAGGCGGCGTTGTTTAGACCTTGGACTCACAAAATTCATCAAAATTTTTAATTAAATTACAGAAATACAGCTTCCATACAAATTAAAATTTTTAATATTATATTTATTCTTTTAAAGTTTAACAAATACACATTTTAACTAATAAAATTAATCTTTCATCAATCTATGTACCTGTATTATTATTAATAAAGCCATCAATATGTTAAATAATACAAATTTATGCCCTTTAATTTTATTGTTCAGTCAAAAAAAAAAAAAAAGTACAAAGCATCCTTAATTTTATGTCATTATTTATATGAAAATTAAATAATTTAATATTTTATATAGAAACATTAATTTATATTAATAGTTTTGATGTGTATTTTCTTTTTTTTACTTGTAATATTGACAATTAGTAATCAATATGTATGGCACGGTAGGTTTGTTTTGTAATTTATTAAAACATAATTAGTAACTAAAATTGACGTGAACAACAAAAGATATATAATTATCATACATTTATTAGTTATATAGATAAATAAAAGTATATGATATTATTTTTTTCTTACTACTATATATTCATGTATTTTAAGTATAAAAAATTAATTTTAATGTTATAATTTGTACAAAATGTTTACGAAAAATGATTTTAAATAATTTAGATAGTATTTTGTTTAATTAAAAACTAATATCCTAAATTTATATGAGCATACAATATGTTGATTTAATTGAAGAGATTGTCACCAATAAACTAGTATGTTTATTAAATATAAAAAAAAATCATTTTTATTATAATTTATTTTAACATCCTATTATTTGTATGGGCACTAACTAGCAAATGGGAGTGTGTTCCAAATTACATTAAATTAGGAAAATATACACAAATTCCTTCATGAAAAAAGTAGTATTAAACTCCTGTCAAATAAAAATTAACATCTTTAATAATTTTATAAACTTACCATTACATACCAAAGCTTTGATCTAAATTAAATACAAATACGTATTACATGCGAACTAAATTAAAAAAGAACACGAAACAACCAACATACAAACTATCAAGTTGGTACTGTGCCATCATCTTCTAGTGTTATTGTGATTTTAATTTTTAGATTTTTTAAAATAAGCAACTTTTATATCTTTATTTATTTGTAATCATTTCAAAAGTGTTTAACATAAATGATTAAAAAATAATATCTTTTTTGATAATAGGAAAATCTAAAAAATAATTTAAAATATTTTTCAGATTTTCATATAAAATTTAGGTAAAGTGTGTTTTATAGTAGGGTTATAAGGGAGGGATATTTGTAATTGTATGAAGTTGAAAAAGCAAACCCAGGTAAAAGCAAGGCAGCTATAATGGAAGCTCTTCTTCATTCATTAATATACAGGCGTGTTTGGGTGGTTCATCCAGTGGGACCCTTTTGCTTTCAATTATGCTCGTTTAATTCAATCTCACTCAACAACCAATATTAAAGAATGAGGTTTTAGGCAAACATCCATTTTATGCATACCAAGAATCTTTGGGACAATGTTTCGCTCATGGGTTTGGTTGCAATTGTTTATTGTAGGAAGACCATCCTTGACAACATGACCACTGTTCATCGAAACAACACTAGTAATAATACTATAATACCATTGCTGCTTCTGCTTGTTTCCACAACTACCTAAAATGCCCAATGCTTTCACCAGCATCAAATAAGCTCTCTAACTTTTATATGAGTTTTCATAACTATGTTAAATCCACAATACAAGTGAATACCATAATCCATCCTTTTCCCAATATTCCATCTGCATGCCACTACAAATATAAAATTTGAACCCATCTATCATAACTATGAAATCTTGAACAGATTATATACCTTAATTCCTAAAATTTAAATTCTTGAATCACATCAACCTAAATCTTGAATTCAGAATCCACTGCATACCCAATATATATATATATATGATGAGTGTATAATTCAAAGAATATGTGAAATTGTAACACGGCAAAGATATAGTTTTAGTAAGAATGATAGGTGGGTTTGAGAATATAAAATAAAATAAATGAATGTGTAATTAATAAATGTGGGCTTTTTGGGTCTCTCCCCCAGACAGACAGGCATCCATCCCCCTCCCCTTCACCAAATTAAATTGGACACCCACGTCTTGGAATAATCAACGTCCCTATAATTCCCCCCCTTATTTAATTATTTCAAGGCAAAATCTTTTATTTTCCTAAAACAAATGATAATCTTTATTCGAAATTGAAAATATAATCAGTAGATAATAATGACATAGACATGAAGGTTGCCCTACCTAATCACATATAAGTAGCCCACCCCCTAAAAGTTTGGCATACCTCGCTTTTGCTTGCCTTTTTTAAGTCTACACTCTATCAATTTGGCATACATAATCAACATATTTATACACCAATTAATAACCATAAAAATATTGAAGATTTCATAAAATATCACATTAATTTACAACTATTCTCTATGTTAACAATATTTTAATCATAAATTTTGAAATAAAAGATAAAATACAATTTAAAATAGTGATCCGAAATACTTGTATGTTCATCTTATACCAATAGATATATAATACAAGATTTTAGAAGGAGGAGTATTAAGTATTTGAAGAATATAATAACACATATGTATGTGATGACTTTCGCAGTTATCAAACCATGATTATTGACTAATAATATGTAGAAAATAAAGTATATTTTTTATAAATCAGTTCCAATGGGAAATGTGCAGAATAGTAGTGGTCGGTTATTGGGGGTGGGGTTCGGCAAGTGTGGCTGCAAAAAGAAAATGGTAGAATACTAAAAAGAGCTTGAAGTAGATGAGCAACACTAACTGCAGCAATTAATACAGCACCATTAAAGTTTAACAGAAGGTACAGGAGAAAAAGGAAACACTGCAATGGAAGCAAGAGCATTAACACGCTTCTTCCCCCCCATCACACACCATTTAACACAATTGCGCAGAAAAGCTAAAAGACAGGCGTTGCTACAATTAATTCTAATTCGGATCAAGGAAGAACAAAAAGAGTGACAGCAGAAAGAACTTACACGCTGTTTTCTCTACTCCAAATCTAGAACTAACCATTAGAATCCACAGTAGCAATGCCTCATACACTATTCTCATTACTTAGTTGTGAAGAGGATTGGGTCCAGTGTGCACTAATCTCTTCTCTTCTTCAAACAATGAAGATGAACTCTGTTTCTTCTTTTCCTCCGCACTCACTAATAATTGTGATGATGGACTTGAATCTCTTGCATGCTGGTAAAACCGAGCTTTTCTTGCCGGAGACCACCGTGAGCCGCCGCGGCTGATCTTGTCGGCGGCTGATAATAAACACACTTCTGCGAATATCAGGAGGAAGCCAAGAGAAAATATTACCATTCTTGCCGTGGAATCCCACCTTCTTCTCCTCCTCCCTTCGCCAGCTTCGATGGAAACTGACATTTCCTTAACCAAATCTTGAACACAAAACAATGCTAGGTTGAAATCAAAGAATGTGCCTACGGTTTAACACTTAACAGGGAATTCAAACTTGTGAAAAGTTGGAAGCAGGATGTTTCACTTGCACTAGCTACTAGTGTAGCAGACTACAACAAGAATGAATGCTGAAATACAAGGTAACACATCATGGGAAATGCTAATAAACCCTATTCATAAAAAAATGGGGAGGGAGAGAGAGAGAGAGTGAAAGGTAAAAACTCTCCTTATCTTATGGGTCTAGTCACATGATCTTGACCCTTGATTCCTGGAACCTTCTTATGCATATCTTATTTTCTCTACCTCGGAAGTCTGGACAGTTTTTTTGTTGCTTGTAATCTAAACAAAGAATGTGGTTTCGATATATATATGCAATGGCAATTAGTTTAGTATACATGTACAAATAGTGTAGAGCGTAGTCTTGGGGGTTGGAGAAAGAAAGATAGGAGAGTGGGACTGTCCAGTATTAATAGCCGCTGTCTGCGGACTGTATCCATATTATTTTATATATGATACGACTGACTAATGAGTATAGCTCTCAAGTTTTAAATTTATGAAAATAGAGAGGGCTTTGTGAAATGTGATTCCCAGTACCACCTTTTCTGTGGCCACCCCAGCCCGCTCAGCAACCCCTCTCTCTCTCTCTCTCTCTCTCTCTCTCTCTCTCTCTCTTGGTGGGTTGACTTAAACTTCAATTTATCTCCCTAGCTATAATGCAAAGGTTTCAGATACTTTTTTCTGCAACAATGCTTCTCTCTCTCTTGAGTATTTTAACTAGTCTGCCCACCAAGCTACCTAGCTTTTGACTAGCGTCTTTGGATACTTGGTAAGTAGTTTTAATTCAAAAGAAAACAAAATTGCATAACGTAAAAAATGTGAAGAAAATTTCTTGATTTTTTTAATTTTTTATTTAGATGAATTCATATATAGCTTTCACAAACAAAGTTGAAGTAGAGTTATATGTAATATTTCTAAAAGGTGGAGGGACTTGTTTTACAAATAGAAAGTTAAGGGTGGGAGATTTGAATCCTCACAAAAAAGATAGACTCCTATGCAGATGGAATGACAACTATATACACCCAAGGAGAAAATTTCAGTTTAATGTTGAGTCAAAGAATAGATATGAAGGGTTCCACAGAAATTCCATAAGATCCGCGATGCAGTAATAGCTTTAAAGTAGAGACAGGGCGCTTAAAACTATTGCACCAAGCCAAGATTTTATTAGTATTTTTTTCCTAACAAAAATAATATAACTGGAATTTGATTAACATTTTTTTTCCCAGCTGCTTTCAGAGTCATCTACTTTCACTTTTCGGCTTCACTCCTAAACTTATTTTTAATTATTACTTTTTTATTTATTTTATAAAATCGATATTATAGAGCAACACACATCTTGCTTCAAATCTTTCTTTTAAAAAAAATGTAGTGTGTGATCAATTCATTTACTTATAAATTGAATACTTGGAGCACGACACCAATTAAATCAAGATTTGGGCCATCTCAAACTTATTTGTTATCGGGTCAGCAGAATTAAATAAAGCCCGTTAAGTTATGGAATTGGTTTATTATTACCGTATCTATTTAGAAAGGAAAATGTGTTGGAACTAACTGTAGTAAAACACAAATGTGCTTGCTTAATAACTATTTCATTTTTTGAAAATTCAATTCCTTCACAAATTGACCACCTTTCTGTTAGGTATCAACTTTTCTAATTATACAAGAATTTTATAAATTAAAAAAATAAAAAAATAAAAAAAAAAGGATCAAATAAAATAATAACATGGATAATGATATCATTAAAAATAAGAGAAACTCCTTAATAAGAGTATCTTTCCTTGATACCATTCCCATCGTTTCATTTCCATTCACATTCCCATTTTTACTACTAAACATCGCCGTTGTATCTAATTTGACTTCCAAATGCAAATCAGGCGAAAATGGACAATTTTGTTTGGAACCAACCGAATATGCCGCATACTGCACACTTTTTCAGGGAGATTCCATGTCTCAAATTCGCATCTTTTTCGCAATTTATTGGTCCTATTTCCTCCCTAGTGTAGGCACCGCACACCCAATTCATTCCATCAGTTTTTAAATTCCTTCCTGCACCTCACGTTGCCACCGTACTCCCATTTTCAGGTTTTTTTGCGCTCTCTCCCTCTCTCGCTCATAATGTAAAAACTCTTCATTTTTTAGTCTGGTTAGCTGTTGTATGGCCAAATCATTTCTTATATTTTATAGGATGGTATTCTTCTTGTTAAATTCTGGAAATTTTATAAGCCATCATGGGTTGGTTGTGCTGTCGCATTTGTGGGTTTATTGCTCTAATTTATTTGCATGGTTACGTTTATTTCGTTATTGAATAGGTCCATTCTTTTCGTATGAAATCCTTATGATGATGTTATAGAGTGATCATTTTGTTTGAAATAATGCCATAGGGAATTTATTATGTGCAGTTGTTGATTTCATTTCTTTTGTTCCCAATATTGTTGGGGAGTTTTCAGTCTGTTTGTCATCTTTGGTTATTAAACTACTTCAGCTGTAGACACCTCCATTAATAATAACCAGTCAAATTTTGATTTTCTGACTGTAAGTCCAAGATCAAACCGGTGGCTGCCTATCCAACTCTGAAGTTTTTATCTAGTAGAAGATGATTCTGAAAAGATAAAGATTCTATCCTTTTCATCTTTAATGTCTGATCATATCCCCAAGTCGGATTTTATCAAGAAATTTTCAAGAGCTGTTTGAGGGGACGCCCTGGGATAGCATCATGGCCTTCCATATTGTTGTTCTTTCTTCTTTGCAAGTCCTGAATACATATTATCATCTATATCTTAGTGATGAAGTTCTGATTGCACCTGAATTTTATCTCAGTGATTACTGCTTCGCTTCTTTCCTCTTGAGTCCTATATGTTATTTCTGGCAATCAGTCCAATTCAATTGACTGATTGCCGCAAAATAACATATGATGCCCGAGAGTGCTCTGAAGCCTAGTACTGCCTTAGCTGGAGTACATGGAGTGCATTTGGTTTCTCAGTTTCCAATTTCATTCCAAGGGATACACCAAAATGGCGATTTTAGTGAGTCAGCTTGTGGACCCTCCACTAATGAGAGCAACCAACGGCAAATAGTGCAGTGAGTGAAGTTATTCAACGCTGCCTAACATTTGATTCTAGTGATCCCTTTACCAATTTATACAAGGTTTAAAGGGTAGATAACTGATTGGTTTGCCATGGGGTGAGCCGCTAACTCATTATATCTTATTTATCAGGAAAGTCTGGCGTCAAAGACCTGCTTGTTTGAGGCCCATCCATTGTTGTCATAATGGTATATCAGGATATAAAACTATATTTGATCTTAATAAAGTATATGTCTGCTGTTTTTATTTGTGTTGTGATAGCAACTCAAGTGCTCTTTACAGGTGATAAAAACCTTGCCGAAACAATCACCAATGTGCTTACGTCACTCCCCTTTATTGCTCTTGGACTCCAGGCCCCAAGGTGATATTTATATACCTTGTTGAATTTGCATTACAATTTAAAACATGTGTTTTTCTTATTTCTCATAGCCAACTTTGGTTCTTGTGCAGGAAAAATCTTAATTGTAGAATCTATGCAAATTCATTGATTGGAGTAGGAGTTGCCTCAAGTTTGTATCATTCTTCAAGAGGGAGATTGCGGAAGTATCTTAGATGGGCTGACTACACCATGATTGCCACAGCTACCGTGGTGAGTCAAATAATTGGGCCTAACTAAAACTCACTGGTTTCATAATGGATGGGAATTATTCGTGGAAGATAGAGCAGTACAGTTTCTGAACACTACTCCTACTATTGCATCTTTCTTTTAGTGCAATTGAGCTGGTTGTGAGTAAAATTACACTCTAAAAGGTTGCTATTACTGACATCTCCACCAAAATGCTTCTGATTTGGAGCCACATCAAAGTCAGATGTGTAACAAGAGTGTGTGTTGGTGACGACTTGCAATGAGAATAATCTTCCGATGATTCTAAATAATCCGACTTCCAGAGCAATATTGCATGGTTGTCCACTTGAAACTGGTTACCTAATGAACAAAATTCTTTCTGATTGATTCTTTATATTGCTATTATTACAATAGGAGGGAGTATAAACATGCCGTATTGTATTAGTATGCCGCTGGAAAAGCATCTTCTATGCCTTCTGATATCTTCAGTACGTAGAAAGTTCTTATTTTTGTTTTCTCACTGTGATAATCCTTTTTTTGCAGTGCCTGTCAAGAGCACTTAGGAATGAGAACCCAAAGCTGCTGATGGCAGCATCTGCCTTCTTTCTGCCAATACAGCCTCTCATGGTTTCAGCAGTTCACACCGGAATGATGGAGGTAGTAATGGCATCTCTAATAATTTAGCTGTTGAATCCTTTCCTGGTAAATTAGATGGAAAATTACAAGTCTTTCTGGTGTGAATACATGTATGAGTTGACAGTAAATTCAGGAAATTCATGGCCTTAAAGATGATATGAAGTGGTTATGTCACATCCTAATCATTTAAAGAATGATCATAATAAATATAGGGAGTATGAATGCCTAACATAATAACAGCACACCATCTCAGTTTACTCAGTAATGCGTCCTATGGTATTAACTCAACCAAAGTACTGATTCATCATAGAACACGAAAGACCAATTTGATACTCATGGACAGTGTTTGTTAGAGGTCTGGAACCACTGATTATGGACTCAAAGTATAAAAGAACCGCAGTTTTAAATTCATTCCTTCAAAAAAAAAAAAAAGTTCCAAACTAGATATTGCATTCTTCTATCTTTCCGCTCCAAAAATATACTTCATACTATGTGTGCATATATATTATTTTTTTCCAGATCACAAGAAGCTATCATTCATGAAAGGCCAAGCTTCAAATACCTTTACAAAAACAATTGAATAGATATAATAATAGCCTTCTACATAATTTATCAGGAGAAATGCAATCCAGTTTACTTACCTTTAAACTTCGATAGACCAAAGTTATGTTTCATACTTAGGGATGCCTGAACTTCCACGTAGAGCTTCTTTCTTCTGTGAGAAAGGGAATGCCGAATAACCTGCTTCCAGAACTATTAGAATGACTTACAATAGCAAAATGAAATCCTCTTTGGCCTCTACTGTCAGATTGGTTATACCTATTTTCTAATATGCATTATCCAGTTCTTTTGGCTCAGACTCAGTCCATGCTCCAATGCATGTTTTCTCGCATCTTACCCAGGCTGGTTTAAAATTATATCTACCTGCTATGAGTGTGTGTGTGTGCATTAGATTTTCTTGTAAAAGTGTCTGAATTTTAACTTTACTGGTAACTTGAGCGTGACCAAGGTTGCTTACGTGAATTCTCTCTTTGGCCAATCAGGTTGCGTTTGCCAAAAGAGCATTTCAGGATCCAGATCTTAGAACGGCCCATAATGTGCATAGGATGTCTTCACTATTAGGTGGTGCACTTTTTGTCGCGGATGACCTACTCCCTGAAACTCCATTTCTACATGCTGGTTGGCACCTTGCTGCTGCTGTTGGAGTTAGCACTTGCAACAAGCTCTTGGAGTAGTTTCGACTCCATCTCATCCTCACTAATCTGCCGAAAAGACCTGCATTTCCCACTTGAAGTTTCCAGTTCTTTCTGTAGGTATGACGGTCAGAGAGTATATATATATTTGCCATAGTGATACCTATGAAGGGATAATGCAGAAATAGCATAATTTTGGGTGAAAAATGTATTATTTGTATCAAGTACTACCAACAATGGCAATCTGCGTTGCCTTAATTCTTATGAACAATTGATTTTTGGAAAGGGGAAAACGTATTCATCTTTAATGAAATATATGTTTTTTTTTTTTGTCTCGTTTTCTGATTATTGTTCAAAGCTCCCTTGTAACAGCACTTTTCCAGAAGCAGTTGGCAAGGACCATTTATCCCACGATAGTTTAGTTCTTCTTGTAATTTCTCATATTAAATTATTATTGTCTGTAGTGAATTGCCTTATGAACTGTAGTTATTGCACATAAAGATTAAAGCCTGTGTATGCCAGTACAGTTAGATTCTGGTTGAGGTTCATCAATTAAATCTTTCCTTTATAGCTTATTGCAATTAAATAGGCATGTATTAATATATGATGAGAAACACAATCTATTTTTGTTCTTGTATTTCATGGAGAATAGAGTAGAGGATCTTGCATTATAATGCATGTGAAGACACACAATTCAGATCTTCTATTCCATTTCATGTTGTGTGATGATTATTGTGGAATACAAGATGAACCAAGAAAGAGAATAGAAGCGCAGAAGTGGATGAAACTAATGCCAACAACCTTACTATAATTCCACACAAATGCATCTTTAAAACTCAAGTGTTGGAAGGATAATTTTGGTTGCATACATATATAGTAGTGCTGGCTACAAGGCAGGAAAGGTGATAGCCACGTGGCAAGAACAGTGGAGATAATACGACAATAATAGTAAGTAGTATACGATAATAAGTGGGATGGAAGAAAGTGTTAGAAGCAAGGTTTATGGTGTGGGTGTGGTTAGTGGGGAAGAGGAATGCAGATATGTACGTATAGAGTTAGTAGTTAGCAGTTGGAAAAATGAGTTAGCATTAAAGGAGGGGAGCACACGAGGGGGGAGAAATGCCAACAATTTCATTAATAATGCCTTAAATGTGTAGTTGATGCAACACAAAATAATATAGTGAGTGAAGTGAAAATTAAACGGCAGACAAAGAACTAAATAGTGGCAGGTCTGAGAAACGAGTGATATTTAGTTGAGCATTAATCATAAAGTACCTACTAAGTCTTGGGGTGTGCACACAGAGAGGGGTGGGGGTGGGGGCAGATGGAATGTGAAGAGGTGTGGAAGGCACAGGGTTGGGGGAGGGTTAGGGGGTGATCATCACACCAGACCAGATCTCCTATATTGTATCTACTATTCTTGTATTAATATTACTTAAAATAGTGCCCATTTACCATAATTCATTAATAATCTCTAAAAAAGAGATGTATTTTTAAAATTAAGGTATGGTTAGTGAAATAGTAAGTGTGAAAAGATGAAAGATGGGAGATGGAATGAGAGAAGTCTCATAAGCTCATCATTGTCACGTCGCTATTATGTATCCACCTCCCAGAATTTCACGCCTCAATTCTATTCCTCCTTGTCCTTTTCCCCCCTCTCTCTTTTTTGAGACAAAAACACACATATATAGCATGGTCAACCTATTGCAGGCCAGCTCCCTTCTTCTTTCTTGGTAAAACCAAAAACCCCCTCCCCCTCCCCCTCCCCCTCCCCCCTTCTGCAATTTCTTCCCTTTGTTTCCCCGTCAAGTCCTTATCTCTGAAACTCAGAAACCCTATTTGTCTACATTTCTTGACCCTCGAGATTTCACTTTACTCATCCACTCTTCATATCTGCACTTACATGCATCATGCACACCCTTCTAATTCCCTTATTAATATACATCCATTCTCTCATCTCAATTACCACCCATCTATCTCTACTGTTCTAATATTTATCATTTCCCAATCAATTATTCTCCACCCATAAATCTCTCTCTCTCTCTCTCTCTCTCTCTCACCTACAAGAATGTGGATGCTAGACAGTAATGATCATCACACCAAAGACTTGAAGATGCCCACGGATCCCGTCTACGGCCGGAAACTGCGGACATTGATGCCAAGGCCAATTAGTAGCTGCACCGCCAAGAATAGCCCATATACAACTCCTTCCTGCTGCTGCATTCAAAACCCTAATATCCTTCAATGGAACCATCCTATATGTATGTCCTACTTCCTTGTTGCATTCCATATTTCAGCTTTGAGAGGTATTCCTAACCAACATTCCTCAAGTTTGCAGGTGGTTTAAGTGACTATGGAGTCAAAAGAGAGATACAGACGGTGCCGTTGGTGAGCACAAGATGGAACCCTACACCGGAGCAGTTGCAGACTCTCGAAGAAATGTACAGACGAGGAATCAGAACTCCATCTGCCGAACAAATCCAGCAAATTGCAGCTAAACTCCGAAGGTTTGGCAAAATTGAAGGCAAAAACGTGTTCTACTGGTTCCAAAACCACAAAGCTAGAGAGAGGCAGAAGAAACGCCGTCAGCTCGAGTTGCTTGCCGGAAAAAAGATGCACCATGCTCACACATTACAAACTAACGAAACAGGTCGATTTCTCTTTTTCACAATGTTTTTTGTGTATGATAAGTAATTAAGGTGTTTTAATTTTCCATGAATTATCCGTCACCTACATTTCTGCATGAGTAGACAACGATAAATAGCTTAATTCATGGTAATTCTAATTAATGTGGTGTTTTCTTTCCCAAACGATGGTCGGTTTTTGGGGAACACATATAATGTTAAAGCTTACGACACACACCATGTTCGTATTTAGTTATGTCGTTCTTTATACAATGATGTCATTTTATAAACATTTTAAGTACCGATTCCGATTCGTTCTAATATCAAGTTTATATTATAAAATATGTGGCTACGTGCACCCTAACATGAAATATTAATTATATTCGAAAGACGGAGATGTTTTTGGAGTTAATAGAAGTCAAAACTGTAGGTTTCCTTTAATAACATTAATTTAAGCACTGGGTTGTGGTTTTTTATATAGGGTACCTAGATATAAAAGAAAATTGATTTGATTTTGCAGGACTGAGCAGGAGATCATGTATCGAAATTGAACATCAGAAGTTGGCAAACAGCAGCACACCTCCAGAGGTATACATACACACACATTATTATATATGTTTATCAAGAAAATGTGTACTAAATTTCTTAATTTGCACAAAACTCAACATCTGACTTTACAAGACATAAAGCAGAGGCAAAATTATGGGCTAATAATATGTATGGAGGTCACAAAATTGAATTGGCAAGGGGAAAAGCAATTTGTATGATGGAAAAAGAATGAAGCTAAAAAGCTGCATTCTATACTTTCTGTTGGGGCTGTTGCCGTGAAAAGGTTAGAATTTCTCGATCCACGTGCAAAATTCACTCAGCTTTTTATTTATTGTTCATTTTCAGGATTCTGCATCAATGCAAGCAGCAGTAGCAGCGCCAGCAGTTGAGTGGCCACAGTTGCATCGTAAGGAACTGCACCACACCATTTTAACAGCAAAGAATGAGACCTGCTGTTGGCAATTAGACCTTTCTTCCTCCTTGTCCCCCAGCAACGCTGTCACTGCACAGAAAGCTACAGCACCGAAGAATGAGATGATCATGAAAGAAAATCAAACTCTTGAGCTGTTTCCAATTGGCTTGACCTCCCTTAATAATGCTGCTCGTGACCAAGAGGCTCACGATGCTTCTATCATAGAAACCAAATTTAGACCTATTCAGTTTATTGAGTTTCTTCCCACAAAAAAATGAAGGGATTAGATGGACTTGGCACCAGCTAAAAGGCTGAAGATGTACTGTGTAACTTTGATTGTGTTATAATTTCGTGTTGATTTGTATCTATATCTATCTGCACGATTCATGTACTAGCTAAGGTAGATTAGCGACTTGGGTTTTCATACATATGTGTTTGATAAACTTTCATTATAAATCAACTTAAAACTTTCCTCGTTGGTAATTAAATTTGATTGTTTTAAATTGTTTCTACTTTTTTGAGTGGGGGAAGGGGAATTTGTATTCAAGCCCAGCCCGGGCTGCCGCGCTCATAAGGCTGAGTGAATACCATTGAGCTACAAAGTTGGTGATAATATAAGTATTCTTCGACTAGAATCACGGTGCAAGTCGAAGAATCACGGTGCAAGTCGAAGAATCACGGTGCAAAGATCACGAACATATCTCCAGATGTCAAATGGGCTACAATAGTTTTAATACCTCCATTTACACACTATATCGTCATATAAAATTAAGGTGAATGCTATAATGGTATGAGAAATAGAGCAACCAAGATGCAGACAGAATCTAAGAGAGAGATCTTGTCTAGTTAGAGCAGAGTAGTAGGTAGGGTGATAGCATTGGGGGGGGGGGGGGGGGGGGGGGTAAGCAGCTAACTCTCTACTGCTAATGCTATGTAATGTCGCAACTACACATACCGCATCACACTGCACCTCAGATAGACCTGTCCATTTCTAACGCTGCTGCTTTTGTTTTTCTATGCCCAATTACATGTTCATCTTCCAGTCTTTTTTCCGCATGCTTTATTTTTGCAAGTATATATATTGTTTTTTTCCTGCGGAGGGTCTTGCTTCCATTTTTCTTAAAAATAAAAAAGCTGCAAAAAAATGAAGTCAGAAATTCAATTTTTTTTTCTCCAGAAGCTGTGTTAGGTTGATTGAAATAAGCCCTGTGACTCAAATATGATAAAGTAGGACAGTTCATGTCGTAGGATCGGTCTTGCAAAGGATCCAACGGTCATGGGTTCGAGTTACCATAGGAGAGAGGGGCTTTCTTGATCTTTCTTAGAGGAATAATTAAAAATAACGGATGCAGAACAACCAAACAAATTTAGAATAGAGTAACAGGAGGTGTGCTACAGCACAATTATCACACAAAGACATCAGGAAACACCATGGAGTAAAAGAGCAAAGGAATGAGCATTATTTTTATTTTCTAATCAAATCCAGTAGCAGCATAATTGTCTTTAACAAAAGCAAATACCTAATAATTTACAGATATGAACTGGTTTTTCAAGTCAGAGTGTACAGCGGCTCAGGGTCCACCTTTCTGCTTATCCTGAAAGGAAGTGAAAAACAACTACAGTCACAAGAACCAGAAGACAAAGTTATGAAAGCATTCGGAATAAGCTGCGACAAGATCGCTCTTGATCAAGTTTACAAACTACAAAAATGCACACAAGAATGCTCCAATCCACGATAAGACTAGTACATAAGCTCAGCTTGCAGTCCACTTTGGGTATAAAACACATTTCAAAATTGCTTAAAACAAGTCACCGGACCTCTCAAATTTCTTAGGAAGTACCAGGCAGAATACAAGTTGAGATTCATGATATGGTTATACGTGATTAAACCCAAAAGACAGTACTATGTTAATCCCAATGTCGAACATTGGGTTTGTTATTCGATGATTTAAAATCGAATCCAGTTCCCAGGGGGGGCTATTTAAAGTCTTATCCAGTTCCAGTGAAAGTTTCGACATCTGTGGGTAACAGCCAAGAATGCCCAAATCTTGTAGTTTGCTCTCTAAAGATCTTGAAAACCTATCTCTAAAATGAACAAACATGAAAATCTTGATAACAGGCCTCCAAGATCTTTAGAGCAAACTTCAATCTTCATGTTATAGAGGTCTTCTACTATGCAAGGGGACATTACTTTGATATCCAAACATGAAAAATAACTTCATTTGTTACTCACCAATTGTCCTCCACCCATTTACAGCCATCGGTATCTACCACATGCAGGCTGTACGCATGTCGTGATGTTGGAGACTTGTTCTCAAAACTGTAGACCAAACACAGAGGATAAATATGACAAAATGATTTTTCAGAAGTTAACAATGAAAAACAATATTGGGAGTTCAGGGCAGGCAATAGACCTCTGATGAATAAGATCCCCATGAATGACTACAAAGGAGCCAGCTTTTACTTCAATAGGAATGAAATCCTTCTGGTCATAGGATGGAGAAGGTTTATCAAAGTGAACACCTGCCTCATCTCTAATGAATCTTCTAACAAGGCCATCTAAAACAAAAAAAAGAAGAAAATCCAACACTTTATCCCAACAGAATGGAGCAATAAGTTAATATTTGCTTAGAAGATATACCCTTATGAGATCCAGGAATGGCCCAGAGGCAACCATTTGTAATTGTTGCATCTTCTAGAGCAAGCCACAGCCCAGTGCAAGTTGGTGGGTCAGTGTATAGAAATGAATTGTCCTGATGTGGCACTACTTCACCACCAATTCCAGGTTGCTGGGAATGAGATTCATGTAAAAATATAAAGACAAGTATCTTGAAATTAATGCAGCAAGAAGATGTCACTTACATGCCAGTTCAACAAATACCACGAAAGAGTCCAAATACCAACTCTAATACATAAAGAATATTAAGCATAAGAGAGCTCAATAGTAAATATTAGTATGGAGAAGCTACCATGTTCTCTTTGAATACTTGGCTCTTCAATGAAATATACATACAGCGAGAGAGAGAGAGAGAGAGAGAGAGAGGAAAAAAACATGTGTGTGTGTGTGTGTGTGTATTTAGAGAGAGAGAGAGATAGGTAGGTGCATCCAGATAATAAGAAATCATAGAGGAAAGACGCACCTTGCATACTTGCAAATACGTAGAATAAGGCTTTAACCAGCAAACATTGCTATATAAGAGTGATATAGACATTAATGACCTCTGTTTTCCAGCATAAGATCATTTATTTTTGTAACTTAATATATAAACTTATAGAATCTGTGAAAGGATTAGTTCCTTAGATTTCTAGACTTTCAATATTTCATATGTTGGTTAACTAGAACTGCAAAATGCTATATTGCATTCAGAATCACCATGACTACTTCCTATCATTGGAAACTGTCGGTCCAACAAATTGCATGAGCTTGACGTTGTCAGTGGACTTAACTTAAAACCAACTTCAAAGATTTTCATGGCAATGAGACGCATTGAATTATCCAAATATCATATAGCATTGTACGAAAGAGAACCTTGAAAATGTACATGGACTGAATGACTACTGGCCTTCTGTAACCCAAAGAGCATAATAAACCCGATACTTTCTCTGAACTTGAGAAGTTCCTAAATACTGGGTCCTTTTCATGTAATGCTGCAAGGAAAGATTAAAGTCGCATCAATGAGAAAAACAAAACAAAAAAAAAAAAAAAAAAAAAAAAAAAACACTATTCAGTTCAAGAGAATCCAAAAAATCTAACTATAAAATAGAGGCGAGAAATAAGCATACCATGCCCAACTTTGTTTATTGAGAGTGGCTTTGCTTGCTTCAAGTTTCCATCATCATCAAAAGCTTTTTCTGTCAAAACAATGAAAACATAAAATGTTCTAAGCACGAAATCCAAAAGGATTATAGCATTAGTAGGTAAAACAGAAGTAGAACATTTCTCCAGCAAAGAATGAGTATTCATTACTCATAAGATAGAGCTACTTGAAACAGAAGAAGATACGCGACATTAGTTTTCAAACACTATTTGAGGCTGACCATGTCGGTTAAAACCATCAAGCCAACTAAGAAATCAAAACCATGGTTCAGATTACAACAATCCAAAGGATTAAAGCCAAAGAACTATTCATGAACATGTGGAAGCAAATTTCTAACCAAACACTCTAGAACAAAAACTTAGGGGCTATTATTATTTGTTGAGCTTTAACCATACTCTTAAACAGCAGTATGATAAGAGATAAATCATAGAATCATATCCATATGAAAAACTAACAAATCATGGACCTTTTTTTATGAAAAGTAAAACTAAGAAAAGAGCTTTAGCATCTTTTTCTGCATAAGTAGGGACTATTCATCATTAAAAATTAAAAAGATTAAAAAAAAAAAGGAAGGAATCACATATAAAAGCAAGAAGCCTTTAAGAAGAATGGTCAGAGACTTTACATAAGTTTCTATTAAACAAAATAAGAATCCAAAGAAGTAGCAAAAAATATTCACACTCAAAATACAACCACCAGAGATCAACCACATATCCATACCTTCAAAGAAGAAGGAAATCTTCTCGGCACTTTCGAAGAAGTAATCATCAGTCGTCTTTCGCTGGACCAAGACAGGCTAACTTATTAACTGCTCATTTAGTATCAAATTAAATATGTAAAATAATATTAGTAGGAAAATGATTACAGCAAAATTGAATCTTTACTTGGTTCTTGGTCGAAAAGATAGAAGCTTTGCTGGAACAATCAAATCCATCAAGCAATTGCTCCATTTGTAACCTAAGGGATTTGATCTCATCTGGGCTGGCGAAAGATTCCAAAACCAAATAACCTTCAGAGTTGAAGAACTCAAGCTGGCTTGAATTGAGGTTTCCAACAATTCCCATGGCTGTTTTTCTTGTTATTTGAAATAATTATTGAAAACTTTTATTCTAATTTCGAGAGTTGAAAATTTTGAGTTCGAAGGTGCGTGTATGAATTGTACGCATATCCCTATATAATGTGTGCGCGCCGACGCAGGAGAAGAAAATTTTCCAATTTCCAGCATTTTTGTTGTTTTTTCTTTATTCTATTTTCATTTAACATAACTAGTACTCCACCATCTAAAATATATATATATATGTTTATTTAATATTTACTATAAACATGAATTTTATTAAAAAAAACTATTAAATTTTAAACAAAAATTATTAGAGAACCCGTGTATATCTTGTTTATGGGATTATTTACCTAAATAATGTAAAAAATAAACATTTAACAAAATAGTGTGGATTTAAAAAGTGTTCCTAAAATAGGGTAAATCGTTGATGTTCGGTGAAAACGTCATCGGGCCTTACGTTTTAATTTGAAAATTAAAAACGTTATACCCACCGACATTTTTTTTCCAATATATATGTATATATTACATGCACAGCAAGTCATCATCATCTATCATATACATATATATATATATGTTATTTTATAATATATATTTATGTATCTATAAAAGATATATAATTATTTATATAAAATATATTACGTATATATTTATGTATACATATATATTTATATTTGTTTACTTCTAATTTACTTATATTATTCAATAAATTATATTTATATTATTAGAAATTAATAAAAATATTGTATTTTTAATTAAATTAATTAAAATATAATATTAAATATATTTATAAATTTTTTCTTATATAATTATATATTTATTTCTATAATATATAAATTAATAATATAATTCTAAATCAATAAAAATATATTTTTATTCAACCTAATAAAATCTAATTATAAATTAATTTCAAAAAATTAATGAATATTTATTAATAATTATAAAATTTATATTACTTATTATTTGAATAATTTAAATAAATATATATATATAAATATATAAATTATATTTAAAAAAGAAAAATAAAAATAACATCAAGCCCACTGACGTTTAAAGAAACGTCAGTGGGCCTGACGTTTATTTATTTATTTTGCATTTTATTTATATATATACACTTTATATTTATATATTTTAATATATATATATATATATTAATTAAAACATATCTAATATCTTAATTTAAAGATTCATTTATTTTTGTTTATGTTATTTTTTTAAAAAATATATATATGTGTATATATTTATATTTTATCTTATATAAAAATATAATTAGAAATATATTTTTTTCTTAAATAAATATATATCATATAAAAAAGTACCGATGAAAATTATATAATTATATTTACAATAATGTATTCATATTATAAATTAATTTTTAAAAGTTAATGAATATTTATGAATAATTATATATTTTATTATTCGAATTATTTGAATATGATAAATATACAATAATTATATAATTTATTTACTACATATATATATATATATATATATATTTACTATGTGATAACCCACTACGCCAATATAGTTCATTCATTACATTTATTTTATAATTTTATGTGCTATAGAAATTGTATTTTTATTTATATTGCAGTCGTGTTTGTTTATTTTTTTGTATAGTTAATGTTTTGATTCAGGGTTTACATTATGGGTTAAAAACCCCTTAGGCCAAATGTTGAGGGAGAAATTACATGTTAAGTATTAATAAAATAAGATTACACGTAGCAAGTTTATAATAATAACAATAATAATAATAACAACAACAACAACAACAACAACAACAACAAAAACAACTAGGTTAAGAAATGTAAAGGCTGTGGCTAAACTCAAAAGATACTCTTAAATCCTAATCCTTTGGAAAAGATAGAAAAAAAATTAAGTTGCTGCTGGAGAGTTGTGGAACGAAGAAGGGAAAACATGCATTACTTTAAATTCTTTTGAGCATCATTCTTTGATATTTTCATTATATACTTAGTTTGTAAACAATATCATGGAAAATAAATAAATAAAAGTAACATATGATTTTATACTATATAAGTGGTTCTTTGGGGATTCTGGAATTAATAGATTAAGTGATTAATTATCGTTATTATACAAAAAGAAATTAGCATGTTTTAATTTAACAAAAGAATATACCAACATTTATTAATGAGCTATTTTAAATTAATAGATAACTACATATTTAATTGGGATATTTCATAGCTATGGAGCATCGGTGTTGATAGAAGGAATAAGAAAATCATGATTAAAGCATATATACTTTTGTGTTGAAATATCATAAACTTAAGTTGGCATGAAATATGTTAAATAGATAAAGAAATGATATCAAGCATTGCCGTCAATGAGAGAGTAATCGGATATGCTTGTTATAATCAAGCTATTATATTATTTTAATGATTAGAATCTAGCTTAAGATGAATTTAAAATTAACTAAGCTTTTAATTCAGAACCTGCCGTTAACTAAGAAAGAGTAGCCTGCCACTTCATTTTTAAATTAGTGAGTTATATAAATGCATATCTATGCACATATATCTATGTATGTTTAGGATGAGAGATTGAATTAACTTACAAAATGAATAACATTTGTGAATTAATCCTTATTTTGAAATGTTATTATAGATACATATCAGTCGTGTTCGAATAGGAAACTTCAAATAGTTACTCTGGCAGAATAGGTAAGTAGAAATCTATTTGCACCTACAATGCATAAACATAGTACTTGTTTGTATTATTTGGTTATGAGATATTCATGACTTGTGCTTCTTGATATTGATGGATATGATTACGTGGTGTGAATAACTAGTTTTATTCTGTATAAACATAACATTTACGAGCATTGACATGTGCATGCATAAGTTGTATATAGTCTGTTTTGCATGCACTCTATAATGAAAAGAAACATAAAATGTAATGTTGACCACTACTAGTGTACCGAGGTCAGTGGCATGTGAAACATGGATAGACTTGATTCGTCAGGCCGGTGGCATGTGAGACATGGATATGATTTATGATATGTTGAGCCGGTGGCATATATATTAAATTTAAAGAATATAAATAAAAAATAAAAAATAAATATTATTTAATTTTTGAAATTTATTTATGATATGATTTAATTAATTTAAATAAAATATATAATTTTCATTGGTTTATAATTATATAATATATATTTATATAAGAAATGTATATATATATATTTCTAATTATATATTTATATAAAAATATAAATAAATACGTAAATATATGTTTTTTAAACAGATAATAAATAACAGATAAATGAATCTTTAAATTAAAAATATTACATATATTTTAATATATATATATATATATAAAACAAAATAAATTAAAGAAACGTCAGGCTCACTAACATTTCTTTTAAAACATCAGTGAGCTGACCTATTTCTATTTTTTTAAAAATATAATATATATATATATATATACATTTATTTAAATTATTCAAATAATACTTAATATAAAATTTATAATTATTAATAAATATTATTTATTTTTTTAAAATTTATTTATAATATAACTTAATTAGGCTGAATATTATAAGAAATATATACTTATGTTAGAAAAAATATAAAAATATATTTTATATTATATTTTAATAAATTTAAATAATTTTTTTATTAATATAAATAAAATTTATTGAATAATAAAAATAAATCAAAAGTAAAAAAATATAAATAAATATATATATATATTATGAAAGTAAATACAATTAAATGATATATATATCTTTTATATATACATAAATATATAATATTAAATAATATATGTATATATATATCTATATATATATATATAACAAATGCATACATCAATTTAGGATTACATTGTAACATATATAAATAATCTGGAAATAAAAACGCCAGTGGCCCTAACGTTTTTTATTTTCAAATTAAAACATCACGTTCGGTGATATTTTTTACAAACAACGTCAGACCGCCTTGCATTTTATCCTATTTTAAAAACACTTTTTAAACTCACACCATTTTATAATTTTTTTTTACATTATTTAGATAATTAATCCCTTGTTTATGAGGTTCTTACTCATAATATTTTAGAGGACCATAAAACTAAGATACTTTAAGAAATAAAATCTGATCCCACACTTGTGGACCTAGGCCGAATCCCATCCCATTTATTATACAGGTTACTCGTAATTATATTTAATATCAATCCTGTAGGCATACACAAAAGAAGAAACAGTATATCTCAATTATGTTGATTAACAGAGTTAGTTCTAAAGGGGATTACTCGAGTCAAGAAGTTATAAGTATAGACATGACGGATCACTTAAAAACTTGTCGCAGCATCAGAAATAACATATGTTTCCTTCCTCGTATAATAAGACTAGCTCTAATTCAGAAACCCACAATTGCGGAAACAATATAGGTGTTGATATACATAACCTTCATCCTGTTTCTACGATATTCTACCTTGAAACACAAGGAAACAACAACATCACTCATCTTCAACCTACGTTTCTCCATCCACAAATCAAATGTACAATTGCTTGGTAATCATCTCTGTAAACTTTGGCTTCTCATGGCCGTTCCATCCACTTCCAGACAACCGGCCATTCTTCCACTTCCAGACCATCCCCTATGGCCATTCCAAAAATGTGTTCCATTCAGAGGAGAAGGGAAAAAAATCTAAGAATCACAATCAGGAAGAATATGGAGTTAGCAGCCTTGGGCACAAATAATAGGGAATCAGATCAACTCTATGGATCTGAGGCAGCTTGAGAGATCACGTCACAGACGATGATCTTGAATCTTCAATCTTGTTCCCTTTGCACATGCAATCAGGACAGGGAAATGAATATATCGAGTCATTTGGTCTCTTTAGTTGGAAACCTTTCGCCCCACTATTTGATCTCATATTTACCATCTGCCTCTTAAAGTTTTTCCATCTGGATGCAGGCAATGAACAGGGGAAAACAAGAATGGTGAATATATATTTATATATATAATATAAATGTGTGCATGGGCGTGTGTGAGTGTTCAATAGGTCTAAAAAGACAAACTCTGAAGCACACCCAGAAATTTCAAAATTAGATTCACCACATTCTTTCATTACCCGATATTTGGATTGTCATATAATAATGCCAACTTCCGCTTATCAGGCTTGATTGTCCTAGAGTGTCCACCATACAAATATCTCCTGTGCCCCAAAAGTAACTGAGGAAAGTTTCCACCTTGAGTAGTTACAAAAACTTCACTGTGAAGACAAACGGTGTAGTCTACAGCAGCCATTCTGGAAGAGTAATTCTGAAAACATGCAACTCAAGTTAAAAACATATAATAGTGCTTAAGACCATGAAAGCTCTCATTGGTACAAAGATAGCTCCGATTAACACCTGAAATGGAGCTAGTTCCTCAGCAGATGCCAGTGTTTCTTTAGTTTGTAATAATGGAAACATTTCCAGAAGAGGAGCCATATACCTCTCAGAATCGTATATCTTCCCTGATGCTAAATAGATATTAGTGCTTTTACCAAAGCCCATACCCCTCAGCATCATACCAACCTGATAAATCTAATATCAGTAAGACTCAAAATATATGGTTACATAATGCTCAAAGATGTATTTATGGTTATACACTAACATTATTCAAGAGGATCACAGCAATAAAAAATATAGACAAAGCATTTTCCCGGGTCAACAGAAGGATGCAGATCAACCATGGAAACATCAACATGAGAATTAACTTTGGCAAAGATCAGGAACAAGACTACCCAATTTGTAGAGCCATTTTATTAACATCAACAAGAACTACACAAAGAAAATTATCAAATTTCAATGCTTCAAGTCAATTTTGAAGTGAAACATATTTTCATAAGATATAAATTTCAGAGATATCATTTTATATTGATGCACTTCCAGATATGACAACAGCACTTAATCTATTATAAAATTTACAGAAAATATCAGAAACGAGATAACAAATCAGTGGCAAATCAAAGAGAAGAGTCTGAAGAATCCTTAATGCATGTGCTTCATTTGTATTGAAGATGATTAAAGTGAAAGCAGTACCTCTAAAGGTGTTAAGGGACAACTTCCATTTAATCTGATTTCTCCAGGACGTATTATTCGACCTCGTTTAGTAAATTTTCCTTTCCAACCTCTTTCTCTTGCAGCATTCATGTCCATTTTTTCTTTTGCGCCACCATCGTATACACAACAAGAGAAAGCAACCATATCCTACAGAAGAACATAGTCAATACTTGATTTTGGAAAAAGTTCTGATACATTCAAATCCATCCACACTGACCTCCTCAAATCGAAGATGCACAGATACATATTTTCCACTACTATTTGCACTGCGTTCTTTCATTCTTGCCACCAAACTTTCACCAAGAGTTAATATGGGATTTGAAAACCTTAGAGCTTGATAGTTTGCCAAGCATCGAAGTCGTTGTACAGCTGGCGGAGCATCAAAGGATAGCCGATTTGCAAAAGGTGAAATCCTTAGAATCCTGAATTAGCCAATTACAAATTGTTACAACAATCAAAAGAAGAAAATCTAGTGAAATGCTCAGGCATCAACGTTGAAAAAGAACTATAGCAACAAGAAAATAGTATACAAACAGTGACTTCTATCTATATAAATAATAAATGAGCAAGAAAATAAAAAGGATTACAAATTATATAAAAAGAAAAATCACAAATTTAGAGTATCTCACTGAAATTCAGGGAAATTATCAAACTAAACACAGAAAAATAGAAAATAAAAAATAAATATAAAAATCAATCCACCACTGTAGTTAAGTTCCATTCAGACCATATCAATCCTGTGCATACCACTGAAATATTGCAACAAGCTACAACTAAAGGGATCTAAACAACAGATGACTCACCTCGTGAGCTCAAAATGGAAAAAGCAAACACTAAAGCAAAAATGCAAAAGTAGAACAAAACAACATGTAAAGAAAACAGGTAGTTCAAAATGTTTTGTGGCACTCAAATTCATATTTTATCTCATTGACTAATTAAAATGGGTTACACAAGGGAATTTTCTTCGGTAGTGGACAAAGGCCACCAGTGAATTAGGAGTTGAATATGGACATAACTTAATCGAGTTCAGAGCACTTTTACAAGCATAATGAAAGGAAAATAATTTCTTCTCAAACAATTCAGTTACATATTTTAGAACCACAACGTCAATCTACATATTGCTCATAGAAGTCAAACATACTACTGAAAGGGAACTTTATAATGAAAAGGTAACACTACAAATTATACTAACAAATGCATTGGTCGAAACTGTATACTGGAAAAAAAACAAGAAATGGTAACACTCACTTTTCTTCAAGCAGCTTAGGAAGAATTGTATTCCTGTAGTAATTGATTGATGACCATGCTTTTATCTTGAAGTTGTATACATTGCTCAAGTTATAGTCAAATCGCTCCATTATGTACTCTGGAACTGACTTAACTATCCGAACATCACTTTCCAGTGTCTTTAAAAAAAATTCTTCATCATATATATCGCCAAATTTACTGCATGTCACAAACCAGTCGAAGTTATTTCTACTTTTCTGAAGACAGGCAGAGATAAGAGCCATGAAGACAATTTGAAAGGTTAGTCAATCACATTTTTCTCGTAAGGACCATCAAAGATAATCGAAACAAAGCAAAATCTGATAAATAGACGGAACTGTGGAGCCCAAGCCCCCTGATGCCTTGTTAGGGGGCTTTCACCTCAAAATAATGCATATTTTTTGGCCTACTCATCTAGCTAGAATTATTTTCCTTTTGACCATTCTTATAGCTCTATAAAGAAATCCTTCACCTTATTGTACACAATTCACCTCAAGATAATGCATATTGCATATGTTACTTAAAATGCGGGAAATCAAACAAAGATATAATTAGGAATGAAATGATTAGGAGTTGATTAGGCATAGCGCCAATCGAGGATATGATTAGAGAGAGAGAGTGAGAGAGAGATAAGACATCATATCTTCAATTTGACAAATTTTAGATTGCCAAGTCGAAAGGCTATAAAGACAGATATGCTGGCTATAGCTTGTATGAAGGCGATTAAGGAAGAGATTGTACTTGGATTAAGTGATAGTATGAAAAATACACTAATCCGGAGAAAGAATATCCGTAGCTGGCTTTGCAAGTAGTTTAATGCACTTTGATGATAACGATGGTTATTCTAGTAGATATGAGATCATTACCATACATTTAGCTTTGTGTGCTAATGCACCACTTGGAAAGAATGATAATATCACTCACCTTGGATCTCTCCAAATACTATGGAAATGAAAATTTGGAATTACAAGAGTTGCATTAAGATAGCCTGCCACAGCCACAGCATTGCATATCTGGAAGCATTAGCACCAGTGAGAGAGTGACGCTGCTATCCCAAAAATATAAAGGTACAACATGTTGTAAGTGATAATATAAATACTACTACAAAATGTTGTATACCGATGTTCTCTGCTGATTCAATCCACCATTTGCCTCAACAAATATATATCCATTTGACTCAGGTAAGCCTACAATAATAAAGTAGGCTTTACATATTTCTCTAAGGCTTGTTTGGAGAAACAGACAAATGAAAATTTAATGCCTGATAAGAAGAAAGATGACTGCCGCATGAAAGATATGAGAATTTTCCCTACCTTCCGAAGACTTTTTGATGCACGGTCTCCATCCCCCGCCTTTGTAAGAGTGCTTCCAAATACTGGATATCTGTGGCAGTCAAAAACTTCAATTAATAGCATTTACAGATGAGGAAAAGAACTGGTAGAAAGTTTGAGAAACAAGTTAATTAGAAGAGAATAGCTTATATTCTTGTCAGCAATTAAATTTTCTGGTCTAGTGCATTGCATTGTAGAGAACTAGTAATTGTACATATTGATGCTCAAAATAACCAAGGGTTCATGATTCTCATCAAAGATGTTGTCTCATTTGTTAATTGTTATTATATGAATAAGGAAAGAGGCTAACCCATATCAATTCCATATGCAACTTATAAACATTATAGACCTAGACTAGTCTCCAGAATAAAAAAATGATCTGGCCAAGAGTAATCAAAATAATCTTTGTAACACATCACAGATGAAAAGCTCACTAGGAAATCTATTAAGCCACGTTTTTTGGGGTTATTAGATACATGAGGAATAAAATGCTGTCCATAAACTGTTTAGTGGCTACATGAGTAATCATACACCAGAACAATTTGCCTTTTTAACCTCAATTTTTTAATGTAAAATAAGTGTTTTCTCTTCATTCCTGCATATTTATATCAGAATACAATCTATTATTGGATGAAATCCTCAAGTCTCTAAGTCCTTAAAATGAATGCAACTGTAGTTAGAGACTACCTACCATGTTAGGATGAGAAAGAAAGCATCATCTTCTAGTTCACAGAGAATACACCTAGAGAAAAGTATAGCTGCCAGAAAATAGGCCGGAACATAATTTTTTTTATATATGTTGAACTTTGAAAAAAAAAATGGTAAATTTATAATGCTTACAATCAAATTCTTAGATTTAGTTAGTACACAGTGGCTGGAAATACCAGACGACTCCACCACAATGAAAGAAAGCGAAGGGTCAAAATCACCAAAACTTCAAATTCACTAATAGTACAAATCACCTTCGCTAAGCACAGCAGCATTTTGCTTTAATGTTTTTGTACTTACAATAAAAAGGAAAACAGAAAACTGGGAAGAGAATTTCACAGTTGCAGTACTAACCGCATCAGCAGAGGAATTATCTGCGTCCATCTCGGATCGGACCTTGGCATACAGCTGCGGGCTCCTGTAAACCGACCCGGGAGCATGCCTACGGGTAATAACCGGGACAACATCAAACGACACCGTTCCCATGTAAAACAACATCGTAGATATATAGAGCAGGGGAGCGAACAGAAAGAGCCCCTGGCGTTTGAGGAGTAGGGAGAGAAGGATCCAAGCGAGGCGCTGCGCGAGTGATTTGGAAGCGGGTCTAACCAATTTCGGCGCACGGTGGCGGTAGCGGGGAGAGCGGCTGCGGGGGCGCGGCGAGGACGGCGGCGATCTAGGACTGCAATTTCCGCTGTTCGGGAGCCTATATGCTTTCATCGCTCTTGTCTTCGCATTATAGTAAAAACAATGGCGATGAATTTCTGCGAGAAGATTCGAATCGTGAGGAAGAAAGAGAGGCGCACGTGCAATAGGAAGAGTGGGGGAGAGGGAAACAACCGGAGGAATGATAGAGGATGGCAAAGGCGTGTTTGGGTAGTGGAATTGATTTTGACAGTTTTAGTCCATCGCCATTGAAATTGAAAATAAATGAAGAGGCGTGGTGAGGAAGAAATTGGTGAACAGTAAAACAACAGCTTATGGACAGCTTAACACACGTGCTTCTGCTTCATTTCATAATCTTTTCAGCAGTTGATTAATACTAGGAGCATGTCCCTTCCGATCCAGTATTTGAAGTAACCTACATTTTTCTTGGAACAAATAATAACTAAATAAATAAATAAATCCCAAATAATCAGTCGAATTTCCTTTTTCCCAAATCAATAACTTTAATTTCTTTTTTACCAACAAATCTGATTTTTAAATCCTTCAATTATAACTGAATCAAATTATATTTAATGCATCCAAAATAAAGTTAATTACATATAAATTAAATTGATCTATTTGATCCTTTACATCAAAATCAAAATCTATATATATATATATATATATATAATAATTAAATAAATATTTTTACTTTTATTTATCCATCTAAATGGTACTCACATACTTAACTAAAAATGTTGACAGAAAATTTATAATACTCACATATTTAAGTAAAAGTGTTGGACATAAAATTTATAAAACATATGATAATTTATTTTCAAATATATTATAATCGAACTGATATATTTAGAATATATAAAAAAATTCAAATAATAAAATAATATTTATTGGTATAATAATTCTAATGGAAACTTCTATAAGAAGACTAATTAAATGTTTACTTTTTTTAAGATATAAGATGAAGAATACTAGATAATTAAAGATGTTCTTATTTTATAAGATTATATTGTATTTCCATAAATAAATAAAGAATTTGATATAATAACCATAATAATGATGGACTAATTAAATGCTTACTTTTTTTAAGATATAAGATGAAGAATACTAGATAATTAAAGATTTTCTTATTTTATATGATTATATTGTATTTCCATAAATAAATAAAGAATTTGATATAATAACCATAATAATGATCTATTACAGGTTCACACAATATAGGGCTCGGCCCATCTCCATCCGGATGGACCAGCCCAGCACAAACAGTCTGACCAACTTGCTGAAAATACAAAGTCCATCCATGGCAACAATATAAAATGCCAAAGCATGAGCAAAAACAGAATCCTTTATTCATTATTGGATTGTTAATTAAAATTAGCAACAATCATTAATCAGTTACATTTGACACTCCTAAAACAACCCCAAATCTGAAATCCAGGTCCTTGTTCATAATTATTGCTTGATTAATCATGCAGAGTCCCAAATATATCCTCGTCCCTGTACAAATAGTACCTGCAATCCACCGCCATAAACCATCAAGCAAACCAACAAAAGATTAATCATAATAACAATTAAAAATTGCAAAACAAATCTCACTCTTTGTCGCCTATTCTGACTTCGGTTCCGCCATATTCAGGCAATAAAACGGTGTCCCCTTCTTTCACAGCAACCGGAATATGATTCCCCGCGTGGTCACGCACTCCAGGTCCGACTGCAACCACTTTACCAGAGTTCAACTGTAGACAAAATCCACACAATTTACCGGTCCATCATTTAAAAAAAAAAAAAAAAAAAAAAAAAAAAAAAAAAAAAACTCAGGACAATAATAAAACAGAAGACATGGTACCTTAGATGATTTTTCTGGGAGGAGAATGCCAGCTGTAGTTTTGGAAGGACGAACAATTTTTTCCACGAGTACTCTGTTGAGAGTTGGGATCAAGCGTTTTGCCATTGCTAAATGAATATTGAAGGGACTTCACTTGGAGACCAGATGCAGGAAGTGGTTCTAAATAGAGAGAGAGCGTTCTAAATAAGACGAAAGTAGAAGGTTCTAGGCTTCTTTTGTTGAGGGGGTTCAGGGTTTTATGAGGGTTTTGCTGTTGATTCCTTGGTGGTTTGGTCTTGGACGAAGACATGTAAAACTTTATGGGCTTCTTTTATTATTTTGGGGCAGCACAGATCGAAATGGAAGTCTGGAGAAGCCCTATTTCAAATAAGGATTTACTTTGCAGGAATCTTCTAGTCACTTGCTAATTCCTAATATGGGCTTGGCCCATCTAAAATCATATTGTGGACCAATTTTGATCATATTTATTAGCCCGGTAACCTTCTTAGCACCACATATAGAGTCATAGCCCATAACTATGGGCCGAGTATTATAATTTGTCGCACCTACTTTTAAAATTTGCCTTCTATTCAGTTTTAGATATATATATATATATATATAGATGGATTCTCTAATTAAAAAATCTATCAGTTGACAAAGTGTGACACTTTGTATTTTTGTTGAACTTATGATTAAGCCAAAAAGGAAAGAAAGAAAAACCAAAGTAGCTTAATCCAACTTTAGTTAGCAGTTTGGTTATCCATCTTCTTCAATCACCAACCAACAAAACTAAGCATCACGATTAGAGCAGACATTTCGTAATGGCAATTTTATCATGTGAGGCGATTGACACTTACCGAAACTGTTTCCAAACATTCTTTAACATACAAAGTGGAAGATACATTGTAAATTCTCTTCTTTAGAAGACAATATAATTGGATATAAATAATGAGCAAGGGTTGTTTGTGTATTTAGGTAGTCACTTCTTATTTTTTTAATATTTGAATATACTCGCGAGTGGCCCACAAAGACGATCATTTATCTTTCATAAACAAATATTTGAAAGAATTCATTAAATTTGGAACAATACTTATATTATGAAAACCCAACTCAAAATAAACGAATATAATAATTATTTGTTTTTCAGAATGACTGTAGTATCATAAGTATTTTAATTGAGATATACTTAATAAATAATTACGAACAAACAATGAATAAATGTGCAGTTTGAAAAAGTTTGTGAGCTTTAACATATACTTTTTTGTTTGCTTATACGAATAAATATAAACTAATAAAACATACTCACAAACTATTTATTAAATATTATTCATTTACATGTATAATAAAAATATCATTCTCAAAATTCTTGATAGTTATCGAATTACAAACTTTGAACCCCATGGTTTCCAGATAAAATCATCATAGCACAAGACTCATCCTTCAAATGCGTGATTCATATATATGATAACTTTCCCTTGAAAAAAGACACCACATTCATCCTCTCCATCAAAAGCTTGCCTTGATCCCATCACCTTTTCCAGAAAACTAAGGACGACGTCGTAGGACCACTTTAAGATTGATTCATATAAGTTGATGGGAAGCTACAACCATATGAAGTGTCCCATAAAACCAAAGTAAAATCCAATTAGAAGAGCTTTAAACCTTTTGCTTTTGGACCATCCAGAGAATATGGAATATGCAATAAGAGTGGTGCGTGAAGCATCCGTATCTTCTAAACTCTCATGCACCACCCAACTCTACCCATGCCGCACAACAATAACAACGACAATGACAACAACGATGATGACTGTTCTAAACATTTTTAATAACTTTTGTCAAAATTATCTTACAAAAAAAAAAAAAAAAAAAATTCAAGGTGTGATACATGATTAAGGAATTGGGATGATAAAAGTCTTGTAATTAGCAAATGACGATGTTATATAATTAAAGTAGTTATGTTGTTTAATTGAAAATGGGATGAGTTGGGGTTAGCGTCCACGGCTCCAGATTTAAATTTGGTAGAGATGATGGATGTGAGAGATTCCAATTAATGTTGGTTACAGATCAATATCGTGGCGCCACATCTGCATTGTATGTTTATTAATTCCCAATTAAGAAATTCATTGGTTCAACGTTCTAATTAAAGTTCCTTTTGAAAGATAAATAATCAAATGAGCAATGGGTATAAAATTATCATACCTTCCCTGCCTGCATTCAGTTGGGCAAAAAGTTAACCCAAAAAATAATTGAAGCGAGGATGCACACTTTTACCGCCCCACTCACTAATTACTCACAAATTGTCCATTATATTGTTTAGTACCATCCACTTACTGCAAAATTGGTTAGGTTAAGAAAAACATATATATCATTTAATAAATAATTATGGTAATTTATGTACATAATGTTTATTTTGCACTCGATAATCAACACTAAATATAAAGATTTATTGCAATGTTTATTGATGGATCTGTCATTTTTAAGGTTTTTGTTTTTTTCTTTGTGAGCTCATGCTAATTCTTGTTGTTATTTTTTAAAATGTTTTAAAGTTTATAACATATCTTGAAGCTTATTACTTTCAAAGTCTTTTGATGCATAAGTTTAATGTGGGCGACATATTTTGATTTTGTTTGTAAGTTTTGAAATATTTATGAACTTCGAAACATGACCAAAAAAACATCAATTTCATTTGTTGTCTAAAAAAAGAAAAAGAAATCGTTTAAGAGTAATGGCTATTTCAAGTTCTTTTCATTGTTGATCCAAGACATGTAATACATAGTTGTTACTCTAGTCTAACATTGAAAGTCAGAAGTACACACCTTATACGTGAGGTTGGCCAACAAGTAGCCAGCCCAATCCTTCAAGATTTACAACAAACTGAGTGGCATTAGATGTCAAGTGGTCAAACTTTCACGAAAGCTCATATATATACATATATTTTATTATTATTTTTAAATAGAAAAGGGAAAAAAATCATTGTTTTCTCTGTTAAAATACTGGAGATAGAGATGTCATTTTAGTGCGGTTACAGATTGGTCCTGAAGGGTATGAATGGACTACTCTTCCACTCTGCGTCTAGTTATATGCTATGGTTACTAGTGCCATTGGATCCTAATCTTTATATATTGGCATACCAAATTCTTACTGCTGGTCCCACAATCTATTAGCTGACTCGTTTATTTATTTCATAAATATTAAAACAAGAAGGTGGTCGTGCCGGAGTGGTTATCGGGCATGACTAGAAATCATGTGGGCTCTGCCCGCGCAGGTTCGAATCCTGCCGACCACGGTTTCTTTTTTTTTTGGTTCCTCTCCCCTCTCCCTCCCTCTCTCTCTCTCTCTCTCTCTCATGGTTCAATGACTGAAGAAAAAGTGGGTTGATGAGTGGCTCCAATTTATCATTTAAAAAGGCACCTTTTCGGATAGGCTCTCCATATATCTCTGCTAGTCTTCATCATCCTTCTCTCTCCCTCCTCAGAATCTGCTTCACTTTTTTGGTTTGTCTTACATTGGATTGGATTCCTGGTAGGAACTGGAACTGTTGATTATCCCACGCCTCGCATAATTTTAATGGTATTTGAGATGTTTACCACCTACACCTCATATATCGTATACCGAGTGTTTTGAGCTACATATGAATATGAATGTATGTAAATATAAATAAATGTACGGTAAAAAATATTTAGTGCATATTATGTCGGGTGTAGCATCTAAAACATTATTAACATGATATTGATACTACATCAAAAATAGTGCATCAATGTTGTATTTATAATTAATTTAACACATATTTTATGTAGATATACGTAAATTAGAAATGAACGCTACAAATAATACAGTAATGAATAGCATCTCAAGAATCCAATAAAAAATAATACCTAAATGAAGTGACATGTCTCTAAGACCCAAAGATCACAATACCATATAATTAAGAGGTAATATTATTAGTTAGAGATGTGAACCAATTAATAATTAGTTTAAAGAAGTTGATTCCGGAAACCAAACTCATGATTTTAATTTCTACCGATAATAAAATAAGGTCGGTTTAGAAAAAAGATTCAGACATATCTTGTGAAGAAACAAATCGAATAAGTAATTTAAGGTGCAGCATAATAGTGCCAAAATCCTCCCAAACTTTGCTTGGTGGAAGAGTAGAAGCAGCAACAGCTCAGCTAGCATTGCCATGTGGTACAATACTTTGAAGCCAAATATGGGCTTACCCATTTCATCTCATCAGCATCACTTCCTGCGACCTCAGCATAGGTAAACATAAGTGACCGATGCTAATCATAAGATCTTAAAAATTACCTCTAATGATTTGGTGATCAAATTCTCATTTGTACCAATTTTTATGAGTCGACACCATTAAATTATTATATAATATGTTTGAATAGCAACTTATATAATACTTTAATATACACTATCATAATTTACTGCATGCACTAATTTTCCACACATGCAACGTACAACAAATATGCTTTGATTTACTGTTATATTATTTAATAAAAAAATGAGATTCAACAAAATAATTATTGTACAGAACTGCACCAAAAAAATAAAAAACTTTGACTGATTCTTAAATTGAATTTGAGCCTCGTGTATGCTTAGATAAGAATGATAATGGAACAATTACATAAAAAGTTGATTAAAAAAAAATTAAAAACAACCCAAGAAACTTAATCCCAATTGGCGAACCTTGGATATCTCTATATAAATGTGTTAATGACCTACAACACGTAACATAAGTTTGCATGCCCAAGTTTCATAAGTAGTTTGGATAAGTGCTGCATTCATGAATGATGTCTGAATTAAAACAACTTAACTGAAAAATGCCAGATTATATAATTCACGTTTCATGAGTCAGTATCAAAGCACACAAGTACGCATCACCATATTATTCTCCTCTTTCTAAAACCCATTAACTATAGTTAACAAATTTACTGTTTTAGACCACATTATTTCACTGATGATTACTGCAACAAATGTCATTGAGAAAATATATGTCAAATTAATACAAAACTCGTGAAATATATCTGTTTTAAAAATTTGGTCTTTTACCGACAAAAAAAACAGGTCTCACAAACAAACCTACTCGAGCGAATGAATAATAAACATTCTAAAGTAGGTAATCATGATTTAAAACATCCATAGATCCAGCAAGAATTGACTCTTACTGAACATTTAAAATCACTTGTACTGTTTCTTTTTGTCATTCTGTTTCAAGTCAGATCTTCTCCCTCTCCTTTTTCTCTCCCCCCTATTATTATTGCATGTATATATATACATATATAGTTATCCCTCTCTCCCACATCACACACAATTCTTGATCATGCAAATTGCCCGGACCTCTCTCTCTCTCTCTCTCAATTATCCATAGACACGCTCCATGCACTTGCTTCAATACAGACACATATATAAACAAGTGGGCGAGTACTAATTTGTATACTAGCAGTTTTTTAGGCTACTGATTGACGTGGGGCTGACCACCACCCCCTCCCCCCCCCCCCCCCGAACCCACCAACCGCAACAAAATAAATTAGCCAACAAAAAGCAGCAAACCTCGCGCACACAGAGTATCCCTATGGAAGCAAATGGTAGCAACTTCAGCAACAACTCTCATCACCCGGTGGAGATAGCTATGGAGACGGAGGTGCACAGGGTGGCGCCGCCGCCTCACAGGAGTACCCTCCAGAAACTGAAGACGCGCCTTAAAGAAACCTTCTTCCCCGATGATCCTCTCCGCCAGTTCAAGGGCCAGTCCTGGAAAGTAAAAACTGTTCTTGGAGCTCAATACATATTTCCTATATTTGAATGGGGTCCTAAGTATAGTCTCAATCTACTCAAGTCTGATATTGTTTCTGGTCTCACCATTGCTAGCCTTGCCATACCTCAGGTTAACTTCATCTTGCAGTTTCCCTTTTTTCTTTTGGGAACATTAACGATTTTACTTTATTTATAAATGTGAGTCGGTTTTGTTTTGATCATTATCAGGGCATAAGCTATGCAAAGCTGGCTAACTTGCCTCCTATTGTTGGTCTTTGTAAGTTGCTTTCCATCTGTTCTAATTTTGTATGCAAATTGTGCATGCATTGGCAATATACTTTTTTTTTTTTTTTTTTTTAATTGGGAATATCGATGGGGATATATAATTGATTAATTCACTATTTTTTCATGGATTACTTTCCAGATTCAAGTTTTGTGCCTCCCCTAATATATGCTGTTCTGGGGAGCTCGAGGGATCTTGCAGTAGGACCAGTTTCAATTGCTTCTCTGATTATGGGATCGATGCTCAGACAAGAAGTTTCACCCACTCATGACCCCATCTTGTTTCTTCAACTTGCATTTTCTTCAACATTTTTTGCTGGGATTTTTCAAGCTTCTTTAGGCTTCTTGAGGTTATATTCTTTTCCAGAATAAATTTTTATGTTCCTCGTTAAATTCCATGCTACCCACGTGAACAGTAATTGAAGCCAAAACAATGAGTATTCACATTTGTGAAATGTGAATAGTCAGTTTATAGTATTAGCACATCGTATTTCAGGTTTGTTTTTTAACAATATTTATGCTACATAACATGAATGTGCGGGCAGAATTTGAAAAGTATTTTAAGATAGAGGAAGATACCTCCTATTGTTTGTAAGAAAGAAACAAATGTGTCATAAATAGTGTCTGACGCAATAATTGTTTCTTTTTCTGCTCAATTTTTTGTGCAGGCTTGGATTTATCATTGACTTTCTTTCAAAAGCAACCCTTATTGGATTTATGGCTGGTGCTGCTATTATTGTCTCCCTCCAGCAACTTAAGAGCCTTCTGGGCATCACAAATTTCACCAAGAAAATGGGCATAGTTCCTGTAATGACTTCTGTTTTCAACAACATACATGAGGTAGTGATTTTTGCCTTTCTTGATTACTCCTAAATCTGCACTGCATGTTAAGCTATATAAGGATTTGTACTTAATTAACTACCACCAAAATCAGAGTGACTATTATTTGAATAAGACTATAATTGTCTGTATCTCCAGTTAATCCTATTCTAAAAGTATGTTTTTTTGCCTTTTGCCAAGAAAACAAAAGAAACAGAACAAATTAAAAGATGTCAAGACAATTATGCACATGTTGACACGTTGTTTTGTCTGAAATATTCATATTCATTTCCTTTCATCTTCTTCTTTTTTATCGTTTAGACAAGGAACAAATAAATTCTCATAATTATAACCCTATCTTTACTTTTCCTTTCTGATTTTGGTGCAGTGGTCATGGCAGACTATATTGATGGGCTTTTGCTTCCTCCTCTTCCTTCTTTTGACAAGACATATTGTATGTACAACTTCTTACAATTTTTTTTTTTAAATTCTAAATAAATACTGCAATCATAATTCAAAAATTACTTTAGTTAATTAATTTAATAACGTATCCTCTCCTCTAGATTTGCACTCGTGAACCGACTGATAATATGTACTGTACTGCTGTAGAAACCAATTTTCTTACAGTCAGATTGTTTATTTGGGAATTTTAAAGTGCGGGTTTCCCTCTATTTGGAGAGTTTGAAACCAATTTTCTTACATTTAGCTGCTTAAAAAATTTCTACAGTTTCTTGTATTAGGTGTTTTTTTTGGGGGTGGCCATGGGGCCGTTTTCTCGGACATTAGATTATGCACCTTATAGTAATTATGTATAATAAACCATGAACCCTGAATCATTAACGGATAATGCTAAATCATACACTATGATCCACTCGTCTAGAAAACAATAAATAAAATTATCCAACTTTTATAGTGAAACATGAAAAAAGTCGAATATAGGATCCAACACATACCCTTGTACAAGGACAATGCTTTCTTAGAGTTGGAGAATTACTTGTACATAAACTAATTTGTTGCACTATATATGATTCTGATGTGTGGTGCTGTTACACAGAGCATGAGGAAGCCAAAGCTATTTTGGGTATCAGCTGGAGCCCCACTACTCTCTGTCATCATCGCAACCTTACTCGTTTTTGCATTGAAAGCTCAAAACCATGGAATCAGTATAGTAAGTTCCCATCTTCTGATATATATTCTTTATTCACATTTTTGTCTTCTACGCTTTCTAATGTATTGTTGTCTAAAAAAGATTGGGAAACTACAAGAAGGGCTGAATCCTCCTTCATGGAACATGTTGCATTTCCAAGGTAGCTACTTGGGACTTGTAATCAAAACTGGACTTGTCACTGGCATCATTTCTCTTACAGTAAGTATCAACATGACTTCTTTCACCTCCACTTTGTGTTCCAAACTATACGAGAGTTGTTTAAAATCCACTCCCTCCCTTCCCAAATAAGGGTCGTTTTAGGAATTCATCTTGGAAATAACAAATGTTTGCTCAGAAGATAGTGAAAAAGATACATCTTCTTAATAAGAATATATAATAATCATATTTAAATAAGTCGTACGAGCCAGTCTATAAAGCTCCTTAGTCTGTTTGAAATTTTATAGCGACGCGTATTGGGAGTTGTGTGCTGAAACTCAATATTCAAACAAAATTGTGAAACAGGAAGGAATAGCAGTAGGCAGGACATTTGCTGCACTGAAGAACTATCAGGTGGATGGAAATAAAGAAATGATAGCGATCGGGCTTATGAATATAGTTGGCTCATCCACTTCTTGCTATGTAACAACAGGTACCTAAGTACATCAAATTTTGTTATCTTTTTTCGACCAGATAAGGATTAACTGACTTAAATGAATAAATCAAACAGGTGCATTTTCAAGATCCGCAGTGAACCACAATGCGGGATGCAAAACCGCAGTTTCTAACATAATAATGGCAGTGACAGTTATGGTGACACTCCTCTTCCTAATGCCACTCTTTCAGTACACACCAAATGTCATCTTGGCGGCTATCATAGTCACAGCAGTTATCGGCCTCATTGACGTCCCTGCTGCCTGTCAAATCTGGAAAGTTGACAAATTCGATTTTCTTGTCATGCTATGCGCATTCTTCGGAGTCCTCTTCATCTCTGTTCAGCAGGGCCTAGCCATTGCTGTAATTCCTCATCCTTCAATATTACTTAATAATTAGGCCTCTATTTGATAATACGCAAGTGAAATATGATAATGATCCGGTCATTTTTGCAGGTGGGAATGTCTATTTTCAAGGTTCTGCTGCAGATCACAAGGCCGAAAACAGTAATACTGGGGAACATACCTGGTACGGACATATATCGCGACCTTCACCATTACAAAGACGCCGTTGGCGTCCCTGGATTTCTGATACTGCGCATTGAAGCTCCGATCAACTTTGCTAATACCACTTATCTTAAAGAAAGGTTGGTTGTTACATCTTAGAACAGTTAGTTTTTCCTGTATATGGCTTTGATTACAACAACATTTTTGGTTTTGTCAGGATGACAAGATGGATAGAGGAATATGAATCAGGGGATGAAAATGTTAAAAGGAAGGCCGATCGACTTCAATTTATGATTCTTGATTTGTCGTGTGAGTATTTCAACCTCCACATTTTCATTCCTGCATATAAACAATAAATCCACAGAAATTAAAGTTTGCCCAATCACACCTTTTCAGCTGTGAGTGCAATTGATACAAATGGAGTCTCTTTCTTCAAAGATTTGAAGATGGTATTGGAGAAGAAGAGCTTGGAGGCAAGTGTTATTTTTATCAACAAAAGATTACTTATTTGTGTGAATATTTAGCTGATTTATGATATACACACACAGCTTGTGTTGGTGAATCCAGTTGGAGAGGTGATGGAGAAATTGCAGCGATCCGACGATGCAAAAGATTTAGCAAGGCCCGACTGTCTATTCTTGACAGTTGGGGAAGCAGTTGCTTCCTTCCTTTCAACAATCAAGAACCATTCAGCTAATTATGTATGATGAGAGGGCGTAATGGTCATTTCCCTTCTTCTTTTGCTGCCAAATGTCACCCAACATTCAAATGTAATAGAAAACCTCCACCCATGCATCTACTTTTTATCATCAATTTCATACTGACTTATTTATCAACCCAAATAAATTACGAGAATTGCTTTTTGATTTTCTTTATTCGAGAGGAAGTATGAGATTCAATCCCCCGATTAAATAAATTTTCAAAGTGATTGATTATTAAATAAGTAAAATTAGAGATGAAATACTTATCTTTTGACACTAATTAACATTATATTTCGACCATCTAATGAATATTAATTAAAAAATGATTATACTTTCAACCATTTTACCGAAATAATGTTATATATTTGATCAAATTTAATAAAATAAAATTTTATTTTTTTAGGTTGGTCCAGTTTTATTGGGTAGAATGGATTTCAAGTTGGATCCAATTCCATTTTTGTAAACTTAAACCCATTTTTAAGTATGGGCTAGTCATGGTGTATGATTGGGCCTGCAGGCCCATTTGTTACATGTAAATAGGAGCCCATGTGTCAAAAGAGAAAATTGGAGGCCTGTTTGGAGTCCAGAAATTTGATTGAGAGTGGAGGCAATAGTTTATAGGAATATTGAAAAGGACAAAAGAATGAGAGAAAAAGGGGGACTTTTCAGAATATAGAGCACCTGAACAGACACCTTTTACTTAAAAATATTATAATATTAATAATAAATAAAGCTGATATTATAATATCAGATTCTTCCTTCCATTAACTCTTCTAATGTCAACGCCTTCCTTTTTCCCCACTACCACTTTCTTTCAATGTCACGCCTTACATGACAATAATAACAAAACACATTTTATTCTTTTTTTTTTCATTTTCAATTTTTTTTTTAAATCGACGGCTCTATCATTTTTACTTGTCTTCAGATATTATTAAATTTTCAACAAATAATTAAACTATTTTTATTTTAAAATAAATAGTTGAAAATTATAGATCAATTTATGAGTGACATGTTAGGATAAGATGATCCGAGCTACTCATCACCGTATCTTTCCTCCACTATATATATTTATTATCACCATTATTAATTTAAAAAAAAAAAAGAAAACATAATTGGATGCGCACGATAAGCACAGAGGGGGAAGAAAAGCAGAAAAGTCTTGTAATTCTCAACGCACTCCACGTCATCATCAGCTCATTCTTACACCCATTACAACAGTGCATATGCATATGAATGTGTTTGACTTTCAGCTAAAGTGATATTCTGATAGTGATCTGCATTCTCAGAGATTCTCTTTCTTTCTCTCAGTTTTCCATTTTCTGCAGACTCTACTAAGCTCAACAAAATCAATGGAGGGTCTGCCCTCTGGTTATCGCCCCAACGTCGGGGTCTGCCTCATCAATGATGATAATATGGTAAGAATAGAACCCCAACCCCACCAAAATTTTTAAAAGAGATTTGCGTTTCCTTTTGTGTTAATCTTTTCTTGGATTAAAAAATAAACGTTAATCTTGATCTAGTTTTTGTTAAAGTTTTTACGCAGATATATATAATTTTGAGAATGAGCAGTAAATAATTTTCTCCTTCCGTCGGGAAATTTCGGCTTCTTGTTGGTTTGTGTTACCGAAATGCTATATTTTATTCTGGGTTAATTTCGATGAAGAATAATGAGGGCATGACGAGATGCCTTTTAATTTCCGTTAGCAGTTAGCTTTTAACTAATTAGAACACAAATCAGTACTTCTAAAAAAATTGCAATTTGGTTACAATTTCTGAACTTTCGTTTAAAAAACTTTCTTTCCGTTTTTGGATTTTTATTTTTAATTATTTTGGGAGCTTGGGTTTAGATGCGTTTGATTTAATAAGAAGCTATCATCTTTTGTCATTGTTATTGTCTTTTTCTTTCTATTGTTTCTTTCGTGAATTGATTGTTTTTCTCTTTTCTTTGAATAGTTTAAGGTGATGTTAAGTAGAAAACCTCGAGTCCTATAGATAATAAATGTGACTTAAAAGGGAAAACCTCAATGGGATGTTGTACTTGGAGTTGGATGAATTCAGAAAATGAAGCCACGGAATATTTCCTTGTAAGAGAGACAAGTTTAACCATGTGCAATTTGCTTCCAGGTGTTTGTGGCGTCTAGATTGAATGTTCCTGGAGCTTGGCAGATGCCTCAGGTAAAGCCACAGTTTGATCGAAAGATGGCATAATTTGTGACCATTTAATCTGTTGCACATGGGATTCCATCACACTTAATTAATTATCTCATTCATTGTAAGCTTTTTCCAGAAAAAGGGTAAAATTTTCTTTCGATGCTGAAGCTACTGGATGAATCCTCATTGTGAATCTGCCTGTTTCTTTGCAATGAAAAGATTCTGGTAAAATGATTTTAATTGATAACTCTTCGAAGATAGTGGTATGATATTTTCTGTGAAGACTGTTTGCAGAGAGATTTTTTGTGTAATAAATTAACTATTTTTACCATAGTTACTTGCAAACACATTCTTATGTACATATTTGATAGGGGGGTATTGAAGAAGGTGAGGAACCAAGGGTTGCAGCAATCAGAGAATTGAGGGAAGAAACTGGAGTAGTGTCTGCTGAAATTATAGACGAGGTTTGTCTCAAATGATGTTTTTTATGCTTATGTTTCAATGATTTTTGCTTGGGTTCATAATTTACATATTCTTTTTCAACTTTCCATTTGTCAATATGGAATGCAGAGCTAACTATAAGAATGAGGAAAGGTAATGAGTTGGCTGCCTGTAGTCTGGGCTTTTGCATCATGACTATTGTTTCTTTTTCTTGCCCCCTTCTTCAAACGGTTTTTATTCATCTTCATTATGTGATTGCTGTATGACAAGTTGAAGAAATGAGCTACTGGTGTTGATTATTTGACAAAAGAAAATCTGTATCTAGTGTTAACAAGTCTTATAAACTGTCAGGTTCCAGAATGGTTGACCTATGACTTTCCACCAGCTGTAAAGGCAAAAGTGAATCGTCTCTGGGGAGGGGGAGAATGGCACGGGCAGGCACAAAAATGGTTAGTCTACGACTCACTGATGTTCTTTGTCAATAAAACCATACTATATATTGTATGTTCTCGCCAATGATGGAGCTTAATAACTACTTGTTTATAATGTCTACTTTTAGTTAACATGCCTATTATGTGCTGTGTTCGTTTTTCACCTGGATTTTGTTGTTGAAATACCATGTTTCTGCATTTGTATTCTTATTGTCTCCTTCCTCTGTGAGGTTTTTACATATGACTGAAAAGTCTCGTTTTGGCTTTTGGTTTGATGTATTCCTACTAGTCCATGTTATTCAGATTTCAGATGACAACAAAAGGAATTATGGGTGTTTGGATTCATCTTGATGCAAACGACCGGCCTTATTTGTCGGTTTATGTGGCTGTCACTTGTGATAAATTATCCCCTCATAGCATGCGATTGTGCAGACGGCAGCCAAATACAAAAGTAGCTCCGATAATAGGGTGTTTGGCTGAGCTTATAAGCTAAGATGTTTGTGAGTCTCTAAGCTACTTCAAAGTGTTGGGTAAAAAAGTTTAAAAAAACATCTTATTTCATTTCAAGATAAGATGTTAATCGCGTGTAAGCTGTTTTAAAAAAAGTAAAGAAGACCCGTCTTATTTCTCAAACAAGATCTTATTTTGGTTAATTACTCCTTCAAATTTCATTATTTTAATTACAAAACTGCCATTACTAATACTTATAAGCTCCATCATCTGATTTTATTAAAAAACTCCTTACATCTTATAAGCTCTAGAAACAACTTACAAGATGCAAGAGCTTATGGGATGTTTAAGATAAGTTTAGCCAGTCAACAATTTCCTTATTCGATGGAATATACAAAAGAAGTCTTGGTATTCTATCAAATGATTTCAGTATCTGATGAGCGGCTATGATCTAGTTTTGAGAAAACAGGCTCATATGTTTTAGAAATTATATCCAAAATGCATTGCACCATGAATATACACTGTTATGATATAGACAATTGTATGTTGACATGTTATAACTGGTTAAGATATTTCATCTGTAAAGTTCTTCAAAAGCCAACTAAATGCTTCAAATGAGTAGCTAACTTGATTTTCATGTCTTGAAAACTTCACAAATATGCTACTCTTTAACTGACCATGGAAACATTGAGAAGTGCCCTGCAAGAAACCACAAGTACTTCAGCAATGGTGATCAATCGTGTAGGCATATTTCAATGTTGAATGAAAGTTTAAGTGGAAACATCTACCATGAGGATTAACTCTGCTAAACCACAGGTTTCTTATGAGAATGACAGCAGACGAGAGCGAAATCAATTTGGCAAATGGTGAAGCAGATCCAGAATTCTCAGAATGGAAATGGGCTACCCCAGAAGAGGTCATTGAGCAGGTATTCTCCACTTCTTTCCTCTTAAGTCTCATTTCCCATTATCTTTTACCAAGAAAGCTAATTTTGCCCCTTGATTTTGATCTCAACCAGGCAGTGGACTACAAGAGGCCAACATACGAGGAAGTTGTGAAAACCTTCCGACCGCACTTCAATTCAGGAAAAGCTACAAAGTGCTACTCAACTAAATGGTGAAATAATACACCAGATCAAGTTTCAATCTTTTTTTTTTTTTTTTTTTTTTTTTAAATTTCTTGTCGTCGTCTTGGACTGTCTCTAATAGCAGCAGCATATGGCTTGTTGTAAATGTATATTGGCTCAAACTTTCAGATTAGATGGTTATTTCTAATAAAATGTTTCATCAATAGAATGTTTTTTTTTCCTGATTTCTTTATTGCATCACTGTACTTTATTTTTCTCCGAGTTAGGCTCTTTTCCTCTTATGTCTCTTCTGTTCATTCTTGAAATCAGCCAGAAGGGTCCCCAAACTTTCGAAAAATACCCCTAATACCATATGTATTTTATTACTTAAATATTAATTTGTATTAAAGAATTTTATTTTGTTCCCTTGAAAAAGTGTGGTCACCATTTTTCCTGCCACCACTCTCTCGTGTTTAGTTTTTTTATTGCTAAAAAACTAATAGAAAATTAGTTGAGAACTTTCGAATTATAACTTCTAAAAGAAAAGAAAAGAAAAGAAAAGAAAAGAAACTGCCTGTCAATTTTACTTTATTTATTAAATAAAATACTGGAACATTAACTCAACAGTCAACTGAAATTCCAACATTTTCCCTCAACAATGGACAAGGACAATCCCAAGCCACCCCCACCATCACCGCATGCAACCACCGCCGCCACCACCAACGATCATGCACTCGAGACCTTGAAATCATTTCTAATGAAATGCGCCATTGCTTCAGCTCCACCTGAATCGCTCACCCTTCCACGGAAGACCTTCATCTATAACCGCATTCAAGATTTCTTTCCCACTGCTCACACCCCTGATCACCCCCCTTATGCTTGGGTACTTGTTCACCAGAATTTTCTATTTTCTTTCCTTATATTACGCTCATTCCGTAAAATGGCGCTTTATGGTTTCAAGCATGCATTCCGATGATGTTTCTTTTACTCTGTTTGGGTTGATTTCTGGGCGGATTGTTGATCTGGTGAAGCCTTAAATTGGTGATGATGTTATGAGTTATTTCACTGATTTGCATGTGCATTTACTCGTTTTATGGTGGCTGTATAAAAGAATTTAACCATTGCTTTTTACTTCATTGTTTTCCTTTTCACCCCTCCCCCAACCCACAACTGAAAAAGGCAACAAAATGCGATTTTCTATTTTTACTTTCTCCTATCCCTTTTTTTTTTGTTCTCTTCGAAAACTGTAAATTGAGAAATCCCAGTTTCAAGCATGGTTCGTCTCCTAATAATTGACCCATGGGTTAATTTCTTGTTTCTTTCTTTCTTCCTTCCTTACTTCTATTTTCCCGTTCAGATGAATCTTTTTGTCATTATGTTAAGGTGTGTGCAGCTTGTGCTAGGCTATTTTATCATTTTCTTTCACACAGCATATTGCATTAGGTAGTTGGATTCAGGACGGGAATCTTGATTCATTTTGCAAATTATTCTTGTATGTGCAATGTGATAATACTTGGGATCATGCACTTCTTTTGATCGGTATATGGCTGATTAATAACTGGATAAAAGTTGATGTTACTTCATATATGTGAGATAATTGTGATGCAGATGATTGAGAATGCAATCAAACAGTTGAATGAGGAAGGGGGTTCCACTGAGGAGGCAATATCCAAATTTATTTTGGAAGAACACAAAGACTTGCCTTGGGCTCATGCTGCTTTGCTTGGGAACCATCTGAGGAAGCTTTCAGAATGTGGTAATCTTATCAAGAGCCATAATGGGTGCTATTTGATTGGTAGAGCAAGTGTCACTCGTAATACGCCTTCTAAGCCTCGTCTGAGATTAATCTGTAGAACTAGCCGTAGCCTTAGACCTAGCCCCAGTCCCCACCTCAGTTCAAGTCCCAGCCCCAGCTCTTGTTCTAGTCCTTCGTATGCATCTAGTTACACCTCTAGCTCTAGCCAGAGTTTTAGCCTATATGAGAAGCGAAGAAAGAAGAGGAACTGTAAAAGGAAACGAATTCAACAAAGAAAGCAAAATGCAAGAGGAATAAAGATTCACCCTGTGTACACAAAGGGTAGGGGTAGGGGTAGGGGTGGGGGTGGGGGTAGGGGTGGGGGTAGGGGTCGGAGCATGGGCCGAGGTGAGGGTAGGAGTCTGGACTGGAGCTATGATAATCCTTGCGAGAACATGAGAAAAGAAGTGTATACTGGTGAAGTGGAAGATGATCTTTGCATGCATCATATGGAATCAATAGAAAGACAATATGTAATGATAGGAGATGAGTCAGCTGAAGAAAGTATTCAAGGGAGAGAGCAAACTCAGGAACGAGGATGTCAAGATGATGTTGAGCGTCAAGCGCAGCAAAGCATGGTGATTGAGATTGATTCTTCAAGACATGAATATGGAGATAATGAAGAAAGGAATGAGCCACTGCAACAGGTTACTGGGGATAATTACTCTAGACCTAGTACCATTCCTTGGTTATGTAGGAGTGAAAGAGTTAGGCAACTGAAGAGAAATATTCATCAAAGGTATACACCTCAGACTAGAAAGGGGCAGGGTAGACCTGTTAAGAGAGATATGCAGATGAGAGAAACTGGAAAGCAGATTATGGAACCACTGGAGGTAATGAGAGGATGGTTTAGTTGGAAGTTTTTCCTCGTCTTGGTTAAATTTCTGTTCTCTCTCTGACTCTCATGTAAGTGTTTTGAGAATAGCCTTTGATTCAGCTTTTGTGATGCTGAAACTAATGTGGCTACATTGAAATGTTTTTGTTCTTAATAATTGATGAGATTTTGTTCTAGTAATTTGTGGATATGAACTGCTAAGAACTACCTATGACTTTGAAAACCAAAACGGATTTTTCTTTTGAGATCTTATACGTTATAGGTTCCAGATGTGCTGACCTATGAATTCTCTCTTGTGAAGGCAAACATGATGGAACGAGATGCTGAAGACTCTATGGATGAAATCATTGACGAAGTATGTATGGAATTAAAGGAAGCAACAGCAAAACAAGACCTAATGATCGATGATGAAGCAGCTGAAGGAAATCTTCAGATAAACGAGCACCATCAAGTACAAGAGAACCAGGAGTTGGTCAATGTTGAATGTCAAACAGAATTAAGCACTAATAGTTGTGGACCTAGTGCTGCACCTCGGTCACATATGAACAGGCTGATCAGTGAGCAGGGGCAGGAGAAAGAGATCAATAAAAGGAGGCCAAGAAGCAGAAGTACCCAGTCAATGCATGCGACTCAATTTGTGAGGGGATGGGGCAGAACTTGTAAGAGAAATGTTCAGATTGAAGTAAGTAGAGAGAGCACAGAGCTACTGCAGGGGCAGGAGAAAGAGATCAATAAAAGGAATCCAAGAAGCAGAAGTACCCAGTCAATGCATGCGACTCAATTTGTGAGGGGATGGGGCAGAACTTGTAAGAGAAATGTTCAGATTGAATTAAGTAGAGAGAGCACAGAGCTACTGCAGGGGCAGGAGAAAGAGATCAATAAAAGGAGGCCAAGAAGCAGAAGTACCCAGTCAATGCATGCGACTCAATTTGTGAGGGGATGGGGCAGAACTTGTAAGAGAGATGTTCAGATTGAAGTAACTAGAGAGAGCACAGAGCTACTGAAGGTGACTGAGATAAGAGAGCAGATGGTGGAAAATGAACAGCAGACTGAGGGACAAGGTTTATCTAGGGAAGGGCACAGTGGGCTGATTGAAATACGAAATTGTTCTGAAGGAATGATGAATGAGATCCATCAGCAGAGTGCAACTGATCGAACATATACAGTAAATGATGTTGAACCCCAGGAGCAGGAACCTAAATTCACTGGTAATCTGAACAAACAGCAGCTAGAAGAGAGTTACTTTTCTAAGGTGGTTGTGGAGCAAAATCATATCCAAATATATGGGCAAGAAACTGAAGGCGCAACTGAGGGAAAAATTCAACTAGAAGAAGACAAAAATGAGGGTTCCAAAGGGCGAAGTCACACGGTACAAACACTAGATGGTGCCAGCAAGAAGATTTTAATGGATCAAATTAGTGAAAAGAGAAATGTTGACCTACATGTACAACATCATGTTGATGACAACCATAACGAACAACAGCTAGAGCATATTGAGTGCAGTGCAAAACTCAACATAAAGGAGGTGACGAAGAATCAGTTTGAGCCACAGAGAGTGGAAGCTGATCTTATTTTGGTCAGGAGTGAGCCACAAATAGAAGAATCTAATGTGAATGAGCAAGAAGATCAACTGAAAGGCGGAGAAATGGAAATAATAGGACAAATTAATATTGGTGAAGGCAACTATCGTAGTATTGAAAAAGAAATCAAGAAGGCATTTGGAGTTCTTGAAGAACGAAGCCAGCAAACTGACCAAACTGACCAACCTGAAGTGATCAGTGAAGAAAATCAGCCTGAAGAATGGCATTGCTTTCTTCTGGACTCACCAGTTGAAGATATTAACGAAATGGAAGACAGTCATGAAGCAAAAAAACTTGAAAGCAAAAACAAGCAGAACCTCTTAAACAGCAATTTCATGAGTCAAAATTCTGGACAACCAGTAGAAATAGTTGAACATGATCAGCCAAGAAAAGAGTCCGAAAGGATGGGGACAAATAATGTTGGATCAAATTTAGAAGGAAATGAAATGAGCCCCTATTTGAACCAAACACCATTGGAACCAGAGCATCCCAAATTATGGCCTCACCCTGCCAAACTTCTGTCAGATCAAACAAAAGATCAATTTTATCTACCAAGCCTAGAAAAGTCTTCAGATATCAATGAACTTCATAAACTACGGCCAAATCCTTCCAGAAACAAGTCCATTCAGGTTGCAAACAGATCTGAATCATTGGCTGATAGCCCTGATCTCCGGAAGTGGTAAGAACTGGCTGCTCGTAGAAGCTTAATGCTCTGACCATTTAAGCACTTGAGGAGGGCAGATAAGTGTTTAGAAGTATACATGCATAATAGTTAGACACACGTGAACAGTAAATACTTTGGTATCATGCACTAAGATTTTTATGGCATTCTTCCAACTGTTACTGGAATATTATCAGTTTTGTGGTATTAATAACAAGATATTTTCAGTGCTCGGTATTGCACAACTCTTAAAATTATATTTTATTCTTCAATTTAATTTCTCCTTTACCCCAAAATCTATGAATTTCCCATTTGATTACCTGAAGTGTGATGGCTTCTTATGGTTTTGATTTTCATTCATGGTTTTGGCTGCATGGCCAAAAATTTTCTGTTTTCATCTGATCCCTACTTTCCTTTCTTTGGCATATATTTATTTTGCCTATTATTAATTAGATTTTCATATTTCACTTAACTTATTAATAAATAAATAAATAAAACCCAGGTCAAATAATATTCTATTGAACAGAACACATTACAAGGTCATCCTTTTTTGTGCATTCCCACTCAGCATCTTACATTGTGAATTGAGTTATTGATGTGGGTATGAAATTGAATTTTTAGCTTCCTTTCATTTAAATTGTTTGCTGAAAAGGCATTCGTAGTACCCCACATGTAATGTTTATTGAGGTTAGGATAATTGGCATGGCTCAAAAGCCTACTCTTGATAGTAGCATAATCCTGTATGCTTGGGTACATCATTTTTAGTTTCTTGCAATTGAATTAGATATTATTGGAGGTTAGGTGGTGATGGAAGTGAACACCTGTACTGATTTCTAAGTTCTAAGGTTTACTAAATCCAATTTCAGAAATGACACTGTTGTAATTTGACGGCTGTATCATATAATAGAGTGTATGTTGGTCCTTGTTAGAGAACGATGTTGAATCTTTTGGCTTATAATATAAGCAATTGACATTAATTTAACTTAAGCTTCTAGCATGGGGTTTTGACATTCAGAATATCGAGTACCTTTCTGCAACTTGTTTGAATCTTTAATGTTATGTATATGATCATGCAGAGCCTCCACCCTTTTTGTAATGCAAACTGGAGCTAGTTTGAAATGACAATGCTGGTGCACAATCTTTTTGACAGATAGACCAGGTGTTTCTTTCTGAATTTTATCATCTGTATATCTCTGAAGATTCGTATATGTAGTCTCTGTTTGCTGCTAGTTGCCACTGGGCTGGTAAAATGTTAATACTGCCCTCATTTTGTATCTCATGGCAATTTTCTTAATATCATGGGAATAATACGCGAATCTGAAATCTAATTAATCCTACATATCGAACCTTCTTTAAGATTCACGCTACATGAGGCTTTTGGCGATTTAGCTTGTGTTTGTCTTGATTAGTATCTTGTGATAGGTAAGCACATAGTATCATAGTTGATGAGAACTAGCCATGCTACCCGTTCAAGAAGACATGCTGTAGACATCTAAGAACAAAATTGGTATAGTAGAATTTCGACTTGACTTTACAAATGCAAGCAATGCTAATTTGGCAAACATAGGCGGTTTTAAAAGTTTTCAACAGCCACCACACCGCCTCGGCTGTATAATATAGTTTCTAGTTAAGTGTTAGATGTTCCATTACATTGACTTTAATAAAGAAACTAATTAAGCTAATTGGTCAATTGTACCTATCTACTCAATCATCGATCAACTCGTATTGAATTTGAATATTGTTATTTTGATTTGATAAACAGTAGAAGTTGACAAGAAGATAATTGGTGTGACAATGACTTTAAATCTTAATAGAAGCATATACATTATTTTCAATAATAATTTGCAGATTTTTAGCTGTTTGTGGTGCAGTAGAGCTCAAGTTGAAACATATTATATTCTCCAGTAGATCATATCAACAATAAAAAAAGCATAGCCCCATCCTTACCTGGATGCAGTTTTATTAATTCCCCAACTTTTGAATTGTGTGTATATATGAGTGACCAATTGAAAATTTGGTTGTTTATGATTAGACATTGCATTGTGGATAAGTTGATTCACAATGTATTTTATACACATCTGGATATATACGAGTTTATGCAAATTTATGATAAAAAACACTCGATGCATCATGCACTAAAGAACAGAGGTTCATATCCAAATTTATGTAGAATGAGTAAAAGGTGCAGGTCTAGTGGTCTACCAAGTTTGTAAAAAGCAATCTAAAATAGATTTCAAATGGTTATAGAAAATTAAAAGTATTTTTGGCTTAATTTCCTTGGAAATATTTCCTTAATAAAGAAGTCTTCTGAAAATACAATTTTTTCTACTTTACTGATATTATTTGTGGTTGCTATATATAAATGTATATTTGGGAACGGGACTGAATAATTAAGCAATTTATTCTGCCAGAAGATCAAACCCTAACCTATCAAATACTACAGAAACAAACGGCAATTTACTGTTTTGGTAAGTTTTTTTTGCAATTTCCTGTCTCGCCGTGCATTTGTCGGATTCATGGACATAGGATTGGTAGATCTAATTGGTTAAGTTATATATATATATATATATATGCGTGTGTGTATATATAGCGTCACTTTAAAGCATATTTCGCTGGACTATTCGCTAATAATTTAAATTAAACCGATCAATTGAGAAGAGGAGAAGATTTCGCCGCCGCTACGCTAGCTGCAGCTTATCAAAGAGTCTTCACCGACGAAAAGGTCAGGCCACTTGCCATCTTTACTCCTCCAAACAGACACACACACGCGGGTGTGTGTGTTTGTGTGGGGCAATTGCACGCGCAGTGCAAAGATGCGGGATATGATAAGATAAGGCTCACATACCAAGGCATTATTTTAATTAAATACAAATATTCTTGTCTTTTTCTGAAACTGAACAGACGCGGGGATGGTGTATATGTATCTATTTTTCTGGGCCATCTTCATTGACCATTTCCTTTCACCAATCATTGCTCTCCGTTGGCTCTTTATTTACATAGTTTTTTCTTTCTCCTTCAATTTAAGTGTATCAAGGCACCGACGATCACGAGCAATACATAAATCCATTTCTATCTCTTTCAATCTCAGTATTTTATTTTCACAAAAGAAATAGGTGGAAGAGAAGCTTGAAATTATTTTAGTAAGTATATTATATGGACATATAATTTTGGTTTTTCTTTTTGTACTAGATCTGAAGTTAGCATGAAAATAGGGAAAGCCAAATCTTGAAATGGTTTTACGTATGATGTATATATATTGAAGTACTCAATTTTCTCTTCAACTAGAATTTTATTACCTGTTCTCTGGGAAGCAGGGAAGGTACAAACTCTTCATATAGTTTATCTGTTCTATAAATAGCCAGAGAATAATGTTGACATATTCAATTTAGCTTTTCACGTGCATTTAAAAATATATTTGTTTAATGTCAACTCATTTCTCTGTGAAGGGGCAATTTAATAAACGTATTCGATTTAATGGGATTGTGAGATTTCTTTCATCATTATATTTAAGCTGCCATTCTCCGGAGGCGTGCGGAGACATTATCTTACAATCACTCTTATTCGCCTTAGGAGCAAATTGTTTGAATGATTCAGGTAAGTGTCTTAATTGCGTTGATTATACCCATCACTTTATCTTATGGGGTTCAGATCTGTTGCTTGTGTTCTGAAAAGAAATTTTTTTCCCTTAATTTTGATGGGACAAGCTGTCTCATTTTCTTTTTCATATTTGGATCTATACGTGTCTCATTTTTTAATCTTCCCCATTAGTTAGTTTAATTGTCTTCTTTTGCTGTCTATTAGAATTTTGCAAACCATCGTTTTATTTTATTGGATCCCATGTCTTTTTCTTTGTTGTTATTTGTTTGGATTCCCAGGTTTCAAATCATAATAAACTGGAATTTCTATCTGAACTACAAGGATGCTTACTTCCTTGGAAATGAATTTTTTTTTTCGGCATTCTTTTGGGTTGAGGGTGGAAAAGTTCAAATTACCATATTCTAATGGCTTTTGCTCTAGTGTTTGCCATACAGATGAGTATGCTTTCCGTACACTATGTGAAGAATTATAATGTTCACTTCTTTGCAGCTGGATTTAGGTATTTGCTGCATCTTAAATTATGATCATTTCTGATGTTCTTTGCAATGGTTATGGCTTCTATCCTCACCTAAGAGGTCTTCAAATTGCCACTACAAAGATCTCTCACAATTTTGCTTTCCTGCCTTTGCCACTAGATTCTGCACATAATCTAAAAGTTTCATTGTATGAAGCCTGAATTCATGAGTTGGACAGAATTCTCCCCTTAACATGAAGAACATTTTCATGTGAAAACTAAACGTGAACTGATTTTCATTGAAGAAATTTATATTTATGGTATTCTTATTACTTACAGCAATTGTCATCCAGCATGTTGGTTGAGTTCTTAGTTGTTTCCTGTCTAAATTTCCTGCATTTATTAGAGAGCGAGTGCTGATATTTCTTTTGTCATGTCAGAACATGCCTTTCATGGACTTTTTCACTGAGTATGGTGAAGCAAACTTATATGAAATCCAAGAGGTTGTTGGTAAGGGAAGCTATGGTGTTGTAGCTGCTGCAGTTGATACTCACACTGGACAAAAAGTAGCTATAAAGAAGATCACTGATATTTTTGAGCATGTCTCTGAAGCTACTCGCATCCTTAGAGAGATCAAGCTTCTCAGGTTACTTCGCCACCCAGACATTGTGGAGATAAAGCATATTATGTTGCCTCCATGTCGGAGAGAATTTAAGGATATATATGTTGTGTTTGAGTTGATGGAGACAGACCTTCACCATGTAATTAAGACAAATGATGATCTCACTCCTGGGCATCATCAGTTCTTTTTGTATCAGTTGCTTCGGGCTCTAAAGTATATACATTCAGGTAGGCTTTTCTTCCACTTGGTTCCTTTTGTTCCATGCTCTTTTTTGGCAGCTAATAAGAACTCCAAATTTAATGTTTCGCAGCAAATGTTTTCCATCGGGATTTGAAACCCAAAAACATCCTTGCTAATGCAGACTGCAAGTTGAAGATTTGTGATTTTGGGCTAGCTCGCGCATCATTTGGTGATGCCCCATCTGCTGTTTTTTGGACTGTATGTGATTTATGCGGTGATGTGGAGGATATATGTTCCTTTTAGTCCTCTACATCTTTTACTTTTTTCCCCCCTTAGATTGAGGAGAAGTGCTCTCTATGTAGTTGTGCTTATTTACTTTTAAATTGTCAATATTGTAATGTCTTCTGCTGATTATCTAAAGGATTATGTTGCAACCCGGTGGTATCGTGCTCCTGAACTTTGTGGTTCTTTTTTCTCCAAAGTAAGTTACATGTTTGGCTTTTGTTCAATTTGCTTTATACTTCATGAAAACTTGGTTTTGGTCTTTAGGCTTCTGATTGGACTTCTATTTTGCTAATCTCGTCGATATCTTAATATTATATATATACACTCACACATACACGTACATTATTTTTTGCTTGAATTATGTCATTGCCGTAGCAAAATAATGTATTGTGAGGTGGATGTGTTTTTTATTTGCTAACTATTATTGGCAAAATAATACCTAGATCTGCAACAGTCTTGAAGATCTCTCCCTTTGATTGAGTGTTTCAACTAGTTCTGAAACTACTCAAGTTATGTATAGTTTCTATGCACAAACTGAATTGTGAATATCTACAGAAGTTTTATTCCTTTGAGAGAATGAACAATGGAAAACTTATAGTAGATTTCCTAAATGTTTATGTATTTTTACAGTATACCCCTGCTATTGATATCTGGAGCATAGGGTGCATATTTGCTGAAATGATCACTGGCAAACCACTGTTTCCTGGGAAGAATGTGGTCCACCAGTTGGAGCTCATAACTGATCTTCTTGGCTCACCTTCTGCTGAAGCCATTTCAAGGGTCCGCTCCTTTTATCATGATTTAGTTGAAAGATCTCTTTTAGATTAATTCTCCGTACTTCCAGAAAATAGATTTTAGTGATAGACGCCTGCTGAAATAATTATTAGAACTTATTGCTTCACAAATAATTATGCTACCTGCAGATTCGAAATGAGAAGGCCCGAAGATATTTGAGTAGCATGAGAAAGAAAGCACCTCTACCTCTGTCACAAAGGTTCCCACATGTTGATCCCTTTGCTCTTCGTTTGCTTGAGCGGTTAATTGCATTTGATCCCAAAGATCGTCCATCTGCTGAAGAAGTAAGAATTACTTCAACCAACTTTTTTTTTTTTTTTTTTTTTTTAATTAATACTCCTGTTAGGATCTGCATCAACCCCCATCTCTGGATCCTTCTTTATTTATAAAAAAATACATTAATTGTTTCAGTTTCCATAAATGTGTCAGTTTCTTGACATGAGCAACTACCTGTCCCTACAGGCACTGTCAGATCCATATTTCTATGGGTTGGCAAATATAGAAGATGAACCATCAACTGAGCCGATTTCAAAATTCGAGTTCGAGTTTGAAAGAAGAACGTTGACAAAAGAAGATGTGAGGGAGCTTATCTACAGGGAGGTACGAGCATGGCTAGTGATGTGTAAATGATATATTATTCTTGCATTAGCTGTTACTTACATTGTATCTTAATCAAAGCAAACAGATCTTGGAGTATCATCCCCAGATGCTCCAGGAGTACCTCCGTGGCGTGGACCAGATTCACTTTATGTATCCAAGGTCTGGCAATTGAAATAATCCATATTAACTCTGGTTTGATTAAAAAAAAAAATCACAATTGTTTGTTACTTTTTAATCTGATACAGTTCACCTCTCTCGCTGTCTCTCTGTTGATTTTCTTTAATCTTCCTACTACGTCCAATACAAGTCATTCACACATGATTATTCTCATTATTTATGATAGAGTTCATTTCTGTGTTTATATGCTTCCATTAAAGGAATGGATTCGGCAATTATTTATAACATCTATTTACTTTATAGTCTGTTTTCTTCTTGGTTTTATCACGTTTTGCTCCTGTTAGAAGGCATCAGCTTTTCAATTATTATATCTTGGATAGACTCTTCTTGATTTACTGTAATAGAATTCAGTGTAGTTTGAATTATCAGGGCCTGCACCTTAAATTGAACTCTATGATGTTTCAGTGGAGTTGACCAATTTAAGCAACAATTTTTCCGCCTTGAGGGACAACAGGGTAAAGCAGGCAGGCCTCCATTGCGAAGGCGATATGCCTCTTTGCCAAGGTAAACCACTTTAGATCCATCCAACGCTCGTGCGGCATTTTATTTAATTTACTTTAGTTTTCAAGTCATGAAAAGCTTAGTGGGCTTGCCATTTGGTTGCAGGGAACGCATTTGTGGGCTCATTGATGAGGATCCAGACCAAAATTCCAGTACAAAGACTCAAACCGTGGTTCCTATTCCGCGCCCAAGTCTCCAGAGTCCAAAGAATTCATTGGATACCAAAGGATCAGAAACTGCGAGTACAAGTGCCAAAGCTAAGCAAAATGATTTTAGAAAATCAAGCTACAGTGCTCGCTGCCTGTTAAGGAGCGATAGTATTAGTGCTTCCAAGTGTATTGGTGTAGAAGGATCAGACTTCTTTTAGGTAAGTGACTGTGACTACCAACTGATTAAAAAAATTAAAAATAAATGAAATATTGGCTTTGCCTGAAATGCTCGGAGTTGCCCTCTTTGATCACATAAACTGATAGCCTGCTTTTCTGGGCAGGTTTATGGTCGGTTAGCATGCAAGGGGTGATATAAGTTATTTCATTCGCTGGTCTGCATTTCTAGAAGAGAGCAGGACTAATAATCTGCTTTGTGTGCAAGATTCTTGATTTATGGATGCTTTGTTTCCTTGTGAGCTGAACTCTATGTATCATTTAATTGTCAACGATTTATCTTGTAACCTATTTGTCTTGTAATCATTCTGACATTTGTCCGGACATCTGATGATCCAATGGCTGTCATGAGAAGGCCTATTTGAAACATGTAATGCTGTTCAACGGTTTCATAGCTCCTATTTCTGGATTGTATCCGAATCATTGTTGATGTAAACTCAAGAATTTGGTCCAAAATCTCTACTGGTGAAGTTCGTTGATATTGGCTGATCCAAGCCGTTCGTTCCATCAATGAACCTTAACCCTCGAAAAGAAAAAACAATTATATATGTATATATATATGTCAAAACAAAGATATTCACACCCTCAACCCTAGAGTAGCGGGGACGTGATTTTCATCTTTCATTTATTGTCTGGGTCTCTCTTTCTCACCCCACTTGTTCTTTGAATCATCCTGGGCAGCTGTCAGACAATCTCCATTTTGAGCCAAATTGCATCAATTTGGGGATACTGGAACAACAGAACAACAAGAAGATGATGCTATCTTTGCAATTTAAGAGTAATTTCGTGTCCTTCGAGCATAGTATTTGGTTTTTAATTTTATTGTTGAAAATATTGCGCCTATGGAATGACAAATCATTTCACGTGTTGTTTTGACTCAAAGGAAAAGAGATAAGAGGGTTTATTGTTATTATTATTATTATTATATATTTTTTTCTTCAAATTTTGATATGGTGCAGTTATGAGGCTAGTTTAGGATCATTGATGGAACCGGAACGTATGGCTCGGATCATCTGAAATTCATGACCTTCCCCAATAGGTAAATTTAAAGAATCCATTTCCATGCAATTAATAATCTGGGTTAGGTTGTTTCTACTTGCACCAAAATAACCCATTTATTTTGAACCATACCAAAATAAAATCTTATGAAATGTCTAATTTAGACTTTTCTTTAATTCTACATTATTTTACAGTTCCATAATCCATTCAATCATCAAAAATATGCTTATTTTACAAATAATAATTTGATAGATAATATTTTACTATGAATCAAATAATATTTTGTTCATTCTGAATGGCTACTTTTGTTTTGGATTTTTTTATTTATTATTTTTTTGAAGGTGGAAGTTTATTAAGGGTCTCCCAAACACTCGTATACCTTTGTATTTCCCCCAAGGGTTTCTGTGTGATAAAAGAATAAAATTTTTGGAAGAATAAACCAGTCGTTAGGGCATTTTTAGAATTATCTTATTCAAATTAATTATACATGGAATAGTACAGATTCAAACAAATGTAATGGCGCTTGGAGGCGGCTTTGCGATGACACCCGAATGGGAATCAGCGAAAAAGCGAAGTTCAAACCGAAACAAAGTCGATAAGTTCTTCACTTTTCTCTGAAAACCCAATGGGAAGCACTAAACCGTACTATGATGCCATTGTTGATGTAAAGGGCTGAATTTGCAGGGCACCTTACAGAAAACCTGCAAGTATTTTCAGAGCCACGAACAAAAACTAGTTCAAGCTCTCCCCATTTGCATTTCAGCCCCTATCTTAGTATATATAAATGATTGATATGAAGTTAGAGAGAGAGAGAGAGAGAGAGAGAGAGAGGAAAAGTGGTCGATTGATGCGGCGGAATACCAGATGTCGCAACGGTGGCTCTGGCCAACCGGCGCAAAATACATGAACCCTAATTTACAAGTGATTGGTAGTGTTTTTCGGCTTTATTTATAGCTCGAGGTGGCAATTTCCCTAGGCCCGACGGCTCGTCTCAAACGGGCTCTATTTATTGTCTGATTATCTGGGCCAGCCCAATAAAATATGGCTGTGCTAGGCCTTTATAGTGCTGGCCTTATATCACCCTTGGTTCGACGGGCCCTAGCAAGACTGGCCCATTTTACCACCTTTATTCATGGAGTTACTCGAAATTGGATAATTGCTTGGACATCCTTCTACTCTACACTAATTACAGTTTAGTCGTGCGTTATGATTATATGGTAATTTGTTAAAAAAATTAAAATTATGAGAAGTTTATTAACAATTTAAAATTAAACATGAAAATTTAGGGATCTTAAAACTTTTGCTCTTAAATTTAGCTTAACTATTCAACAACTTGCTAATATAATAATGACAAACACTCTGATAATAAATTATATAAATATTCTTAAACGTTATGATATAAGTTTGGAATAGCTTGATAAAAAAAAACTATTGTTTCCAAAATAATAATTCACTCAATCCAAATATAAATCTTAATACAGAAATAAGAGTGAAATTGATACGTCTCCACCAAAAACAGTGCAAAACTGCAAATATACCCCCCCCACTATTTTAGTTTTAAAATATTGCTTATATATCTTAAAATATGTTTATCCATATTAAAATATGAAAAAAAAAAAAAAAGAGGTGCGTAATATCACAAATTTCGCATTAGATATTTTTGTACCCAATTTGACCATCTTCAATTTAACCATTGCCCTAATTGTCCTCTTCTTCAATTACAGATACCGGTACCGATTATTCCATCAAGCATCGCGCTTTGCAGCTCTCCGTGTTCATTTGAAAGTATTTTCTGAACTTTTCGTGGCCAAGAAGGTTTCGATATGTCTGTGCGTTTTGTTTAGCTAATGTTACTTTGCTAATTCAACCCGAGAACAGAGTATATGTGTTGTTCATTTTGCATGGTTTGCGTTGCCTTCACTGGATTTAGATTTATTTACATTACGAATGAAAATGATATATTCATTCATTGAATTATTGCTATATTATCACCACAATGAGCATCCTCTCCTTAGTTTGCCAATGGAGCGAGTAGCATGCTGATGCTTGCAAATTTATCTACTCTTTTTCTCGATTTTTTGTTCGTTATGTGTAGAGTTTTATGTCGAAGTTCTGTTGCATCCAAAAATCTTGGTTTGTCCGACCGTATTGTTTTAATTGCTGTGTTTGACACTGCTTCTTTCTCGAGTGAGTCCAAATGGATTGTAGTGAGAGTTATGTATGTCCAGACTAATTGATTTTGTATTAAAAACGATGGTGTAGGTGTTATATTTTTAACTTGTTTCTACAAAACTGAATGCTGGTGTAAAATGTTGTATGCTGTCTAGGTGGTAGCTACTGCAAATTTCACTTGATGGTTACTGTTTTCAGTTCCTGCTGGATTAAAGTTTAGCTTGGTTTAATACGATACATTTAGCTTTGCTACCTTGTTTTTACGTCTACGATTTTGTCTTAAATGAGTAAATAACTTAAATGGGGCTTTACAGGTTTGATGGCTGCATTTTCTTGTTGTTTATGGCAGCGACAGCACTAGTTGTGCATTTCTGTGGCATGGTATGGTGTTTCTCATCATATTTTACTCCATTATCATGCACTTTTGTCTTTTGACACTTAATGTTTATTTTAAATACGGAAAATCATATGCATATTGGAAATGGCAGTAGAAGGAGAGAATTTCCCTGCCTTTAATTAGTTATCCAAAAAGTGAACTATAGCGAACTTATAGTTAATCATAAAAGTCGGCATATTTATCAAAATTTATAGAGAAGAAATAATTTGGTTTATAAATTGTTCATCTCAGCATAACAACACTGGGAAATCCAGAACTCCATCGCCCATGTCTCATGTCCATGAATAATCAAATAATGGTGCTAAAATAGCACATAGTTCATAACTCATTTTCTCTGGACTACGTTAACTAAATTTAGGGTTTTTTTTTTTTTTTTTTTTTTTTATTCTGATTCTTTCACATACTTTTGATCAGAAGTTTCTATTTACTTCAAACACTTTTGACTTGGAGATGTCATGTACTTATCCACAATTTGTACAGAGATTCTTTATTTGGCCCTATTAAAAGCATGTGGCATGTAGCCTCAAGTTGCATGAACTTTGTGTTTTGACATAGTTAAATTAGAAAAGATAAAACAAACTGTGACTTGTTTCTGTAGTTCTGTGATCCTGCAGGAGAAGAAAATTATCTGATTCTGAGGAACGAATCTCAGTGTCATATTACCTTGTATATGTCCTTGATTACAGAGCTTCATATAATATTCAAAGATATAGTATTGTACTTTATGTGATACCTTCAGAGTGTTTTCTATATTGATTGGGATTTACTTATTCATCTCAGCCCATGCTATATGTAAGTTTTGAAAGTTTCTGAACATGGTCCTCATTCTCTCAGGGTTTTAGTGATAAATGCTTGCGACATGCTGTGAATTTTGAAGCTGAGAGAGCATGCAGAAATATTTTTGGCAGAACTCTGAGGTATTGTTGGCTTTATATAGTTATGATACTTTCCATGATCTAGCATTATGTTTTCTTTTGAAATTTCTTTAAATCTATGCAGGTTTGGTAATTTTATAGCACCAAATAATTATACGTTATACTTTCGATCAAAGCACAAGTTTCCTGAAAAGTTGTTGAAGGGAGTAGATGGCTATGAAAAGGTAAATGTTGTAGATGAGTCACAAATGCTTGAAAGCTATGGCAATCCATAGCACGAGTTCTGATAGAGTCACCATACTTTAATGCAAAGCTGACTCGGTTAATTATTAATTGAACTAATGCATCTCTCTCTATCTCTCTCTATCTCTGTGTGTGTGTGTGTGTTTGATTTTCTTTTTCCATTTTTCTTATGAATTTCTTTAGTAATTAACTCTTTCTTTCTGACTGTTTTAGGTGTTTTGTTGATGCTATTACTGCTGTAAGCAAGGAACAAATGATGTGAATTTGTTTCCTGTTTCTTATAATTAGCTATTTAGTTAATGCCACTCTTAAGAGTGTTTCTTAGAAATCTTGGACATTTAGTTTCCTACTCTACTGGAAGTTTGATATGGCATTACAACTTAATTTGCTTGTAGGAATCAGTTTTGATGGGTTATGATGGTCTTCATGACCTAATTAGCAATGGCAGATCCAGAGAGAAGTTCCGTGGAAATTTTAAGGTTGAAAATATTGATTTTGATGCCACGTTGGCATGCAAACAATTCCCTTCCATCTCTGTGGGTTCCTTCCCATCTGTGGAACTGTATGATGGACCTGCATGCTTTTCTCAAACCACTGAATCCCTGGCGCCTCAAATTCTTGAAGGATGCATTCCTAGTCGTCTTGATGCAAATTGGGTGGATTATATCCTGGAAGAAAAATTCGAAAAATCTACCATGTATTCTCAGTCACCTAATTGGAATGCAGAACCAAGAAATGCTTCACAATTGACTGTGGATAAACCTTGCAGCTCTACTGGTTCTGAGACTCAATTAGCTGCTGCTTCAGTTGCAGAAATCCTTGACAAATGTATCAACTGTGTGCCTGGGCTGACCAAACGCCAGATCACTCTGCTAGAAAATAGTGGTTTTCACACGGTGTGATGTCTAGAAAATTATTTGAATACAGTTGCAATTTTTCTCTGGATGTCCAAGCCTGACAATCTCCTTTTCTACTTGTAGTTACGGAAATTGCTACAACATTTTCCGCGCACATATGTTGATTTACAGAATGCTGAGGTGGAAATTCATGATGGTCAGTACTTGATTTTCATTGGGAAAATATTGTCTTCAAGGTAAGGTTTCTAGAATTCTGGCATTATTTTGTTGTTCTGCAAATCAACTTGTCCTTATTCTGCATATATTATTTTGCCTTTTCAATTGTGGTGATCTAGTTAATAATTAAACTGCTCCTTTAAATTGTGGTCAGTACTTTTTGTAGATTCTTACACAGCAAAATTTTCGACCCAGGGGAATCCGAGCTAGTCATTCAATTGCATTTTTGGAGGTTATTGTGACTACTGAGGTTGCAGATATTGAGCCAAATTCTAATGGAACAGCTGATGAAGTAGAGAAGAGAAGGAAAAGAACGATATATTTGCATTTGAAGAAATTCTTCCGTGGTCCCCGCTTCACAAATGCACCTTTTCTCAGATGTATTCAGGAAAAGCATAGGGAGGGTGATATTGTGTGCATTAGTGGCAAGGTAGAGTAGTTCAAATAAGCAATCTAAAATTTTAAATTTCAACATTTAGTAAGTCATTTTATGCTCTTGAAGAGCAATCATTTCTGCTGGAGTGAACTTCTAAATTTAGAAATTGTAGCTATAAAGCCCGATGGAAATTGATGTCATCTTAGAAAGTTCAGCTATCTGATTGGAAGCTACTCTCTATCTCTCTTGTTGGTGTCTATTTACCATTTTGTTAAAATTGCTTCCTCTGCATAACATACTAATAGAATGTTGATTAATGGAAGGTGCGCTCCTTGCGCAGTAAGGATCACTTTGAAATGAGGGAATACAGTATCGATGTTGTTAACGATGGAGATTCGTGTGTTTTTGCAATAGGGAGGCCTTATCCAATATATCCTTCAAAGAAAGGTCTTAAGCCTGACTTTATCAGGGATATTATTTCAAGGTTTGCATACTGAAAACCTTTATCTCTTAACAAGTTTGTTTTCTTATGCTCCATGCATCTAAAATTTGCTCAAGAAAGCACTTTATCAATTGTAGTTGGTCTTTATAATCTATTTATGCCTCCACTTTAGTTTCTTGTGCTGTTTTATATTTTACTAGAAATAAATTCCAAGTAAATGTTTGGAATTTTGAATCTAGCCATTGTTTTTATTGTTAGTTTTCCAGCTACTAACTTTATATACAGATGAAAAAATACATTAGTTGAAAAATTAAACTTGTAGGCATTTTTAATATGTGAAAACAAGGATCAATTCTATCTGGATGAAGGCTTTTTATTGCCTCATGGAATATGAACTCCTACCATTCTTGTATAAGGACACGCGAGGATGTAAATTGTTTTATTCTTTGAAGCAAAAGAGGATTAACTATCTGAAAATTGAGAGTGATGCCAAACACCAATTACTGGATCCTAATACTATATGGCATAATGCTTAATACTATGTCGAATGGGCATATAATGTTGCTTCCCCCCCCCCCCCCTGTGTTAGATGCAACTTATGTAATCTGTTACTCAAGTTGCTTCACACTTTATTTGCTGATCTGGTTAAAGTATGCATTTTTCTCTAATGCAGTGAATATGTACATTTTTCAGATCTTTAAAGATATTGCCAACTTATCTGGATCCTCTCCCTAGGGATGTTACTCAGGATTTTCAACTTATGACCCTCTCTGATGTATGTAGATTGGCATTTGACTCTTGCTGTACTTTTGCATTTTTCTTGTCTGTAAGTAGAGATACTGTGTGGCGTTTCTAAATGGAAATTTATTTATCGCGGATATATTGCCATCATTCAATTTTTGTTTTTTTTTTTGTTGGGGGGGGGGGACCAATGCTTCACTTTTTGCGATTGATTCACACAAAGTAATATCTCACATAAGCTGTTCATGTCATTGAATGTGACTATGACCCCGACCAACCACATGGTGCTGGTGTTGGGAGGGCAAAATAACAAAGGAACCATGAAAGAGAAGCGAGACCTTGTATGACGATGAAATCGTTATTCCTTTTGATTGCTCATGGTTTTGGGATATTATTCTTGTATAAGATATGTTGATTAGCTTTCAGACCATTCATCTTCACCCTTTCTTGTTAAGCATCCACTTATTATCTTGAATTCTCTTCCTAAGCTGTTAAAGATTACCAATTTTGTTTCATAGTAGGCACTTTAATTATCTGATTTTCTTTTCTTCTCATCCTCTGTTGCAGCTACTTTAGTGCATTGTCAATATGTATCTTATTTAAGGAAAGGCATGTGCATGCTTGAGTCGTGGCTTGACATGAACATTGATTGATGGATCTAAAAGAACATAATCATGCCTCAAGAAGAGATGTGAATATCATGTTTTTCCAGCTCTGGTGATTGCATTTATCACTTTCCTTCTATTATGCATATTAAACCCTGATTTTTACACGTTTTAAAAGAATAATATTAACTTGACCCAAAATAAAATCTAGTGACTTGTTAAGTTGCACAATTTGAAGAAGTTTTTACCCATGTAATTGTTGAGCCTTCTCCCACCTGGTCCATTAAATTTTACTTTCATTCTACTTAATGTCTTGATATGTTGGAAATGAAACTTACTTTTATTGGTATATGATGCAGGCATATATTGGAATTCACCAGCCAACTGATTTCAGCATGGCTGATTTAGCTCGCAGAAGACTTATATTTGATGAGTTCTTTTATCTTCAGGTTATTAGGAAATGTTTCATTGCATCCAATTTACTTCTTTTGAATGAACTATTGATACATGTCATTACTGTGGCTTAATCATATTGGATTAACTGTGTCAAGCTTACGTTACCGTCTTTTTACATATACAATTTATTACATTGAGAGGATACCTCTAACCTGGTGCTTCCTGGATTGTGTTTGCTCCAGCTAAGCTATCACATCTATGTTGCTAGAAATCCTAATTAAACTTTTTTTTTTTTTTTTTTTTTTTTTTTTTAAATATACTTTTCTTTCTTGAATATTTTATTTTCAGTTGGGAAGGTTATTCCAAATGCTAGAGGGTCTTGGTACAAAGCAAGAAAAAGATGGATTGCTTAAACGGTACGTGAAACCAGAGCTGAACACAGCAATAATGGAAGAATGGTCCAGTATCGCGAAAAACTTAGTGAAGGTTCTTCCATATACCCTTACATCCAGTCAGCTACAAGCCACTTGCGAAATCATATGGGATTTAAAACGACCGGTACCGATGTATAGACTATTACAGGTTTGGATTTATCTTTTTCTCAGTCTGATTTGGAAAAGCCGACATCCAATGTGTATGGACAATGATCATCTTGATAATGAAATTTCACTTTGTCCAAATATCTTTCTTTCATCATATAGAGTTTAAATCACTTTCTTAAGGATGGACCTCCTGAGCAATTAGTTTTCAACATCTTGTGATACTTAATGCATGTTGCCATGTTATTGCATGTATAACGGAAATTCCTTATTTACATGGATATGAGGCTTGCTTCTGATGTAAGTGTACAGAGGCAATTCCTCTGCCTTTTCACTATCAGTTAGCAGCCTTCTGGCAGCCAACTGATAAACAATACATATCTTATATGTAAGTAAATTTATTGTTGCATATTCCTTTACTACACCTTCATCACAGGTGTATTCTTAAGTTTTTCTCATTCATATTTTTTTCTCCCTGCTACGTTGGCCTTCATAGGGTGACGTTGGATGTGGAAAGACTGTGGTGGCATTTTTAGCATGCATGGAGGTAATTGGCTCTGGATACCAGGTGATTAACTATGACTTTTAATACTACATTTGAGTTTTACTTGGTGAAACAAACTATATTGATTGCATAACATTGCCCCAGGCAGCTTTAATGGTTCCAACAGAGCTGCTAGCTATCCAGCATTATGATCACCTTCTGGGCTTTCTTGAGAAACTAGACCCCAATGAAAAGCCTTCAGTTGCTTTGTTGACGGGCTCAACCCCAACGAAGCAAGCAAGATGTATTCGAGAGGTAGTGAGGCACAGGTTCTCTTTGGTTATTTCTGACATACCATATGTTTTCATCTTTTGCTAACTGTTTTTCTTAGAGTCTGAAAGGTGGAGACATATCAATGGTCATTGGAACGCATAGTTTAATAGCTGATAAGGTGGAATTTTCAGCTTTGCGCATTGCTGTTGTAGATGAGCAACATCGTTTTGGGGTTGTTCAAAGAGGACGCTTCAACAGCAAGGTAGTTCTCTGCTTCAAAACTTCCTAAAATGTGTGTTTGGTGTTTTATGGAAGATAAATTGTAAGTAGATATGTTAGTAAGAAAATTCTCCACCCTCCTTATGTTAAAATTTTGACATTAAATTGAGATGCTATTCTATTAGTTTTTTTATAGAATAGCACTGAACCTATTCTCCTATCAGAAGGGGGGGGGGGGGGGTTACCTGATTCAAGAGCACAAGTTAAACACTGTGAACTTTTTTTTTTTGGGGGGATCAGAATCTATCTGAGCTTGCAATTTTTGCTAATTTTTCATTCTCTTTTAATATGTTAAGCATTCACTCACTGAAGCGCTATTATCATAACATAATCCTTTGCAGGATTGAAGATGATATATGGCCTCTTATTTATTTATCATGTTTTGTGGGGGGGAAGGGGGGGGGGAGGTGGCCGAGTGCGTTTTGGGTTTCTATGACCTTTTTTCTGTTTCATTCTTCATCTATGTCTCGTCTTCACTCAAAGCTTCCGATTCTGAACCCATCTCTTTGGATGGGGCTGAGAGATAGGTTGCCTCTTTGAAGTTCATTTCATACCATAAAGAAAAGTTGGACCGAGCATATTAACTGGTTATTTGCAATGGAGTTGCAAATCTTGTTTATCTTTTGGGCTCTTATTAAGTAGTGAGACCAATGATCACATTGAATGCTCTGATTAACTCATTATTTATACTTTAAATAAAATCTTGGTTTTGCAGTTATATTTCAACAGCATATCTTCCCAACTGACATCAACCAGTTCAAATGAACCCCTCGAAAATGATGTTGGCATGGCTCCACATGTTCTGGCAATGTCGGCCACACCAATTCCGAGGTCACTTGCTCTGGCGTTGTACGGCGACATGTCCTTGACTCAAGTATATGTTCATATTTGGTTTGAATCATCAAAAACATTTGCTCATATTGCATAAATGCCCCTGAAATTGCAAGATCTCTAATTCTGAAGTCTGAATGCCTGGTCTATACTAAAAAAATATCGCAGAAAATGTACTTGTAGTGTTGGGATCCTTAGATAATATCTGTACCTGAGGACTTAAAAACTAACTTTGGGGTCTGAATTTTTTTCCATTTGTTCAAGATTCTGATGAAGACATGGCTTGTTATGTGGACAATGAGCATCTTTTTGCATAACTTGTTTTTTTTCTTCTCTCACAACGAGAAATTTGTTTCACCAATTTGATTTTCCTTGTTTACAAGTAAACTTAGCTTGAAATATTTTAAGATGAATTGATCATTGGAGAGTACTAGCACAATATAATTATGGAAATCAGCATATCACGCTACATGATTAACTGTTTCAGTCCCTGCTATTTCTCCATTCCAGAAGTTTCTTATATACTCTTATTTTGTATGTTGACATCTGCCATGATTCTTTTCTCCTTAAATGACAGATTTCTGGTTTGCCTCCTGGAAGAACACCTGTTAAGACAATTGTTATTGAAGGGAATGAAGATGGATTTGAGAGGGCTTACCAGGTAAATTTGTGAACAAGAACAATTGTGATTTTATTTTTTGTTTTTTAATTTTGAGGAAATGCTTAAATTTATCATTGATAATTCATAACTGTATCACTGTTCACTAAGTTATATGTTTAGAGTAAATCACTGTATATTTTCGGTTCAAGCATTTAAACACACACAGCCATCATTTTTAGATGCAGAGAGCTTCTTCCAGAATCCAGAACAAAGCCGAAAGAGAATATTAGTGTATTAATCAAATTATTTCTGAAATCACAGAAATTTCTTGATGCATTTTTTTAGATGTTATGAATGTGACATAAAATATTCAATTTTTGTGGGTTGTTATGTCAATATGAACAAATGTTATGAAGGGCACTTAATTTTGGGTCGCATGCACAACATATTGTCACTTTATTTTGCGGCCGATGACCTGCAATTTGAGGATTAATGAAGTGCATACCTTAATTAGACTCATCCCATGTTGTATTCTATTGGAGAACAACAAAATCAACCCCAGTCACTTAATCCCCATGTAACAAGAGGATGTTTGGAACAGGACATCCAATATTTGCTACTGCAAATCCTATTTGCATCTTTTTCATAATGCGTCTTGAGTATCTTCCCCATATAAGATAGAATATTACTGGTCAAGTTTTATCAGTCACCTCCATAGGTGCCTATCTAAGGGAGGATTAAATAGGATTTTAAGCTGAAAGTCCTATATAGATTTGGAAGGCCACATAAATTAATTTCACTGCACCACAATTTGACCAGCTACTCATTGAAGATGCTACGACATGATTATGTTGAATTTGGACTATTGCCCGCTCTTTTTTTGTACCCATTCATCGTCATTTCATAGATGAATTATGCCTTTTTCACATCTAGGATATACATATACAAAACAGTCGGGAATTGCTTATTAGTTAGGTTAAGTATTTTGATTCCAAAATAGGTCAAAAATAAAAATGGGGTTGCAATATATATGAAAGAGTATGCAATATTGATGTGTTTGGTAAATCAGATACCACGGTCTAAAAATAAAAAATTCTGATTAGCTGATAATATTGATATTAATTGGGAGTAATCTTCATTTTGTCATACTAGACATTGAGTGCTTTATCTGTTGCAGATGATGTTGGAGGAACTAGAAGGAGGTGGGAAAATATATCTCGTATACCCTGTAATCGAGCAGTCTGAACAATTGCCCCAACTTCGTGCTGCTTCTGCTGATTTTGAAACTATCTCCCACAAGTTTCCTGCTTATAAATGCGGGTTGCTACATGGTAGAATGAGAGGTGTTGACAAGGATGAAGCATTGAGGCAGTTTAGACATGGAGAAACAAAAATATTGCTCTCCACACAAGTAATTGAGATTGGGGTCGATGTACCAGATGCATCCATGATGGTTGTTATGAATTCCGAGAGGTTCGGAATTGCACAGTTACATCAACTTCGAGGTAGAGTCGGGCGTGGAGAGAGGAAGTCCCAGTGTATTCTTCTAACATCTACGACATCTAGCCTAAAACGATTGAAGGTTCTAGAAGAATCATCGGATGGGTTCCACCTTGCAAATATGGACCTCGTCCTTCGTGGACCCGGCGACTTGCTTGGTAAGAAACAGTCAGGCCACCTGCCAGAGTTTCCCATTGCTCGGTTGGAGGTGGATGGGAATATTCTTCAGGAAGCGCATCTTGCTGCATTGGTGAGTATCAACTCTAGCGACTAACGGAAAAATTAAAACTAAAATTGAAAACAAGTTTTGGTAGGACTTTGAATAATTTGTTGGTGGTGCAGAATGTTCTGGAAAGTTCACATAATCTGGAGAAATTCCCTGACCTGAAAGCCGAACTCAGCATGAGACAACCCCTTTGCCTTCTAGGAGACTAACCCACAGCCTGGAAAACTGTAAGTACAAATAGCCCCAGATAAATTTCTCGTCTCAAACTTGTATGTCCATGATTTTGTACCATCCTTAATTATAAACAATTATAATTTAAAAAGAAAGAGAAATTGCTATAATGATACTTACGTATTCACCATTGCGCCTGGCAAGGGGGTGCTGCTCTGTGAGCCCGTGACGCAGTATATAGCTAGTGCTTACGTTTGAAATTGCTGTGATAATTTCCCTTTCAATTTCTTTTGAAGGGAAAATTGCTGTCAATCAGATTTTGGCACTCACATATATAGATAGATACATAGGGTCAGGGGTTAATAATGGTATTAGTTATACCATTGGACACACAGTTTTATATTTTTGTATAGACCAGGGATCTGTCCAGACCGACATGCCCAAACAACTGAGCGACAAGCTCTACTGTGACACTCGTAATCCAATGGAAAACGCTTTTACGCCGATGCGAGTTAGGGAGGATTCTAGCAAGGAATTAAAGTGGGGCCCTTGTAATCCACTGATACTACAGTACATACCCTACTACGAGCTGCCGACTAGCTAATGGAGATGGAACAAGGCATTGGAAAGGGGGCCCATTGTCCCCCTGACTCAAATATGAATTGGGCCCACAATGAATTGTACCCTAACTAATCATTATAAATTAGGTAACACTACTAGCATAAGAATGGAACTCAGCCATGCAATCACAATCGAACTTTAAATAATAATACATTGATTATTATAATTAAATGACTGCTTAAGTACAGAATTCAGGCAATGCAATTATAATCATTTGTATAATATATATAAGGCATGTTGTCTTTCGTATCGAATGCGTGAGAAATTGGCCAAAACACCACCAAGTTTGGAAAGGCGGGACCTTTTATATTAGGGAAATCCAATTAGCTCAACTGTCCCAACTTAGATATGGATGTTTGACCATTTCCCATTGTAGTTCCTGTTCCTGGTCTTGTTTGTAATATATAAATTTCCCGAAAGCTTAGCAAATATTCTATCTTGACTCAAATTAAATGAATAGACGAGATTTACTGAAAAATGATTTGTTAAAGACTGACTACATGCATCTTCAATATGAAAAAAAGTATCATTGGTGGACTCATGCAAATTGGTCAATATTTCATAGAAAACTTATTCATTTTTCTATTCGTATATAGTCTCGTTTGTTATAGATTTGAGGGTCAAATTAGAAGAATTTTCTCTGAGATTTATCTATTGAAACCGTCAATATACATACAATTCAAATCTGAATCAGCTACACACACACACACACACACATATATATATATATATATATATAGAGAGAGAGAGAGAGAGAGAGAGAGAGAGAGAATGAAGGAGAAATTAGTAAATTAGCCGTCTTAGCATACAAGAATGAACGACATCGATGAGGTCCACATTTTTCACTTTTGCTGAGTGGAACCGCATTTTGCTCTTTTTATGGTCGTCTGGAGCAGTAATTTTCTCTTTTCCTGGGTAGTGGAGTTACATAATTATGCATTTTTGAAAAACTGTACCCTCTTATTACATTTAGTAATATTCCATATTATTGAACTTTATTGCCAATAAATTTTCCAATCTTATATTGCAGTTTCCCCCAAGTCAAAACATAAAATTTATGAGTCCCATCGAAATTCCGAACAAGTTACAACTTAATTGGCATGGAAAATAGTCGTGGTTCTTGATGACTCGTGAGCGTTGCAGACAAGAAATAATTAATTGAAGCAGTTTCCAAAATAAAAGTTTTACTCTATTAATTAAACATGAAACATTTAATTCCCATAGAAAAGACTTTGAATGATATGTATACCCGACGTGGGAGTCATTCGCAATTGTTTGGTTAAAATCATTTGGTTGTTGGCTACCTATTTCTATGTATCATTAATTACTCCAAGGATTACTGCCTAATTAATTAAGTTTTTCATGTTTGGAAAAGTGATCACTTCTTCTTTCCCATTCACTTGTTCATGTGTAAAATTCACATACTCCATCTGTCTAAATTAAAGAATAATAAACATTAAACAGTACACCTTTTGATTGAAGTCACAACCTCTTAAAAAGTATGGTTTATTTAATTATAAATAGCTTATTCGTAAAAAAAGAATCAATTTTTTACTTTGACTAATAAAATAAGATCTTAACTTTCAAAAAATAAAATTATTTCTGACATAAATTATTTTTAAAATATTACTGTTATTTAATTTGGGACATTAGGAATATACGTGATATTGAAATTTGAAGTTAATTATTATTTTTTATTTTTGATATATTAACGATAAACACATTAAAATATATTTATGATGTAGTTCGATCTCACTTGTAATATATGTGTGTGTATATATAAACACACATAGAATATTTGAATATAAACTTGAGACAGACAAGCACCCCCGAGCGCACACCACAATTCAAGTTGGGCATTAAATTGAAGTTATAGGCTCAATGTGTTTTCCAAATAATCATTTCAGCGGCTGACTTGTGAACCGACAACTCGGGCTGAAACAAGGGGACCCCTGTTGTTTTGTCACACACTTACAAAACCCCAATTTAAAAATAATAATCTTTTCTCGTTAATTAATTTCCCTGGCCGGTCAAAATTAACAAAACCACCAACAGAAACCGTTTCCCAAGTCTTGATTTTTCATTTTATTTATTTATATACGTATAATCGTACGTGATTCTATCTCCATTTCTCTTTCAACAACTCCCTTATTTATTTTTGACCTTTTTGGCACTTGACCTTTGTGCATTTCCTGTCTGCTTTACTTTTTCCTCTTGTCTGAATATATATCATTCAGATCCCACAAATTCTTCTTGTCCGGACAACATAAATCACTTTTTTGCAGATTTCATGGAGATTTTGCCTCATAATTCTACTTGTCTGGAATTAACCATAGCCATTCCTGGCCTCTCTTCTTCTCCATCTTCCGGTAAGACAGAATAAATATACACACCATTCACCTCTCTCTGATTATTATGCTCTTTTTTACTTTCTTTTATCAACTTCTATTGGTGATTATTCATTTCAAGAGTATCATCGATCTTCGTCACCGGTTCAGGATTTTTTCTTTTTTTTTAAATATAAATATTTAGTTATTCAGTTTTTCCTTTAGTATTCGATTAATTTTTTTAATACTTGCATCTGTCTAGGATTAAAAAGGTTTAGTTTCCTAAAAAAACGAAAAGAAAAGGAAAAAAAAAAAAAAAGGTTTAGTTTTTAGGGTTTTCTTGCATGGTCGCCGATCATGATGGAGTGATCAAGCTTTTTCTTCTGTTTATTAATTCCCTTTTGTTTAAAAATCATTCTCTGCATGGTGCATCAATGAAATAGATGGTGATCTGCTGCCGGAAAATTAAATTTTACGGCCTATTGATAGTGATATTTTATTGGTTTTACCATTTCTGTGTTTATGCTTATATAAAAGATGGAAAATTAATGATTTGATTTACTTAGGATTGCTTAATCCAATTTATGTATAGGGGAAAACGGAGGTGCTGCGATGAAAGAATTGGACATTAATCAAGCCCCGTCGGGAACAGAAGAAGAATGCATGGAGGAAGAAGAAGAAGGAGAAAGCTCAAACGGAGGGCCCGGCCCGAGAAAGAAGCTCCGCCTTACGAAAGAACAGTCTCGTCTTCTTGAAGAAAGCTTCCAACGAAATCAAACCTTAAACCCTGTAAAACTCAGCCCCAAATAACGTTGAAAATTAAAAAAAAAACAAAAGAAAATGGTTCTTATAAATATCTATTTTGTGTTTTGTATGTATGTATATTATACTTATTAATTTTGTTTTAATTACTGCAGAAACAGAAGGAGGGTTTAGCTAAGGAATTGAAATTAATGGCAAGGCAGGTTGAGGTGTGGTTTCAGAACCGTAGAGCAAGGTACCACTTACGTTAATTTGGTTCTTCTTCTTGGATTTGACCACAGATTGTTATATTTATAATTCCAATTAATATATGAGTATGGGTAATATATTGCAAAACTGAAGAAGAAGAAGAATATCAGAAAATACTGGGAATATAGGGAAGCAAGCTAGTCATGTAACCTGAATCAGATTCTTCTTCAAAAGCTGAAAGTGATATTTACTCTAAGTAATCATAAAAGTCTTATATGAAGAATGATATTAACAATCGATGGGGAAGTCAGCAGCAACTCCTAATCGAGTTTAAATATAATAATCATATTAATGTAAAAGCAAAAACAAATTACAATTTTGTAGTTTTTACAAATTTGTATTAAGCGATCTGGTTATAAAAGATAAACTTATCCTCGGAATATATTTTTTTGTTCTTATCTTTATTTTAATTTCTTAATTTGTATGTTTCTAGGGTTAAAAAGTCAAAGTATGGAAGTTACTTTTACGTAAGCATTCATAGCCATGTCTGTCAAAATTTTGTTTGAGTAAAGGACACGGCTCTAAAGTAATTTTAAAACTGTGAATTATGAATAAATAAATAAAAACATTTACAGTCCAAATACCCTCACATACATAACAACGTACATATTCTATCGGGACAATTATACAATCTTATACTGCAGTTGCTGCATGAACCATCCATAACTGAATTCCTGAATCAATTCAAACAGGAGCAAGATGAAGCAAACTGAACTGGAATGTGAGTACTTGAAGAGATGGTTTGGTGCTCTGACAGAACAAAACCGGAGGCTGCAGAGGGAGGTGGCGGAGCTGAGATCCATGAAGGTGGCGCAGCCTCACTGCCGACAGCCACTGCAGGCCCCCGCCCTCACTATGTGCCCTAGCTGTGAGCGTGTCACAACCACCACAGTCGACCTCGGCGAGGGCCCCACTTCCACCTCATTTCTTCAGCGCCGATAACCCTCCTCATGTCATGTACATGTAATAATTAGTCAGCTTTTGTGATAATCCTAGGTAGGTGAGAGAGGCAAGGCTAATTTAAGTGTTGAATCACCATGTATAGGCTATTTTTTTTCTTTAATTCCATGTCAGCGAATTAATTATATATTACATGCATGGTAATGAACTATGACTAAACAAACACATTGTGTCATAATCTGCTATATGCATGTTTCTGATTATGGATAGGTTGATGAATGTATTCATTGTTAGTAACACGAATTCTCCCAAAAGAGAATCGATGAGAGATTAATTAGATAAGTAACCCCGTAGCATTGTGAGTAAATCTTTATGGCTCATGGGCTGGGCCTACGGAAGTATTTCCTGATACTGATTTGGGCCTATAATATAACAATATCAATATAGTGGCCCAGAAAAGATGGGGAACTGGGATAAGAGTTGGGAAATGGGGCCTGTATGGGTTGGAGTGGGCCGACAATGTAAAAACAAAACACCTACCACTAGTTTAGCAACTTATGGTGTAATCAAATACTAAAAAAACAAAAGTTAAATTCATTCAGTTATAGAAAGGAGAGGAGATTTGATTCTCCAAGGGATTGGTCAGCAGCCTTAGGAATATTAGCTATTATTTTTGGTGCATGCGTGAATATTACTACTTTAATTATCTACGGATAAATACACTTTTCCCTCAAATTAATTAATAATTTCTGAATTCACACTCTTTATTAGGAAATTAATTCCAGATGACTCAGGTTTTATGTTAACATAAAATAATTTATAGATTAAAAGTAAATGTGAGGAGGTATAAAATGAGTGATTGAAAAAAATGATAGGTGGCAGTGGGACCCAGAAGAAGCCACGTTAACATGCAAAATCACATGTGCGGTAAGAAAAAAGGTTAAGGAGAGCAGCTCATTTCTCGAAACTATATTATGTGTAGATTTCAACCGCTCCCATTCCCATACTCTGCCCAGTTCCATCACCCACTCAATACAACCTTTTCTCCTCCCCCTCTATAAATACACACAGGTTATCTTCTGTATTTACGCTCCCCTATCCCTCTTTCTCTCTCCTCTGCTTCCTCTGTCCTCTCCACCAGGCACACATCTCTTTTAGTCAGTTACAGTTACTAACGGCTTTTCCTCTTCCGCCTCTTAGTTCCCAAACTCCTTTCTTTTTTTCTTGGACAATCAGAGAAGATGATATCCTTGCACGATCTTTATGTTGTCCTAACTGCAATGGTCCCTTTGTATGTGGCCATGATATTAGCTTATGGCTCTGTCCGGTGGTGGAAAATATTCACCCCGGATCAGTGCTCCGGCATCAACCGATTCGTTGCCGTGTTCGCCGTCCCTCTTCTCTCCTTCCATTTCATCTCCAAGAACGACATCTACGCCATGAACTTCCGCTTCATTGCAGCGGATAGCCTGCAAAAAGTAATCATGCTTTTTGTTCTTGTATTATGGGCTAATCTCACCAAGAATGGCAGCTTGGAATGGTCCATAACCATTTTCTCTCTCTCTACTCTGCCCAACACTCTCGTCATGGGCATTCCTTTGCTGATTGCCATGTACGGCGAGTACTCCGGCAGCCTCATGGTTCAGGTGGTGGTGCTCCAATGTATCATCTGGTACACACTCCTGCTGTTTCTGTTCGAGTATCGAGGGGCGAAAATGCTGATCACGGAGCAGTTTCCAGAGACTGCAGCTTCAATCGTGTCGTTTAAAGTTGAATCCGATGTCGTTTCTCTGGATGGACAGGATTTTCTGGAAACGGATGCTGAAATCGGCAATGATGGAAAGCTTCATGTTACTGTGAGGAAATCGAATGCCTCCCGGCGTTCATTCGGCCTCTCTGGGATAACTCCTCGCCCGTCCAATTTAACAGGGGCCGAAATTTACAGCCTGAGTTCTTCGAGAAATCCGACTCCGAGAGGGTCTAATTTTAACCATTCAGATTTTTACTCAATGATGGGGATGGGACGATTGTCCAATTTTGGGAATTCTGATACTGGTAGAATGTCAAATTTCAATGTAGCTGATTTATATTCAGTTCAATCTTCAAGAGGGCCGACTCCAAGGCCCTCAAATTTCGAAGAGAATTCCGCTCCAGGAGCTCTGATGAACTCCCCGAGGTTCGGTTACTTTCCGACACAGCCCGCACCAGCTTCTTATCCTGCTCCCAATCCAGAAATCGCTTCCGCAGTGCCCAAAACTGCGAAAGCCCATCAGCAGCAGAACCAGCAACAGGGAGGTAAAGCTAATCACGACGCCAAAGAGCTTCACATGTTTGTCTGGAGCTCAAGTGCGTCGCCGGTGTCTGAAGTCGGCGGTGGCGGCGGTCTACAAGTTTTGGGAGGCCCTGAATTTGGTGCTTCTGAGCAATCAGGACGGTCTGATCCAGGCGCCAAGGAAATCAGGTTGTTGGTTAGCGACAATCCTCAAAATGGGGAGGCCAAAGGTGATTAATTTATTATTATTTTCCTTTTCAATTATGGACTTATTTATCCTAAGAATAAGAAATTTTCAGTCCTATGCTTACAAGATGTTTGCTAATTTGTTCGTATGGGATTTTCACAATGAAGGAATTCCGCAACAAACTGGGGACCCCGTTCGAGAAGACTTCAGCTTTGGCGGTGCAGATCATGGAGATGAAAAAGAAAAGGAGGATACAGCTGGACTGTCCAAACTAGGGCCCAATTCCACCGCAGAGCTTGACCCAAAGTTTGCCGGAGGTCTTGACGCCGGAGCCGGAAAACATATGCCGCCGGCAAGTGTGATGACGCGTCTAATCTTGATCATGGTTTGGCGTAAACTGATCCGAAACCCAAACACCTACTCTAGTCTTATTGGCCTAATTTGGTCCTTAGTCTCTTACAGGTAAGCTAATCCAAGAACTTGATTGCTTAGTTGAGCATTTTCAATCGATTATGGAGTTTTTTTTTTTTTTTTTTTTTTTTTAAATTTTTTTTACTCACGCAGATGGAATGTGCATATGCCCAAAATTATCGAAGAATCGATCAAAATACTCTCTGATGCTGGTCTTGGAATGGCAATGTTTAGTTTAGGTGAGTACTCACTTTCAAGAACTTGCTTTCTCCCAATCTGTATGAATATTAAGCTGTAATTTTTAACAAGTTGTATATATGGTGCAAAAAATGAATAGACAACACCACAAATGGGGCCAATGAGCAGTGTTGAGTTTTAATAAACTAAAATTCTCTTAGGAAGTTGATTGATTAGATTGGGGGGTGTCCTATGACAGGTCTGTTTATGGCTCTTCAACCAAAGATAATCGCGTGTGGGAACTCGGTGGCTACCTTCGCCATGGCCGTGCGGTTCCTCACCGGGCCAGCAGTAATGGCCGCAGCTTCCATTGCTGTTGGCCTTCGCGGTACCCTTCTCCATGTTGCCATTGTGCAGGTGACCCTTCACTTTCTTATTTAACAACCATGAGTCCGTGAATCACATATACATGTATGGTTGAGTCTTGTGATCGAACAAACAGTTCGGGAATCCATTTAATATTGTCTTTCACTTTTGTTGGTACTAAAGCTGAACTACTTGTGATTCATCCACCTATAATATTCTCATATTCAAAAGAAAGCCTTAAATATGGAAATAAAGGTGGAATATTATGTGCAAGAAGCGGTTATGCTAATTATTCCAGACATTCTTATTATCTGACAGGCTGCGCTTCCACAAGGGATTGTTCCATTTGTTTTTGCCAAAGAGTACAACGTTCATCCACAAATTCTTAGCACTGCGTAAGAAAATCAACTCCATTCCTTTATCCCATTCACCACACATGTTTTATTTACAACAAATAACATAATGATCCACGCACAAATTTCAGGGTCATATTCGGAATGCTGATCGCGTTACCCATCACGCTGGTGTATTATATTCTTCTGGGTTTGTAATATTTGTGGTTCTGAGCGGACAAGGATCCAGTGGATGTACACATTGGGAGGAGGGAAGAAGCGATGCATATTAAAGAAAAAATGGCTTCTTCCCAGGAAATAGGAGATTTGATTTTGGATGATTATACCCTGAAATGAGGATGATGCCCCCAATTTTAGAGAGCACAAGTCCATGGACGAAAAAATACTTGTGGAGGGGGACATCGCAGGGAACCAGCATAGTTGCTACCTAGTTTTTGATTAATTATTAGTCTTTTTCCTTATCTATTATGTATATTATACATAATTTCCTTCTATGGTCGATTAATTATGGTCGTATTTGTATTGATTTTCTTGACAATTAATGTAAATTTGTGTAGATTAAAATGATGAGTAATTCTATGTTATATATTGTTATTATATATGCACATCACGTAATAATTAATGAGTGTTGATTAAAAAAAACAAAACAAAAAAGAGCGAAAAGTAGAAAGGGAAAAGAGGGGGTTTGTGAATAAAAAGAAATAATGCGGCCGCAGAAATGAGAATGGTAGGGTATAATGAATGCGGCCACAAATTCAAAGCCATGTTTTATAGTTGCACGTGATTCCACGCATGCATGCTTCTTCTTTCTAGGAGAGGAACCTTCTTACACCTTCAAATTATTTAATTGCCTAACCTAATTTTAGTTTCGAAAACTATTTCATATATTTAGTAACTATTTTTAGGTAGGAAACCATGTTATATATAATCTCACTTAATTTTTAAATATTTTATTCGATTTTCTTAATTTAAATATTAAACTTAGAAAGACTCACTCTTTTTTTTCAAACGAGACAGTACCTTTCTCTAAATACAACTTAATTGGATAACGTGCATCCTCTATCGTACAAAGAAATGGAGCTACTCTTAACTTCAACAAGTCCGCAAATGAAATATATTAACAAATATATAAGCTCTGTTCAATTAAAACTCTAACTAAATTAGGGTTCATTTAATCCACTATATCAAACATGAAATTGAAAACATAATAAATTTCCAAACTTAATAAAATTCCAGTTTCTCCAAAGTAATGCAGTATGACTGAATCAATTTTTCCCGCATCTACGACTGCTCTTCCTATATTTTCAATAAAAACAGGAGTGAGATCCACATATTTTGTATAAAATTTTGCATCGAGTCGGCTGTAATCTACATCAGAAAATCTAATGTGTTGTTACAAAATTTATGTTATATATTTTATTTTTTTTTTTTTTTTGTGCATAATGGATAATTATTTATTCCAACTACCGAACCCTTAATAGATTAATCCTAAACAGAAAATTAAAATTAAAACCATTGGTCGTAGCAATCTCAATTCCCACCAATCAAAGAAGTTGGACTGTAGTGAATAGTTTGGCGAAACCCAAATGGGAAATCCCTAATTCCCATGGTGCGATGTCGTATTGGAGGGGAACACACGCACCTCATCTCCAAGCGTTGGGTTTCACGCGACCCACCAATATTTCGGCAAACGCGCGATCCGCTTCGGAAGCCGATGAGTTATGGGAAAACCAATTGTCGCTTTTGACCACTCACTTACCCAAGATTACAGACTACTGAGGCTGATGATGCCAGGTACCGGGAGGGGTATTTGAGGAAGATCGTCTGCTTTATTGCGGGGAAACCAACATACTCCGCCAGATAGCGATTGGTCGTACAGAGCAACCAAGAGGGTGGCTCACGTGGGATGTTTTAACAAGCTTATTATTAGCTCACGCACAGCCTTCATCACCCATGCTTCTTATTTTATATTTCTTAATAATAATTCTCATATTCTTATGAATATTATTTTTCCCTTTTGAGACGATGTCACAAAAAGCATACTCTTTGGGGCAAAAGGCTAGGTCCGACAGAGATTGGTGGAGTAATTACTCTTTGGGGGGCTGCCAAGACTCGATCCTGCGTCCTTGGGGCAATCTGCCACCCAGGAACCAACTGAGCTGTCCATGCGATTATTGGACTCAAAATATTAATATTTTTTATTTAATTATTAATATCCAAAACATAGGAAATAAAATTTGTGTTTTGTTACATAAGATAGATGCATCCTTATCCTTTTTCCTTTGTGTGCCCTTAGATCCTTATTCATCATATGAATCAATTGTAAGAGGTTGATGAGTTAGATCCAAACTAATTTGCAATTACCTTGTTCTTGTTCTTTGCCTTACAGACACTACGGTCCCTCTCACTGTCTCATGCTTTTGCTTTCATACGGACACCCAATATTCCCTTCCTCCATATCTAATAATCACATCATCCCTCATTTTTTTTCTTCTCTTACTCTCAAATAAATGCTCTATTTTTTACCTTTCAACGAACCAACATGTTACAATATTACCGTTTCTTATTCTCTTTCAGCCTCGGTTTAGCTGCACACCTGGTCCTCTATTCCGTTTTGTTGTTTATATCATATTTCAACTTTATTAATACATGGAAGTAAAGAGCAGAGAGTCTGGACTGTTCCTGCTATACTACTTTTTTTTTTTTTAAATGAAGGGTGATATCATAATTATGGGCTTGGTAAACAAAATGGTCAAGTAGGACCTTTCTTTGAGTTTTGAAGAGATTTTCACAATTCTTGAATATGTAGTTTGAAATAAGATATTGAATATTAACTCATTCATTATTAATGTTAATATTCAATAATATTAATAGTTGGTTCAGATTTTCGATGACATGTGGCGTAATATTTTTTTGTTTCAATTGCATCAATACAAATTCAAATTTCTTGCTACAAATGGCACAACAATTTATGTTGCAGTTGCACTAATACATGAAATGTGTATATTTCAACGTGTTCAATACATCATAAAATTTCACTCAAATGGCTAAGTATTGACCCACTCGTACACCAAGACAAGTGACCAATCACGGGTCTATGAAAACCACTTTTGTGGCCTGAAGCAAAGGCTATATATGGATCCAACCAGATCCGATTTAAAGACAACTTGGTAGAGTTCTTGATCAATCTATTCATATTGATTAGCATCTTTGATAAAATAAATGCAGATTCTAAGTGACCGCAGCGGCCAAGAAGAAGGGACAATGACATTACAAATCTGCATAAGTTGAGAGGAAAGAAATCAATAATGCATGATGGTAGTGTAGCTCCAATCAATGAAGCATGGAGACAAGTGTATCCGCATGGACACAATATATACCTACGTCCCACTTCACACACACTGCTACATAATCATCGTTAGTTCTAGGTCACACTTTGTCTCGACATGCCATTCATCGCACCTCATCTGCACTCTACTCCCATTTGGAAAACATCACATATACTAGTATAATGTACTTTATATATGTTTCAAGACCACTATTCTGCACAAATACGAAGATATAGTTGGTGGGCTTAAAATACAACATATAATCATGTAATTAAGTGATAAGCAAATATCAGAAGGAAGTTTTCAATTTCTTGTGATATCGAATTGAAATTCAAAGATTTTTTATGGGAAAATTTTAATTTTGTTCAATATATGATCTCTAGTTTTATTAGTCTTTGATAATGACCTTTCAATTTCATATTTATATATCCAATTTACATCTCTTTTTTTTTAATTTAAAAAAATCATTGGAACATGTTGCGAATTGTTGAAATTTTAGTGAATTAAACAAAAGTTAGATTAAATCAAAAGTTAGAGGTCATTATAAAAAACACGTAAAGTTAAAGATTATATATTGAACGTGATTAAAGTTAGTGATTATAAAATGAATTTGTTTCCAAATTTTATATTGTATTTGGGCATCTTATAACATGATGATAATCCAAAGGAATCGATGGTTTGGAAGATCCAAACCCTATCACAGCCGAAATCGGTGAATCGAGATGCATACAGTAAAGTCGGGTACACTTCCACTTTAGTTTAATCGTCGGTATGTTTGATGATGAATTGAGTGAGAGCTAAAGTATGCGACTATGATTTGGTTTTGAATTATGGTGTGTTATATTGGTTGATTCAAATCCTCCAGAAAGAATTAGGGAAGAAATGAGTGATGGATGTAACAGTGATTGATCCCTAAAACACATTCGGGTATGCATTATTGAAGGGATAGAATTCCCAGTTGGTGTAGGGTATGTGTTTGGCGCAAAGTTTATGGATTTTATTTGTGCCTGCAGCCAAAAGAAACGGGCCCCCACAATCTATTGAAAATTAACCACTCTCCTTCCCTATGTCTCCACATTTTTATGTTCGGACAGGGTTTCTACTTTCTTACCTAAGCATGAACTGCCGTTGAAAAACAGTGCCCACATTTGATTGTTTGCTAATTTCAAAGTTCAAAAATCTAATTGAACCTTGTAGCTTATGGTGATCATATAGATTTTATGGGACACCCAAACTTGAAACTTATGTACGAAATGACCATTCAGCGCATGAGTGCATGGGATCTTATGTAACACGGCTCAACATCTAATGACTTTTCTAAAATGATAAGCTTGAAATACAGCATTAAATTTGAATGCAAGTGGTCTTGGACCAAGAAAATTCAATACACCCCTAAGTTGAGAAAAACTACATGCAAACAAGAGAGAGAGAAGAAGGCAGAGCCACTCATTCACATCTCTATTATACGTACAAGTGTGTGCATGTGTGTGTATATATAAGGGGAAAGAGAGGTCGTGGTCAGTGTAGGGTGAACAACGGACATGGTCTGGGCCGAGGGGGCCAGCAATGGGTTGGGACCATAAAAGTTGGCCCTGAGAGAGAAATGGGATGAAAAAGAGTTGCTTTTTGCAAATCCAAGCCATCACACAACACCTTTCATTCACATTTTGGTATATGCATCTTTCACTGTATGTGGGTCCTGTTGCACTTTTTTTTTTTTTTTTTTTTTTCCTTTTCTTATATTTTTGGTTTCAACCTGAAGTGAACTCAAGTTTCATATTGTGGGCTCAATTATAATATTATCATATATATATACACATATTCACTAAACCCTCTTACCAGTTTCATAGCATGGAAAAAACCCTGTTACTAGTTTCCATTCTGGATTTGGTAAAAGAAAAACACTCTACTGATCAAATTCAACATAAAAGCCCACATCAACAGTTAATTACCATTTTGAATGATGCCAAAATCATTTTGTACTGTGTATTTATGGGAGGCTTTAAATTCAGGTCTATTTTGAGTCATTAAACATGGGAATATGGGCTTTGAGATCGACTCTCAGAAGATGGTCCAGCACAGGCCCAAAGAGAGAGAGAGAGAGAGAGGAACTTGTGGCTAAAATACAAGTGTCATTTAAGCACAAAACTGACTGGCTCTTCAAATGGTAGGTCCATTTTAGAGGAACTTGGCTTCTCCATTTCTCTGCACTTCTTATCCATAAATTCTGACAGACTGGTTGGTTACATTACACTACATAACTTGCTCATGTGTTTTTGGCTTCTTACATTTCACAAGTAATTATTAAGGCAAAGGCAGTCAGTAACTCAGAAAGTGGGCCTGCAAATGCTCTTCATTTTCTTGTCCAATCTATTCAGAATTTATGTCTGTATAACTATACAACTGCCCAAACCCTGCCTGTTCCTTCAAATTCTTGATCATCAATTTAGCCATATATAGCATCAGTTTTGAATCTAACTTAGTTTCCTGCTTCTCAATAAATATAGTTTAAGGCAGTTAAATGAAGTGAATTTCTTGTCCGATTAATATAGATGACATTAATGTTATGCATCATAAAATGTACATAAAAATATGTTCCAGCCAAGACTCAAGCTTTTATACATATTTCCGACTCCGTAAAAGTTTATAGCATGATTTATTTATTTATTTATTTTGAGATGGAGGCAATATAACTGTGGTTAATTCTCTTAATCATAGATTTTTACATCGTAATTACTTCAAAACGAACTATTTATGGCAAATGTGCTTCAAATTCTCAAACGTTGCCCTACTTCTCAGGTTTTGGTCTCTCCCCCAATTATTGGACCCTACGTTCATCATTTCTCAGTTTGGGCCTATGACTCAGGCCCAGTCCATAACCAGTCTTCCAAGTCCAATTCCTTTTCCGAAAGAAATAATAAAGCCCAGTTCAAATTTTCCCCGAATATTGCAATTTAGTGTTATATGGTGAAAATTAATGTAACAGGGCTTGGCCCATGAAATTTGCATTTTTTTTTCTAATTGATCAATTTATTAATAAACACGTACATTGAGATAAGAAAAAATAATATTTACAATATAATATATTGATATACACATACCATAATGATACAGTAATTAAAAAAAAAAAAAAAAAAAGAGTCGAGCATTCTCCAGACATACTATCTTAAGAATACTAAGTAAAAAACGATGGTGTACTTACACCATTAAATAACTTGGCAAAACACTGTCGTCCTTAACGATTCTCAAAATCAGCAATACCATTCATCTCCGCTTTACTCGATAACTCCACCATATATATTTTCGCCCTCCAAACTCTATTCATTTCTTTTACTAGGTTTTCAATACCAAACAAATAAAAAAAATTAAAAATATAAAATAAGTAAAAAAAAAAAAAAAAATGTCTACAATTTCCAGGGATATATCAGCAATGGAAGAAGGCATCACTCAATCAGCTGAGGAACAGTACAGAAAGAGTTTAAATGATGAGCGCTCCTCTTTCTGCAACTCAGCTAATGTTGTTGTGCTCATTCAGAAGGTATATTTTCAACACTTATTTAATTTCATGATTATCTTCTAATTTCTTATTTGTAGTATATAATAATTCATGCACTAATATAATTAATTAGGTTATTGCTGAGGCGATTGGGACGTATTTCTTGATATTTGTGGGGTGTGGAGCAGTAGCTGTGAATAAATTATATGGTTCGGTGACGTTTCCAGGGGTCTGTTTGGCCTTCGGCCTCATTGTCATGGTCATGATCTACTCCGTCGGCCATATCTCCGGCGGCCATTTCAATCCCGCCGTCACCATTACTATGGCCTTTTTCCGGCAGTTCCCCATCAGACAGGTATTTGAGGATGAATTTTTCCGTGAACTTGGGAATTTGTAGTGGAATTTTAGAAAAATTTGCAATTTTGGACCCGTGATTTTGTATAATGGAATTTTCAGTTACATTTTATAAACTTCCAACAGGGATCAAAATCAAGAAGTTATTTATGAAAAAAAAAATTAAACTTGCTAGAGACAACCTTAAATTAAATTATTTGATCAGATCTAAGAAATATTTAATATATAAAAAAGTGGGAACTAAGATTGGAAAACAATTGAAATCAACCATAATTCTTAATATCATACAAAACCAGAAATTTCAAAATAAATCCGAAAAGAAAAAAGTAGTGAATGAATCTAAAAATTAGGGAAGCAATGATGAGTTGTGATTGGGATTGCAGGTGCCACTTTACATATTGGCACAGGTGCTGGGGTCAATTCTTGGCAGTGGAACATTGTACCTTTTGTTCGACTCCAATAAGGAAGCTTTCTTCGGAACTGTACCTGTGGGATCCAACGTACAATCCCTCGTCATCGAGTTTATCGTATCTTTTCTCTTGATGTTTGTCATTTCTGGTGTTGCCACCGACAACAGAGCTGTAAGCAACAACTTCATTTCATTTCTTGCACATCAGATTATATTGGAACACTACTCATGATTAATGTACTCGTGCAGATTGGTGAACTAGCTGGAATCGCCATTGGAATGACTATACTTATGGGGGTTCTAATTGCCGGGTAAACTTTGTCATTATTTCTTTTTTTTATTAAATATTAAGGCATTTCTTATGATTAAACTAAAGACATAAGTGAAAAAAATGGTTACCAAACTTCTTTTTTATTCCTGCAAGATGTTAGCTTGGAGATTTCCACGAATATAAATTAATTATTTTGTATTTGTAATAAATACAGGCCAGTTTCTGGAGGATCTATGAATCCAGCAAGGAGTATTGGACCAGCTTTAATCCTGCACGAATACCATGGTCTTTGGGTATATGTAGTCGGGCCTATAGTGGGCACAATGTTGGGTGGTTTTGCATATAATTTGATCAGATTTACAGACAAACCACTTATAGAAGTAGCCAAAATTGCAACTGCAACAATCACCAAAAGTACATCTAGAGTGTTTTGAGATCTGAATGTTGAGTACCCCATTATAAACCACACACATTCTTAACAATCAACTGCATCTTTTAGAAATAGAAGCAACAATGACTATATTTATTTGTACCGACTAGCCGGACCTTAATTTTAATCTTGAAGAAGTGCACGTGGCTCGAAATCAATGAAACAAGAACTAATTAACAAATTATACATTGTGTAGCAAAGGTTTTTTGTTATATGGGAATTACTATAATTACAAGCCACGTTCTGTGTCTGCTCCCTCTCACTCTCTCTCCTACTACTTTTAGTGGTTTCTCCCATGGTGTTAGGAAAGTATCTTCAATAGTTATATCAATCTGTCAAAGCAAAAGGAGAAGAAAGTGTGGGGGATTAGGTGATAGATAGCATGGGATGGGATTGTTAGCAAGTATAGATACATGCTGCTCCATCTTCCATATATTTAATAGTATAGTTGAATTGAAGGAGTCCAATTTCATAATCATTTGATTCTGGATTGATTTTGAAATTACACCTAAGTCATAAAGTCGAATTAATTTTTCGATTGCTTTAATTTGGTTTTATGGTGCGTTTTAATTCATGGGTAGGGTTCCAATAAAATATATTATTTAAATAAATAAAATTATAATTAAAATGAAATTTGCATCAATCTCTACTCTACCCTACATATTAAACTCAATTTCTATGGGGAAATTGTCTTTAATTGCTTCATCTGCAATAATTTGTACATTAGTTGCTAGTAAATACATAATCAATTATTTATCTATAATTTTTTTTGTTTAAAATAAAAACCAGATAAATGAATGATTTGGATTAATCTCGAATGCCGACCATGCAAATAAAGGTCGAGTTTTGGGTCTGCTCTAGTGCATCAGGACTTGGACTTTGTGGTATAATCGATATTCGATAGTTCAAATTTCAAATATGTTTATTCTTCATGTTTAAAACTGACATTACACATATAATTTTGTGTTATCCTAAAATTCCATTTTCATGTTGTGGCAACACATTAGCTCTGTAATTAGATGTAATAAACTTCGATCATACTACTTCGCAAAAAACTATATATATACCAAGATATTTATAATAAAAAAAGGTATTACGTAATATATTGTGATGGACTGTTAAAATTATTTAATACATGAAATGTATTAAAAGAAACTTCTTTGTTGGCTTTGTGAAATAATAAGAAAATAAGTTCGCTCATATTTTTCAGCCGATTTATCGTATATTTTATCTTAGTATTAGATCTATTACATGTTTTTTTATCTGACTATTGTCTCATATGCTCAATCATATTCTTGAAATAAAACATAATATTTTTAATTTAATTATTTTTTTTAATAAAAGACAACTTATTACCATTTTCTTTTGAGAACTTAAAGTGGTGTTTTAACGATCTTTTTGTGTAAACATAAAGGCATTAATCCATCATACGTTGATCATCTCAAATCCAAGAAATGATGAACCCCTTTTTAGGTGCAAAAACTTACAATAAAATACCAAAAAAGCTGAAAGCATACTATTTCTGCCACGTGTGAGACCCTTCAGATCCCACATTTAACTACTATGAGCCGTCTGATGGTGACAAATCCAACGGCAATGAACAGTCATAACGTGGGTCCCCAATAGTTTAGTCATCGGGAAGGACAAAAAGATCAACGGCGGCACATGATCCATGATGCACACCTGATTACTCTTACTACAAAGCATACAGAAAGTACGAAGTTGATCTCTGCATCTTTCACTATTCTTCCAAGTCCCAATCTTTCTTGAAAATCTAATCATTTTCCATCTTTAAAGCAAAGAACCAGTTCCTTGTTACATCCCAATCACTCACATTCACTTTGATCTGAAGAAACGATCGCATCCATATTCTTCTTCCCCTTTGTGCTCGAACGGTCTTGTAAGTTCAATTTATATTTTTGTCGACTTTTAACAGTTTCTGCTGTTATGAATTCCTGCTAACTGATCAAAATTATGGGTTTTGTTTGTTGTTTAGGTGCTCGAACAGATTATGCATTTGAGCCAGTGGTGACAGTTAAAAAATGGCGGGTGAAATTGAAGAACCTTTCATGCTTGATTTTAAGGTACCAGTTCGATATGGGATCTGTTTGGTTGATGCATTAAGTGATTTGATCTGAGTTGTGGGTATTACTTAGTTTGTACATCTTTGCTCAAATTGTTTGAATTGTTCTTCGTTGGTATTAGAAAACGGTTGGTTTTTGGGGATGAATTGTTGTAATTTTTGTATTAGAAACTATCTCGAGCTCATTTTAGACCAATTGGGATGTTAGATCTCACCGATTCTGACGCTGGCCATTTTTTGTCCTTTAATGATCATTTTGACAACTACTATTGTTCTGTTAAGGAAACTTCATAGTAAAATTTTGTCCTATTGGTTTGTGAAATCCATCAAGAAAGGCAAATTTACTGTTCTTGCAGTAATGTCTTGTCATGATTGTGGATCTGATTCCGCTTGAGCTTCTCGGTGTATCTGTAGGTATTTAGGAAGTTAGAAATCTGAATATTACGAGCCCACAATTTTTTTTTCTTAAACAGTTGTGATGAATCTGCTTAATAACTGTCTGATGCAAGATGGTGATACTAATTTTATGTTCTTGAGGAAGCATTCTCGTCTGGAGAATTATCTTACACATATGGATACTTCAAAACGAAATTGGGGCAATAAAATTCTCTCTGACAAGTATTAGAGAATAATGCTAGATAACTATATTGATGTGGAAGAAAGACTTGCTACTGTTAAGTTAGCAGAATTTATTTATCAATTAATTCTTGAAACTTAAGTCCCTTTTATAATTGATGGTTTATTAGGCTTGTCCTCCTAATTTACCACTCTCTTGAACTGAACAGGCAGATTCTCTTCACTCGGGCTCTATCTCGTTCGGAAGGTTTGAAAGTGAAGCTCTTTGTTGGGAAAGGAGGTCTTCCTTCTCTCACAACAGGTACCTTGAAGAGGTTGAGAAATGCTCGAAACCAGGTTTAGTAATCGAGAAGAAAGCTTACTTTGAGGCTCATTTTAGAAAGAAGAGAATTCTTGCTCTGGGTTCTCCTGGAATTCAGAATGAGAAAGAATACCAAACCAGTGATAACGACAGATCAGAGAAGACAGGTTACGATGAGGAAATTAGTCATATGAATTCCAACACTATTTCTCCACAATTTGATCATAGCCCGGATGGTTCTGCACACGATAGCGACCTTGAAGTGGTGGAACAAGAAAGACGAGCATCTGGTGCATCATATTTTGATGTTCAGACTGAACCTTCATGTGATAGTACCAATAATGTAGATTGTGTTTCTGAACATGTGAATGTAGAAGAATCTCATGAAGCTACATACGAAAGTGTACTTTTAGCCCACTCTAAATCAGAGATTGGAGTGATAGAGAAACTTGATGGTGAGGCAGCCAAATCAGAATCAAGCAATGTTTCGAATTTGACCACTGAGGAAAATAGTGGTGCCAGTCTCAAAGGTCAACAAGGTTCATCTTCCAAGGTTCGTGTTTTTCCTTCTTCGTATTTGAACTTGCTGTAATAACTTATCCGATATGATGTATAAGGCAATTTTACAGCTTGACAAAATGAATGAACATAATAGATAGGGCTATAATAGCTAATGATTCTATCCTGTTTTTCATGTGATTCCACACTTCACCACAAGTGTCTTTAACTCTTATCGCACCAAATATGAGTAAATTTAAATGCAGGAAAAAATTCCATCACAAGCTGAACATGTGAAATCCAGATTGGTGCGTCGGGATAGTGCTGCACAGAGTGCAAGATTTAGGTCCAGCAAAGAAGCTTCCAAAGGCTCAGACAAGAAACCAAGTAAAACAGTGAATAATGTTCTGATGAAATCAAAATCTGAGAAGAAGACTTCAGAAGCTTCTGGTCAGGACAACTACCCCATGCACAAAGCCCCAAACCATGAGGTTGCTCGAGTTTTGCAAATGCTGGTTTAATCTGTTATTCTTTAAAATCACAAGCATAATTACTACCTACATCATTTTAAAATGTATTTCTGGAATTTCATATTTCTCCTAATCTTTGGTTTTCTTTGTTTTTTGTCAGCCTGGTTCAAAAGCAAGTAGAGTCAACGAGATCAAAAGGTATTGAATTTTTTGGTTATCTAAGTGGCTGCGTCATAAGCCAAAACTGATTATTGTTATTTTTTTTATCCCTTCCCATAGGATTGAAAAGGAATCAAGAAACAGGGGAATTGAGATGCCTCAATCTACATTGCGGAAGGTTCCTAGTGGAGCGCGTCAAAGTGAAAACAGGTTTAGATGCAAATCAGTGAACCTCCAATTGGTGCATGATATTGGAATATCTGATCTTATCAATAAATTATTTATTTCAGGATCAAATATTCAGCTGGTGCAACTCAGACATGCATAAGGCAGGACAGTTCAAGACTAAGTTTCAAATGCAATGAACGAGCACAGAGAAGAAAAGAGGCAAGATAGATACTTCTCTGTCAACCGAACCATACTTAAGATGGACATTTAGTTGATAAGATTTTTTTTCCTTATGTATTTTACAGTTTGATATGAAGTTGGAAGAAAAGATGCATGCCAAAGAAGCTGAGATGCACCAAATTCAGGCAAAATATCGGGTAATAATCTTTATGATTGATCTTCTTACATAACAACCACATTAAAAAATCGCATTCAATCAGTCTTTCTTACCATTTACTTTCGATTAAGTTACTGTTTGTTCAGGCCAATATCTCTCCATAATTAGCAAACTATTGGCTTTATTGATGTTTGTAGGAAAAGACAGAAGCTGAAATTAAGCAGCTACGGAAAAGCCTTAACTTCAAAGCCACACCACTGCCTTCTTTCTATCATGGAGTTTCACGCGAGCCTTATAGAAACAAGGTACTTTGAAGTCTTTTTCGAGATCCAGTGTATCTTTTGTATGGCCAATTAAAGTTCCCACTTAAAACTTCACAATGAAGTATAGTGATCCTAAAATCAAATTCGTAAAGGATTGCTCATTTGGCTTTTGCAGAATCTTCAGGCTGTAGCCAGCAATATCGAACCACGAAAACTACAGTCTAAATCCTCAAGAACTGGTAATAGAGTTTCAGAAAGCTCTCGATTAAGCTCCAAATCAAGCAAGGGTCAATCTGTTTTCATTAGTGTGTGTCCAAAGACAACCAATCAACCACAGGCATCAGGAGGGATGAGCTGCCCCTCGACAGTAACGTCAGACAGCAGCCCTTCGTCTCCTGCTTCAGAAATCGGACAAGCCCACCAGGCTCGAGCAGTAGTAAGTAGTCGGGTTGGTGGGAAGAGAGAGAAAGAGAGAGAGAAGGAAAAGGTTATAAGTTTGACCAAGCATAAAGCATCTGATGGTAATAAGATGCACAACAAGGGAAAAATGTTGGATGTAAAGCAAAAGATAAGAACTGAGAGGCCTATTCCACACTGCATACGAGGATAGTTGCACAATGATTTAGTCATACGGCTTCTTGCTCGTCTTGAAAGGATGGATACTATATCTGGAAACCGACCAACACTCGTTCAGTGGTATGTTATTTCCTTGTCAGAAGCAGCATGTAATGTGTACATTGTAGTTGTATGAATCTCCTGTAACAAGTTATTTTACGAGTGTGTGTAGTATCGACTCTGTGTTCGTTCAATGACTCATATCCAAACTGTTAATTTGGTCATCCAGTTATGCTGAAAATGGTTTATGCAATCCTGGGAGAATATCTTTATTACCTCCATCGTATTCTTTCTTCTTAAAAGTTCTGACAACAAGTTTCAAACATTGTAAACCCTGTCTCTATCCTTGATTTTCTTCCCACTTTCGTGAAATTTTACCATCAATCTTTATGTTCTTTCAAATTTCAAAAGCTAACCCACCTAATTAAAAAGGAACAGCTGGATGACGACAACGACGATACGATTATTATACAATATACATCTCATAGCCATCTGATTTGACATTGTATCTACTGTATCGATTCTTTTATTCAAAAACCCTCCTCCATTAATAAGATGTAAAGTGGTTCATAGAGGGACAGGGAAGGTAGACGGCCCTTTTCTAGAGGTCATAATCGATCTTTCATCTTCCTTCAAATGGGTGGAGGAAAAAGTAGGGAGACCCCCTAAGTTTTTGTTTGGTATAACAAGATTGAAGACGGCACATTTATTGCAACTTTTTGCCCTTTTCTCTAGTTTTACTAAAGAACCAACCCTTATTCCTTTCAAATAAAATAAAATTAAAAAGATAATTAAAGAACCATTACAAAGGTCTTTTTTTTCTTTTCTTTTTGTCCTCCGAGGATTAAGTGGATATAAACTAGTTATTTATTTATGTTTATAGTTTTTTGGAATTATTTAATTGAGGCAAGTTTCTTATTTGATTAGTCTGTCACAATATCATTTAATCACGGTATAGGACCATGCGTCATGAATATACATACAGAATGGCCCATAAATAATGAATCTTGGACTGTAGTAATGCTTAAGAAATTATTCTAAAAACTTGAACAAACAAACAAAGTATTCAACTTGATGATGAAATCATGCAGCTAGGTGGGATATTCTAATCAAAAGATCAAATAAAAAATATCAACACTACCAAACTTGTGTCAGCAAGAACATTTCTTTGATCTTAATTCATTACCAAAAAAAGAAATTAAAAGGAAATTATTTCTCTTGATCATAATTAGATGAACACAAATAATTAACCTACAAGAATTCTCACATCATACATATATGATCAGAATACCTCAGTTACAAGAAAATTGAAGATAATAAAATTAATGGAAAAGAAAACAGAAAACAAGAAGAAGAGAAATCATGAAGACAATAGTCTTTCTTGATCCTTTTTGGGCTGCTGACGATGATTGATCTTGATGGGGTGGCTTTCTGAAGTAATAAGGAAACCAAGGCAGGATCGGCTCAGGCGGCGGCGGCACCGCTCCAGAAAAGGAAGGCGATGGCGGAGTAAATGGATAGTATCCTGCCGGAGGAGAGGTGGAAACTGGCGGAGGGAAGGAGTTAGCCGGAGGAGTGGTGGAAGCTGGTGGCGTTGTAGTCGCCGGAGGGTTGTTTCCAGGACCCGTCGGCGGCGGAAAACACGGGTACGGGCACTCTTGCGACGTGGACTTGTGTGGAAATTCAAGAATAGTGGAGAGAATAATGAGTGTTGGGAGAAGCTTCTGGAGGTTTGAGGCCATGGTTATAGAGGGGGTTTGAGAAGGAAGGAAAAGGAGAGTGATGTGAAATAGGAAGGAGTGTGAAGGCCAAGTAAAAGGTGGTTTGAGAGGGGGGTGGGGGAAAGTATAGTTTATTACATACAAGACTTTTGTAGTTTTGTCATGACTGAAGGATTAGTAGGGTGGATCAAAAGCAAAGGTTTATGTCACTTTAAATTGTCTGGGTTTGGTGATGATGGTTAGTTGTATGTCATCCATGTTATACCTGAGTTATTTCAAATTGACTTGGTACACTGAAGTAGATGTTTCTGGATTCAAAGGGATAATATATACTTTTCTAGATTTTTTATTTTCTTTTTAGGCATCAAACACATATTATGTTAGATTATATCCTTCAAGTGCAATTAGTCGTTGCAAAAAGTATTATCATAATCGAATTGGAGATTGAATGGGTTGAGCTATCGAGTTGTGGTTCAATTAATCAAATCGGTTGGACCAGCAGGCCAATAAATAAATATTAACAGTCTATTTTTAGTTATTTTTTTCGTTTTACTACAATCTTCAATGCAATTATTTCATTATTTTTATCAATTTATCAAATATATTGAAAGAGACATTTCCTCATTAGCATTGTGGGCAATATCATATTACAAAAAATATAACTAATATTAAATTAAGCAACTTCTTTCTAAGTTAAAAGAAAATAACTAAGATCAAGAATTAAGTGTAAGGCTCCTTAAATGTTATGCTTTAATTTTAGAAAAATATAAAAACAAAAATATAAAAAGAGAGAAACTGTTTGGCATTTAGCCAAATTTTAGAAAATCAATATTTTCTTATTCAATTTAAAACATAGAGGTGTTTCGGATCAGTTCTAGGCACAAATTTTTGACTTAATCAGACAATACGATCCAATTTTAAAATTATTGGTTGACTGATATTACACACGAAACATCTATGTGTGATAAGAGCTATTAAAATAGGCTTTATAACTATTAAGTCTTTCAACACGTTCCCACTAAAATAAATTTACGGGCAGACTTGTCTGTCCAATATATTATAAAAATATAAAAGTTAATAGGAATGAAGACCAAGAATTTATTAAAATATTTTAATCCTTCCCAAATAAAATTAAAAAGAAACCAGTTATTAGGTTTTTATGCTAAAAAGGTATTATATGTAGCAAAGAACTATTGGATCCAAATTGTAGAAGAAATGAGAAAAATAATAAGTCATCATCTCAATGAAGTTACACTGGACAATTCTGAATGCAAACCTATGACTTGATCCCATGTGGCAACACCAAATTCATTTTCAACTAAAACTTGAAATCACACAAAAACATTTTCTTAATCCACCCACCTGTCGAATTAGTTAAACCTCGAAATGATTCAGCACCAAGAAAAGATTGTAACCAACCAAACAAAGCCACAGTTGATTAGAATCTCTTGGAATATATTATAATTACGTTTGGAAAAGTGAAAAGAAAAGTCCTACTTTTCTTCCTGAGGGAACACCTATGCACTCACTACAAATGGTCGCTTCCTAACCCGACCCACCCAACCCGCTGTATGGGTTATGGACAAAAGTTCTTAAACTCAGGGTGGGACCCATCATTGGTGAAACCGAAGTTGATCTCATCTTTTATCTACGACTGACAAACTCTGACAACCAAGTCCGATCAAAATTCACACCGGATCTTTAGACTGTTTTAGAAGCTTCTCATATATTGGGTTTTTTTTTTTTTTTTTTACAACTTTTATTAACTCTCTCTATTCCAAAATAAAAGATTAAAAATAAAACAAAGAATGTCACTGTTTGAGAGACACTGTTTTATATTACTGTAGGCAAATTTAGATCTGGTATCCGTAGGTGGCGCGTCGCTCATCAGCAATGTTATATCATCGTTGTGATAAAATCTATTTTAATTTTTTGACAACTGATGGATGGATTCTGGAAAAAAGTATTTGTTTTATTACAAGGGTAGCTAACACTTATCATAGAAAAATGACACGTATTTCCGGTACAAAGGAGAACATTCAAGAAATAAACCGACATCAACAATAATATAAAAATGAAAAATTATCATTATTTCACTTGGATCAGATTACAGAACATTAAAGAAGTATAGATGAAGCAGGAAACAAGAGGGGTCATTGAGACTATAAATCACTTGATCAAAGATGAACATACAGCTAGCTACCATCAACCTATTAATAAGAATGAAAATTTGATCTTCATCCCACATATAATTAATCTCATCTCCAGAAAAAAAGAATTGATTTTTATTTTTCTTTTTTTCCTGCCCAATAATAATAATATGAATCCTCAAAAAGCTACCACCCATAGGATATTGCTGATCAAGAATGGGATTATTCCGACTGAAAAGCTTCGGCCCGCGCCGGAATAATAAGGATAAACCGGATACACACTCCCCGGCGGACCATTTATGTATATGTAGGGGGAGTTCGGAGGCTTCTGGCCGGAAGGTGCGTACGGCGGCGAAGGCGGAGGCGGGCAGTAATTGCTCGGAGGCGGATTCTTGGGCGGCGGCGGGGGCGGCGGCGGGGATGGTGGAGGAGGTGACGGCGTCGGGTTGCAAGGGTTGTCGCAAGGGCAGTTTCCGCACTTGTTCTCCAAGTCCGGCGGGGTAGCTTCGTCCAGCTTTCTTGAATTCTTCATCATCTGGTTTTCTGCTTCAACTAAAGCTGAAAGCATGCCCAGGAAGATAGTTAGTTGCAGCAGTTTGAGCCTCGCCATGGGAGGTTTTTTTTTTTATCTGCTTTGGGAGGCTAAAATTGATTGATTTTGAAAAGTCGGGTAGGGGAGTTAGAGAAGAAATTGCTCTGTTTCTTGGAAAGTATTGAGGCGATCAGTGTGAAAGCATATGGTTTGGGTGGCATATAAATATGGGGGAATGGGGTCATCAGATAAGGGAATTTACTGTTGCATGTGGATAGTCTAATTTTATGCCCCACGATAGCATATGAAGATCTATGTTTTAGCTTATGTTGTAATATATATTATATATTGTGTATTAATAAAATTGAAACAGAAAAAAATATAAAAAATAAAATAAAAAATTTGTATGACATAGCAATCCCTTATTGTTTGATCCCATGGTAGAAATTTATATTACAGGCATGTAGTAGTTGTATAAGTAGGTAGAATAAGAGTAAAATATGAGATAGAATTGTTAGGCTAGCGAAATGACTTCTATCTTAGACCTTCCAAAAGTTGTGATATGAATAGAGATGATGTGTAATTTTTGCAATACAAATGAGGCAATTGTAAAGTATTGCATTATTGGAACTTAGATGGAAAGAAAGCTTCTATGGAATCTACAAAGATGGAATAAAGCCAAATTCGTTTTTCGGCTAAAGGAACTTCTGGACACCCCATCTTTGTTGTAAAATTGGGGTACTCCAAGATAAGGGAGTCAGGAACTTTCAAGAAAAAATAAGTAAATTCAACACACACACACAAGAGTGTGTGTGTGTGTGTGTGTGTGTGTGTTTTCAAGAAGTAAACAACATTTGGATGGATAATTGGCAATATTGGTATAATGCATGAGATTTTTTTGGCCCTAAAATACAATGGCAGAAGACAGCCAAATTGGAGGAATACCCACTCACCAGGAGGGACCATACTCGTCTTTATTGATTCCATGGTCTTGTATAAATCAATGAATCGAGAATCAACAATTTTTTGTAGTAAAAGTTTATTTGTTTCTGTTTCTCTCTCTCTCTCTCTTAAGGAGGAATATTGTATTAGTTGATGGAATTAAAAAAAATCATCAATACGATGTAAATTAATTAAAGAAATTTGAAAAGTGAAAGGAAAAAGTAGACTATAGATACGAATATGATCACATGGATAGAAAATATTTAAAAATGGGCTTTAATATTCTTTGGGCGGCCTTCTCCTACAGTCTTTTCTATTGCCCACCCTGATTAATTTTAGGAGGACGACCGCGATTACAACAAAATGTTTTTATTTTTTTTATGTTGATCAAAGTGCCAAAATTATGTTTTTGGGCTTCAAAATTTGTGTTGAATAATGGGCTCTGTGAGTCAAATGCATGCACCCTTGATATCATATTGGATTCCCCAATTGTAACTAAAAAAGTCCACACGCTTACGGGCTGATCCGAACCTGAGCCCAAGTCTTCTTTCCAGATCAGGGCCCAATCAATATTGGGCATGAAAGAGAGGGTTTATGAGCCCTAGCCCTGTAAGCCCACATCTGTGTCCCATTCTTATACCCTTTCCCGGAAGTCGAGATCACGGTTTGACTTTGATCCTTATGGACTAGTCCCAAGTATTTCCTTGATTGAGCAATAAAAGCAAACTAAACATGTCCAGCCCAGTAAGTCTTGCATCGTTTCCTATCTCACATTGCACGCTACGACTTATTTTCGCTCAGAGATACAATATTTACCAAATTCAATAATTCCCCAAAGATTCAAAAACAAAAACATCCCAAAGATTCTCTTCCACTTAATCCAAAGGGCTATCAAAAGGCTGTGAGCAACACAAGTTTCAAATCCAGACCTGCTTAGATGTTAATTTCCTCCACTCATAGTTCCTTGTAATGAACTACTCCATCCCGAGATCTCGAAGTCGAAACCACGTGCCATGTCCCAAAACATGCTCTGCAGTTCCTCATTGCTGTAAGTTTTTTCCTGTTTTTCAAGATGATACATCTTAGCACTAGATACTAATCAAGATCATGAGCTCAAAATGCTTCACAAATCTCTGTTCCAGACCGACAGTATATAGATAAAACACAGGTTTAATTGTTGAGATTCTTGACAAGTCCAATAGTTTTGTTTGAAATAGAACTAACAGGGTCAGTCTACAGGTCCAAGGTCAGTAGAAACCCACCCAGGCCCAGATGTATTAACTATAAACACCTCAATTAGAGGCCTGATTAAGGAGATTGATCATTTGCTCTTTACGCTTAGATTTCTTGTCCTAATCTCATTATCTTTATTTAATCTTGAATGGTTCTCCATCGCAATTCACAGACTTAGTTGATGTTCGTGTATATGAGCAAGCATGGTTGTCTTTTAATCAATTAACTGATAACAGCAATCCAGGAATGTTCATGAAATTGTCCAATTCGTACCTCTTTCCTAGCATCTTTTATGAGAGATGCCATTTCCTGAAGAAAATCAGTGAACCCCTGGAAAATAGAACAGAATTGTGACCCTATCAGATGCAAAAAACTCATAAAATGCAGCTAGGGGAGAGAGAGAGAGACGCCTACCTCTACCTCATCTTCATCATCACTAAGGGCATACATGCCTGCATCATACAATGTTCTCTTTCTTCTGTCCGACAACACTGTTTCAACCAAATCCAATCAGAAACTTCAGGTAAATACTCCTCATTACCAAGCATTATTGCAAATTCGAAGAATGTAAAGAATTCTACTATTTATCCTCTACATTTTCCAAAAGAATATATTACCTGAATAAGCTTCTTGAATCTGCTGAAATTTCTGTTTGGCCTCGCCAAGAAATGCAGGGGATCTAGTCCACTTGTCAGGATGCCATTGCTGGATCAAATTCAACATAACCATTGACACATTTTATCGGTAACCGTAGACACACTAAGATTACATTCTCAAAATTAAACTCTCGCGCGCGCGCGCGCACACATTATGAAAGATGGCAAGGTCAAGAACATACCATGGCAAGCTTACGATAAGCACGCCGAATTTCTTCATCAGATGAACACAAACTAACACCAAGAACACCATAATAGGAAGGTAACCCTTTTCTGCACTCCATCTCCATTCACCAATCTGTACACAGAACACTAAAATTGCAGAATTCACCAAACAAGAAACAGCCCCAAACCAAAATTCGAGATTCCCCTACTGGTGTTCGTCCCTTATCTTTATTTATTTATTCATTTAATTTCTTTTTAATCGGCCCTGGCGGAATTTTTATCTCTGTGGCTCACATTACAAACAGGCCAGCGTACGTGAAAGGAGCGCGTCGAGTATATTTATAGCTGCCAAGCTAAAATTGTTGAGAGGACCCCATTGATGCCGCAAGTTCCAGAAGCACGAAAATATCTCATAAGCTTACATAGGATTCTGTTGAAGTAGTTCGGGGTCTGGAATGTTCTAGCGACACACTGTTTCTTTCAGTTTGAGTACAGCAATTATTAGCTGCAGGCAGATATTTCCTCCTTTTCTGTGGAAGGTATTTCTTGTGGGTTTTCATTTTATTTATTCTTTCTATTTTGTATATTATCTTAATTCGATTCCATTGGGTGATTTGAACGTGGGAGGCTGCATTCAAATCTATAATTACGTAACTTTCAAATAATAATAATAATATTCTAATATTGATGATTTATTTTATTATACATTATATATATATTTTAAAATAATGATTATATATCATGTTTATATTATAATATTATTAATTAATATATAATATGTAATGAAAATAATAGAATAAAAGTACGGAGTGAATCCCATATTTCGGAGGTAGGTAGTTAACAGCCCTTAACAATGCCCTCTCACTAGTGTGTTAGCAACCACAAGAAAACAATTTGGACCCACAACCGTAGAACATCAGTCAACAACCCTCAATGCATTTATATTTTCCTTTTAATTTCACCTTTTTTTATTTTGGTAATTTATTATGGAGCTCTAATAATAAATTTAATTTTGTAAACTTACTAAATTAGTAATTAATTTGCGATTTCATAATTAATCTTTGATGAATTTTATTTTTTTAGTTTATATCTTATTACATACAGATATAATATTTGCTATTATTTATGTAAATTTATTACAAATTATTTTTTATACTTCTGATTAGGTTTTCACTACATAAGTCAATCCATAAACAAATATAGTATTAGCATGGCACAATAAAGCTGTCACAACATATTGTTATATATTGTGAAATTAATAATTGGAGACGGGAGACTAACGTCGAATCGTATGGTAAGAAATAATTATTTTTAATCTCAAAACAAACGAGGATTGGGATGCTGAAATCGCATATCCAAACTTGAAAATTCATATTAAACTAAACATCTCAAAATCATAATGAGTTTCAGATTATTACATTCATAAACAGTTCACGCATGCTTGCAACTCCAGCCAATTAATACAGAAGCTGCAATTAAACCGATCTCTTCCCTTTACTTCCCGCTGCAAAGGTATTGACTTCCATGCTTGGCCTTGGCAAACCAGCAGTCCTTACAAGCTTCAACTCGGCTTCACTGTCACTTCGACCTTCAAATTCTAAGTTTCTACCACTCTAGCTTTATTACATCACATGTCAACTGGTATAATTAATTTAACCTAGCCAGCTAATTTCTTAGTTTTCTGCAAATTAAAGTTCCATTGTTTTCTAAGTACGCTTTTACTTGTCCTTGTTTTAGATTTCCAAGAAACACATATAGACAAGACAAATGGATGATAATTAACGTGAGATGGGCTTCATTGGTCCCCCTTTCTTAAAGTAATCTATATGTAGCTTCACCGATAATCTTTGCCCATACGGTACACAGATCCCTATTCACCAGTTTGTATGAATTTATGTATGCAAGGAAATTAAAAAATAAAGCTGAATTGCTTTGCTTTGTTATCTGGGCAATTTCAAGACCTAGAGTGAGTCAAATTGTGTGCGGGTTGAATCAAATTCAGCTTTTATGACCCCATATCAGCAAATGCAAGACCTAGAGTGAGTCAAATTGTGTGCGGGTTGAATCTTTTCCATGCTAGTACTTTAAAGGGGAAAAAAGTAACTTTTCAAAGATCAACAAATTATATATAATTAGCTAGTACTTTTCCTAAAAGGTAAAAAAATAAAGTTGCTAGGGTTTCCTCTCAAATATTTGGAGGTCGAACAGACAATGAAGCAGAGGTTAACTGCAACGGGGACTGCTCGCTTGACAAGCACAGCATGGAAACCACTGACCTGTTTCATTTTCAGACCAGTAATCAGCGTCGCCGGTGACCTCAAACTCCAAAAACTGATCAACAAACCCTTGAATATCATCTGTACAAATTAAAAAATATAAATAAATACAAAATCTGATAATTCAAGGGGTTGGGTGATATGGCAATAATTGAAAAGATGAAGATAAGAAACTATCAAGATAAGATACATAGAAGAGCTGAGGCTGCATCAGAATTTCATATATAAGGGACTCTAGAAAACACATATTTATACCAGCACGTAAGTAATGTGATGATAACATTTTTGAAGAGAAAGTGTCAATGATGCGCAACATATAATCTTGTAATAAGTTCTCCATTTTGTAATAAATAATTTGATAATTATAGTATAAGATGTAACTATAATCATGACTTAGATCTTGATGTTTTAACATTTAATTAAGCTCCCTAGCAATGGAAGTTTGTCAATTATTGATATCATTTGGCATTATTAATAAGCTCTAACCTTTATTTCAAATCGAGATAATTCATCATACGACATTTATCTGGTCTGTACGTTCATAAATGTGAACGGCCCTTATAGTTATGGCGTACCACAAAAAGAAATTACTGTCCAAAAGAATTGCAAACTTTAGCTGGGATTCTGCATGGCCAAAAATGGAGGATAGTGTATCCTCAATATCCTTTAGAGGGGTCTTAACAAATGCTAGATCCTTTCGTTTAACACTAAATGTCGTTTTAGAGGTTAAATCTTGCAGTAAATTAATTGTCATTTTAGAACATAACAACCCTTTTTACTACAATAATCATTATGTGTATATTACTAAATATAAATTGATTTTTTATTCATTTATCCCCGAAAACTAATTCAACACTAACCAACCAGCAGTCATATTTGTTTAAATCCCCCAATTAACATGTGTCGTTACCAGAAATTTCACTAAACTTTTCAGTTCTTTTATTTTATTTTCCCCGAACGAATAAGGAACAAGCTCTCTGCACATATTAGCATAGAATCTTAATTTATTGAGATTGCCTTTTACCATTTGATCTGTAATTAGCTGTTGCCAGCTTGGCCGCCCTACTCTTTTGCCCCTCCTGGGAAAATACTGTTCCTGCAATTAACTCATCATTAATTATTTAAATTACATAATAACTCAAATAGATTTCATGTTGGCAATTAAATATTCAATAGCATGCAGGAAATTTAGACAGTTCTTGGAGAAGCCACTAGCTAATCCTTCTTTCCTGGTGCATAGTTTCCATGCAAAATACTTTGGCAAGTCACCAGTCATTGCCCGTTATACCTTAGATTCGTTGCCCGTATGACCTTGGAGAATGTTTGAACATGAGAGAGAGAGAGAGAGAGATTTGTCTGGTCATGTTGTAAGTCAAATCGCACTATAAAGCTTTAAATTCCAGACATATGGAAAAAGGTAAAGGGGGGGAAAGAAAAGGTAAAAAAGATTTATAGCTAAATAAGTAAAAATAGTTGTTGAAAGGTAGGTGAATCAGGTATTCCGAAATAGAAAGTGAGGCTCAGGTTAACCCCCACAAACATTTGGAGCCTTCTTCTTTTTCTTCAGAATGTAAGCCCCCACAGAAGAAAATCATAGAAATCAAATTTGTACTTGTTAGATGTGTTCAGTGTTCTTTTTTGTTTTTTTTTTTTTTTTTCTTTGTCCTTTGTGTGTGTGCTTATAACTGCAAACCAGAAAAACGATAAATTTATCCAAGATTGCATAAAAACTAATAAGCAAAGGGCAATAACAGAATCTAATAGCACATGAAACATGAAGTAAGAGCAAAAACGGGGCTTTGACGAAGAAAAAATAAGAGAAAAAGAAAATACAAGAGCAAGCTTAACTAGGGTTTTCTGACAAAGTCAAGGTCGAACAGACAACGAACCAAAGGGCAACCACAACTAAGACTGCTAACTTGACAAGCACAGCATGGAAACCACTCACCGCCTTTCCATTCCCCGACCGATACCGCCGGTTTTCTCAGACTGCCGGCTCTCTACTCTCAACATTTGATGAGAATTAAAACTGCTCGAGATCCTGATGAGAAAAATGAGAGAAAGTAGCTAAAACCATGTTTGGAGAGTTTAAAGATGTGGGTAGAGATCGCGCAGACGAGGAGGTAGATTGGTGTTGATGATAGAATCTTGCAGATGAAACTGAATTACAAAAGGGGCCTGCCGGTTTTGCTGGGTTATTCACCAGATTTTATAGGCTTAAAATAGAATTTTTACAAGGACGTTTGGCTCATGTGAAATAATTCAACAATTTCTCACACGTGAGAGAAAGTGGGTTGACTGACTGGTGAGATTTAATCCCCCTACCTTCAACAACCAATTCCCAAATTCACAACTTCTCCACCTTTAATTTTAATTATATACTTCCTACCACTACAAATATATATATATATATATATATATATATTTTAAAGTAAGAGTTATATTTTTATTCTTGGATATAGGGTGTAATAGATTTGTAGACCAAAAATTAACTAAAATCGGTGGTAAGATGTGTGTGTGTGTGTGTGTATATATATATATATATATGAAGACAGTGTTATATGTGTGGAGGTCATAGTCACACATCATTAATTGTACTATACCACTACTAATGATGAAGAATATTTTTTTAACAAAAAAAGTGATTGAACATCTTTCCAAACTAATAATCTAATAAATTAAATTTTATGAACGTGCCTATAAATTTAACACTTATAGATAAAATAAAAGAACTTGGTGTATATAGAGATTTATAAATGCTCAAATTGAGTCGAATATACTCATGTTTAATAGTTAAAATATTATCGAACTTTAAAATAGTTTTTGAGTTTATTTGATTATTAATTGAGTTGAAGTCAAAAGAGTTTAAATCGAGACAAGTTCAAGTTTAAATTGAACTTTAAATTTTACGAAGCATAAAAATATATTAAAATTTTTTTGGTGTAATTATCGAATATAATCCAAACGTTGTTTCAAAAAACGACATGAAATCGAGAATCTCTTAAATCTTTTATGTCGTGGCCTTTCTATGATTGCAGAAGGGAGGGGCCCGAAGACAGTGTGCCCGTGTTGCAACTTTTTTGACGACATCATTAGAGTAAATTACATACGAAAAGCACAACAATTTTAATTCGAAAAGGACAACGAACTTCTGGGCGGGTCCATTTTCGAACCAAAATGTGGGGTGGGCCAAAACCACAAACCCATACCCAATCAATAAGCAAACCAAAAAATCAAATAAAAAAATAATAATAATAATAATGTACGTGGGGCTGAAACTACTATTTAACTATTACAATTCATTTGACCCTCCCTTTACATGTCTATTTTTGGTATTTCTGATTTCCCCTGACTTCTCCCACAGTGGTATTATCCTATTGGTTTTAACTTTTTGCAAATTGTTTTTACTTCTATACAAGTCGTTATATTTGATATTCTGGAATAAGTTTGAATAGTTAAGTTGATTTTGTCAATGTTTGGTCGTAGATAGATGCAGTTTCAGTCATCAAGATTTTGGACAAAACGTGTTGGGAATTGATTGTATATTTTTTTGGCATTGTGAAGTAACCTCAACTTTAAGATTTTACATATTTTGAGGAAGACAACAAAGTAACTTTTTTTGGGGTAATATGTTATTTTTTTCATCTGTGAATGAATATAATGGTATTGCAGGTTTTAACAACTGGGATTACCTAAAATTTAGATTTCCATATATGTTGTAAAGATGTATTATCTTTTTTTTTTTTAAATTGTAAAATTTGGTCTTGATGATGAATAAATTAAAAAATAAATAAATATGTTAATAAAATAAATAAATAAAAAGTGTTAAATTTGCAGGTGTGTTAAGCGGGGTAATTTACTAAAACAATAGATAGCATTGGTAAGGGTAAAAATTCAAGTAAGTAAATCTGAATTAGAAAAAAAGAAAATCAAGAATCAGGTAAAATATTATCTGTTTCAGGCTTCTTCAAATTTGTATAATTTTATAGTTGAGTTCAATTCAAAAGACCCTACATTAACAAACATATAAATAAAACTCACGATCATGCTCGTATGTAAGAAATGTGAAAGTCTGTTTGACCACCTCAACTAACAACTACAATAGTCGTCTCTTGGAGTTATTACATGCACCAGTGCTCGCACAGACAACCATCATTTTCTTATTAATTCTCACTTGTCGTATGATTCCAGAAATGTGGGGCAGGTTCAGAAAGCTTCTACTGAAGTGGGCTGCCTGGATTTGAAATTCTAAGGTAGATATTAATTAGCTTCATTATTTGGTCACTTAAAGATTAATATTATTCTGGTGGGCAGAATCATCCTCTTGTTTATTCATTCTATGCATTATGTATAATATCATTGATGTTTGATTAAGGTGGTGGCGGCTTTATGTTCTTAATTATATTTTTATGAACTTGTTTAATGTTTCTCAGATATGGTGTGTTCATTTTGTTAATAATTTTCAATAATTAAGAGTAATTATAATCATATGATTTATTTATTTTTAATTTTATAGATGAAAATGTTTCATCGTAAGTAACCACCAGGTAAGTTTATACGAGGCATTTTTCATCTAATAAATTATTAATAAAATTTTATTTTTCATTTTGTCAAAAACTTGTATGCATCATATGTTATGTATTTTTTATATGCAACGGGTCAGATTTTAATGTAAAAGAGTATAAAAATATAAATTTTATCCGACTCGATTCGAATCCACACAATAACACACCGATTCGGTGCCTACCATACAAGAAGTTACTTTTTAATATTTTTTAAATTATAAACAATTAATAATACACTTCCAAATAAATTGCCAAACAACAATGTCAATGGAGCTGGATGGACTGGTTCTATAATATATATATATTTATATATATATATATATTATGTTTATATTCTATTGTTTACGGTATACACACACTAGTAGTCATTAAATTATTAAATCATAATAATTTATATTAACAAAATTATTAGTCACTAATGAAGAGGACTCAGACCAAGTCTGATCACTCCATTAGTATAAGTAGGTCAGATATAACCTACTAAGTATGAATACGGACGGGTTGATAGTTGATGTACGAACCCAAATAAACACCAACCCAATATTATTAGGACAACACCCATATCATGAGTGAAACTCAAACCTAAAAGCTTGAAGTCCCCTCACCTCTTTTTTCTCATTAGGACAAGAGTTCATTCACAACATGTAGTCTTAACAGGAAAATAAAAACTTTGACTCCTTACGGAATAATAAAGAATTTTGTAAAAACTTATGTGAATCGAGTGTACTGTGTAATTTCATCTACATTATTACTTATATAATTAAAAAATATTGTTTATTTCTTTAAAAATATTACTAATAATTTATTACTTTAAAAAAAAGAAGCAATATTTTTTAAATAAAAAAATAATATTTTTAATTAAAAAAATAACATTGTAAATCATATATATAATACACCCGATGCCTACAAAACTCATTGATGAAATCTGACAATCCAGCACAAGTGAGGGGGAAAGGGCACCGAATCTGGTGGATCCATGGATGACGTTAATGTTGGAGTATATATCCAAATATGACATCATTACATTTGATAATGTACAAATATATATATATATATACACACACACATATGTGTGTGTGTGTGTGAATACTGAATATCACAGAATCACCCATCAAAATTTTGAACCTGACAAAACCCTCATATTATTTCCCGTTTCTTGTAGAAGCCACACCCCAAAATCGAGCAAATGAAATAATAATAATAATTAATGAAATATTGAATTGCACAAATAAGTTGTTTCATATTGAAAAATTTGAAAAAAAGAAAACTAGCTTATATATCTAGTGAAACACTCATGCTACCATCAATTGATTTTAGAATAGAACTTCACTAAGGTGTAGTTAGTCTCACTTTCGGCTACCTATCAAGTAAACGCTTCAATGTGTGAAATATATATATGAATATATACATAGATATATACACACACATATCAATGCAATACATATATAAATATTGTATTGAAATAATTTATCCAATTATTTTTTATTTAATTAAATATTTAAAATTACTTTAAAAGGTACAACATCCATTTGATTGGTTAAATACAACATAAGAATTGTAGTACAAATATTTTAGTTACAATTTTGCATATTATTGAAAAGTTGTTTACATATCTAGCATTTTTTTTTCTTTATACATATTATTCTCATATTATTGAAAAACTCTTTAAATATATTTTACATTATTTAATTCAAAGCATTCTAAACTTTACAAGAAGACGACTCTATGTATGTAGCTTGTTAGGAAGAATTCCAAGTCTTCTCTTATATACTTAAATAAACAAAACACTTCAAAATTGTAAATTACTTATTTATTCTTAAAGTTTAATATTTACTAATATCATAAAATGAGTCGGTGCACGATGCACCTGATCTATATTATTACTTAGTTAATTGATAAATCAATAGTAATACTTTCAAACAAATGATATTTTTTAGTTAAAATAAATATATTGTAAATTAAATTACACAATGCATCAAATTCACATAAAATTTACAAAAAATATATTGGGCATTTTAAAAAGTGAATGACAAAAAAAGAAACATAACTTCATATATACTTATATATATAGAGTGTGTGTGTGTGTGTGTGTGTGTGAGAGAGAGAGAGAGAGAGAGAGAGAGAGAGAGAGAGATTATAGTTGTATGTAATTAAGCTTGCAATATGGATGTGATTAGAGGAGCAGCTTTAATATTTTGCAGGAGTCCAACTACCCCAAAGCTTAGAAGCCTACCAACCCATACCATTCCCAAACTTCACCAACCACCACATACTGCCAACAACTATCCCTATTCCCTCCTTACTATATTCCCATTCTTTAATTTCTTTCATCTATGACTCATTACTGAGTCCTGTCAATTTATATTTCTACCATTCACTAATCCTACTTTCACTTCAAACTGTTTCTTACCTTTTTACCCACTTTGACTCACCCTACATCAAATCTCAATACTCATATACCCCTCTCCCTCCGCCACCAAGTGTTATGTATTCATTAATCCATCGACAGGTAACTATTTCAACTCCTCTTTTCCCTTCCAATTAAGGGCCCTCAACTTTGACTTACTTTAAGCATGTCTTCTAGCTGATTGAAAGAATTCCTACAGCATGCCATCAAGTGGAAAACTAATGTAACTCTTTAATAGAAGTATCCCTAGACCCACTTGGAAAGTGTTTGATCTTGCATTTTCAGCCGTTGGAAAGAAATAATAGATTCAAAAAAATATATCTGGAAATGACATATATATATATATATATATAATACGTTCATATGTGTCTAAATATGTGTGCATGTGAAGCAAGACCAAACTACCTCCACAAAGTAGCACCAACCCATGAACCCTCCACACACTCACAAACACACACTAGGAGTAGAATCATTTTTCTTATTTGGTCATGTTATAATGTAAATAAATCAAACGTTTATTTGAATTTATTAATGTTGTTCATGATCTAAATCATAATAATTGTTACTGCTTTAATAAAACTTTGAATGCCCCAGAATTCATATGGAGTATATTGGATTTATTGGATTTAATTGTGTAAAGCAACTATATATGGAAATTTTTATTAGCTTATTCATTTCTAAAAATAGCCGAGCTTTATTAGTATACATGGTGTATAATATGATATCATTAATAAATATATAATGTATATTTTATAAGTTATAATATAAAATAAAATGGAGAATCTATATGGTTTTGATCCTGTAAGAAAGTGACCTTTTTTCTTTTGGCTTTTGTTGGGGGTGGGGGTTATTTAAATAATAAACTATGTCTTGGTGCATGAAGCCGTTTGTATGTATGTCCAAACTCTGCTTTTAATTTGGACAAGGCCATTGGGCCTCTCATCTTTGAAGCCCAATAAGAATTAAATGTTCAGAACCTCGAAAAACAAAGATTTAAAGTTGAATATGAAGTAAGAAAACTATTATTGAACTTGCACAGCCATCTTCAAAAGTCAAATTTGAACTTCCTTCACAAATCAATTGTAGAGTTTTTATGGTTGATATATTGGTAGAAAATAGGTTTGTTCTTTAATATATTATTAGGTTATTACATATTTCAATATATTATTAGGCTTCTTCTTGTTGTTGTTATTAGTTTATGTACTTTATTTAGCTATGTTATTATTTATTTCCTTGTCAATATGTTGACATACCAAGTGAGGGCGTTTATATCATTTATTTTTCATTATTATTTTATTTCTAATTAATTTCATTCTTGCGCTATTTTATTAATTTATATAAGTCATTGCATGTAAATATGTTTGGTATGTAAAGATATATGGGGATAAACGTGAAATTATTCATTTTGCGTAAATAAAAAAAAATTATTTATATGAATAAAATGAATATTTTTTAACCATTTTTCGAAGCTCAAAGATATATCTTGAAACTCATATATTCTCATATAAGACATATGAATCAAATGGTTAATAATGGCCGTCTCTTTGTAAATGGTTGAATAAGCTTCAAAATATTATATTTCGGAGCTCATAATTTTCAAGAACTTTTGATGAGCTTCAACATAAGTTACCACCGTAGAGAAGTTGGTAATATACATATATATATATATATATATATTTATGAAACTGCTAAAAACATTATATTTTATGAAATTAGAACAAATATATGTACATGTATTTGGGCCCTCTTAATTTTTCTAGATGGGCTTTTCAAGTTGGACAAAATTGTGATGAGAAGGACCCATCAAGCAACTCTTTTTTCGGTAAGTAAAATATTTAAAATGAGAACCGATCAAATTTTAATATTATATAAATTTTGACATGGGCCCTATTAGCAATATTTTCTCTCTCTAAAAATAATACAGAAATTCTTTGTTATTATTTAATAGTATTTTCTTAATATTATTGTCACATATATATATATATATAGGTTACTATATTATCTATCATTTATTTGGAATATCTGATAATGAGGAAAAATAGGGATATGGTTTAATCTAAACTAACGTTACAATGGCTACCTACTTTGATCTTGAAAAAATAATTTATTCATTCTAGTGCAATATTTCTACAATTTTATAATCTAAATAAATGGTAAATGCTTGTTATATTTTGAATTTCATATATGTTGTGAAAATGCTATCTCTCTTTTGTTACTTGTTTAATTTGTTTAAAATAATATTTCAATTTGGAGAATTAAAAATCTTTTTTAATCCAATTTTTTTTTAGAAGGTTACAAAATTTTGGATCTTAGTCGACAGTCTAACATAAAATTCAACTATTGAGAAGGTTTAACGAAATTCATGTATTACTATCATCATCATCATCATCATCCTGACAAAATAGAATTCTGGAAATCTCAACTAATAAAACTCTCACTTACGAAGTGCCACTATATAGAGGACAATGAGTTACAAACTTAATAAGGCGAATTAGGTGTAGTATTTAGATGTGTATAAATACAAGACGAAGAGAGATGAAGAAATCGCCAAAGATAAGAATTGTTCTTAATGCTTGCCACTGCCCAAAACTTGTAAAAAACAAATAATCATGTTCATGGAGCAGAAGAGAATTCCGCAAATTTGTTTTCAGGAGGCACCAGCCCTCTCATCTATGACTCTGCTCCAACCAATGGTATCAGAGTTCGATCCTCGTTCAACAATCTATGATGATAATCAAATTATATTATTAACATTAGTGAATCAAATATTACAAATTTCTGGTTTATATACAAGAATTAATCAACCTAGCTCCCTTCCAGAAAGCAGGGCAAAAAAGAGAGAGGTGTATATATATCTTACGGCTTAGCCCAGATGAATCCCTGATAAAACCCCTCTGCTAAATTCCAGCAAATTGTACATAACCACAGCAGTTGAAGTCGGCACACTCAATGCAATAAGCACAAACATTCCGATCGCCAAACTTGGCCTGGTCTCCATCAGATACGACTGCAAATGCCCCATCGCATCGCAAATAATCGAATCATAACTCGGGTAAAATCGCTTCTCCCAATCCATCCATTCCCTCGGCAGCTCGTAATCCGCTTCCATCATCTTCATCTCCTGGATTCTCTTCCGAAGAACGATCAGATTCTCGTCCACAAGCCTCCCTCTGAAGTTGCGGTTTTGAGCTTCTCTTCGCGATGCGTAAACTCTCATCCTCGCGTTTCTGCTTGAATTCGGTTTGATTTCTGGACGAGATTTTGAAAAAGGATCGAAGGACTGCATCGGCGAGTAGAGGGAAGAAGCTGAGGCCATATTTGGTTAGCTAAAAAAATCTCGAAAAATGGAAATATGATTGTGATTTGTATGTGTGATGATTGAGAATTGAAAATGAAGTGTCGTGGAGCAATGTGTATTTATAGGAAAAGTTTTTTTTTTTTTTTTTTCTTGGGGGGGGGGGGGGGGGGGGGTTGGATCTCCAAATGATTAAGGAAAGAGTCGTGTGGTTGGCATCACATGTGACTTAGGCAATAAGGTAATAGGGAAAACCGTGTCGGGCAACGAGCCGCCCCCTGCAGCCTTAAACCGCGTTTTTCTTTTTTCTTTTAATAGTAATTATTCACGGGTGGAATTAGGAGAAAATTGGCCATAAGCATCCTGGAACCAACATTTCTGAATTCCTGCTTTAATCCCCTTTCAGAGTGTTTCATTCAACTTTATCATATGTGTTTATTCATATAAATTTTAATAAAATTACATTATAAAATAAAAAAATTGATTTGAATAAAAAAAAGTATATTTAATACTATTATTTTTTAAAGTATGTTATTTTTACAGGTAAAGGCGTTGCTTGAGTGCTTCGCCAGCCAATTGCGCTCCAAATCAGAATATTTTATAGTCTTTTCTTTTCTTAAAGTAACGCCGTTGCTTCTCCAACCAAATTGGCTCGTCATGCCAATTATATATTTTAAGCAATATATAATAAAAAGTATAATCCCAAATCACAAATCTAGTTGTTGGATATTACTTGGTTGAGCGTATGTTCGACTCATGTATCACAACAAATTTGAAAAACAAAATTTATATTTCAAAAATAAATTTTTATACTCGTATATTACAAATTGCGTAAATTGGGTTTATTTTTAATTTTTTTCTAAAATATATATATATATATATATATATATTTGAAAGGGCCTAGAAGGTTAAGTAAATGAATCTAGAATCTTGAAATAAATTGAGCATGTGAGGCAATAAGCGGATTTTCAGTTGATGGAAGGTACGTGGCAGTTATGGATATTGGATTTTAGTATTTGACTTTGTTTTGGTCGGCGATTTGTTTAATCTTTAGATTCTGTCTTCATTCCTCTGTATGTTCTAACAGAAATAATATGTTACTTAAAATATCAATAATCCAAGAAATTCTAGTAATATATATGTTGAAAGAGAAATTGAAAATAGATATTCTTTTGCCAATTTATTCCAAGGCAATCTCCCTGACGTACACAAAATCTTCTATATTGATTTCACTGACATAGGTGAGTATAATTATATTAATAGCAGTTCAGTAACGTATATGTATCAATACAATTAAATAAAAATTATAATACAAATAAAATAAACTGATAATAATGTTTGGACCTCCAATACATTTCTTGAAGCAACTGGGGAACAACCTGACGTTGGGAATCAGACTTTCGTAGGTTATGGATCTCATCGACTTCAACTAAGTAGACTTTTAAATATTAATTGTTATTTGTCCTATGAATTTTTTTAATGGATTTGTGACAGGAGAGTTTTCTGTCATACATTGCTTTTACTACCCCCTTTACGTATGAAATGAGCAAGTCATCATATTTTAGTAGTAATGAATACTTAATCCAGCTGCATTATTGCTGATAATTTATTATTAAAAAAAAAAAAAAAAAAAAAACTCATTAAAATAATATTCCATAATTAGTGGTCTTTGCAAAGCATGCATGTGGCAACATATCTTTCTAGCACTTTAATTTGATTTGATCGGATCAATTCTCATGTTCTATATTTTACGTGTTTCATGCACAAAGTTCAGACCATGAATCGTGAATTTCAAATTTGTAAATTATGATATCTTAAATTAGTAAACTCATAAACTATGATAAGAAAACATACCCTAGACTCAAAATTAATTAATTATAAAATGAATCATTAATCTTGAATTTGAACTAAGAACGTAAAACCCAATTTTTTGAATAAGTGTGAGTGAAAGATAAAAAAGTTAATTTGTTCACACTAACTAATAGATTGAAGAATTAGGTACACTTATAGTGACACTATTTCACATATGTTGCAGGTAAATTTGACAAAACAATATATTTAATTAATAGTACTGTATATAATGAATTGGTAACACAAATTCTGAAGCAAGAACATATGTACAAACAAAACCAGAAAGCCCTACAGACACATTTACATAAGCATGCCAAGCAAATAGGACAAAACTACAACAAAAGATGTGGAAACACTAAACATCAAAAGAGCCACCACTCCAACCACCAAGCTTGGCCTAGCGTTCATCGCCAAATTCTGCATCAACCCTACTAATTCGCAGACGTCACTCTCATAATTCCTGTACCATTCCTTCTCCCACTCCGTCCAACCGCCGGGACATGAAGTCGCCACTCGATTTTCTTGCTGCTTTTCCATCACCTCTTGAATCCTCATCTTGAGAACAATCATGTTTTCGTCAACAAGTTTACGACCATGCCGCTTTTCTTCACTCCTTCCATCTCTTCTCATTGCACGAATCGGAAAAGAAGCCGGGAGTCTTGTTTGGTTGCTCGGAAAAGGTGGTGGGAGGATTCTGGTTTGAAGGGATGATGTTTGCATGATGAATTCTTGAAATAATTTTAATGAATTTGAAAATAAAAATGTGATAGTGATTGAGATTGGATATGGGTTGTGTATTTATACAGGATGGGATGATGAATGGGAGAGGATAAAAGCGTGTGAAGGTGAGGATTGATTGATGATTGATGAAAAGGATGGATGGGATAATGGGATGAGATGTGTTTCTGGATAATATTACGCGGGAATTAAAGTGATGGAGAAGAGGAAACTTTATGGAAGCATTCTTACAAATACAAATGAAACGGAGTTCCATTTTCGTGGAATTGTATGTAAAGCTTAGCTGGACAGACTTCTTCAAGCAACCATTACACAATATATATATATATATATATATTGTGTAAGTATAGTGCAAGGCCGGCGACCCACTTATCTGGAACATTTATTGCCATATAAGTCTCGAAATAAAACACCAGTATTTTAGACTTTTCAACATTAAAAACTATTTTTTATTGGGAAAAGGTATTATTCTAGAACTGTACAAAGGGGGGGTTTTTGGATATAATTTCAGAAAATGTAAATTCAGTGGAAAATATTATTTTGAGATTCAAATCTATTGACTTTAATTCACAATATATTTTTGAAAAAACAATGTCTATTGTATTTTAATTTACGTGTGGGGTATTTTTATTTAATTAAATGAAATATAAACGAAAAATAAATAAGGAGAAATACATATATATATATATATATTCACCTAAATGGATAGAAACGTGCTAATTCAAATTTATATTTAATTTAATACTCTTCACCAAATAAACTTACACAAATTATTTGTTCTCTCTACCTCTTTTTTCTCTTTGGTCTATCATATAATCACATTAATTTTTAAATTTTAATAATTAATTTATGATTACCCATTCATTCAATCATTTAAAAATAATAATTAATACATTTACCACATCGCTGATTAAATAAACATACCACAGTTGCAGGGTCAACCCAAATGCTTGCTTAAAATTAAAGCCCATATTATATTGAGCCCACGATGCATAAGGGCCATAACGTTGGGCTATTTTCTAAATTATGGGCTTTGGACTCGCGCAGTTGGGCCTTTTTTCTTTGTCACAAAGGAGCATTTTAGAACCTTTTTTTTTTTTTTTTTTTTTTTCCATCTTAATTTTATTTTAGAGCTACTATTAATTATTTTTTAGGTTTCCAAAAAACAAAAATTGTCAGAAAATTCGTCTTAATTATTGATTCAAATGAAGAATTATTTCTTATCTCAATTCATTATATTTTACAATCAACCCAAAAATATTTACAGAGCTATTATATAATTTATAAACATTACATTGTCTCTCAATCTGATTAGTTCTATAAATCCTCCTCAATAAATTCAAATGATTCCTGACAATAATGTAAGAAAAATATGTTGTAGTTTGGTGTGGTGACAGAGGTCTTCATCCAAATTACGAATCAACTCAACTGAAAATTATGCATAAACCCCATTATTTGCAGTATTTACAGGAGGCACCCCAGCTTTACCCTTATTTCGACTTTCTAGCTTCTCGACAGCAAACATTAGATTCATCACTCCACAGAAGTAATAAAGAGTTTTCACACAAATTTCTGCAATCAATTTCAAGTCATGGCATTTCTGTTTAAGAAATTTCAAGAGGTAATTTTCGTTTTCTAAATGAAAAATGACCATCCATACGCATCATATTGGCATTCCTGGTTGAAGAATTTGTTTCAGTTTAGCATCCCAAGAGTCTAATATGGCTCACTTCAGTGCTCACGTCCACTAAGATTAACAAAAAATCATTGCTTTCGGTGTCTTTCAAGTCATCCTCTTTATCTCTCTTTTGCTGGTGATTACTTATTTATGTGTTTTTACTGCATTATCAATTGCTTCAATTAGGCAGTTAAGGTGCTTGCGAAAAGTCCTACATTAGCGAGGGATGGAAGGAAGCTCCAGTTTGAAGCTGATATGAACCGACTTTTTCTTTATACCAGGTGAATGCCTTTTATACGCTGAGCTAATATTTTAAGGGTGATTTGGTCTGCAATATAATCATGAGTTGGTAATGATTTCGTATTGTTTTTTCTATTCAACAAAATTGCATATTTGATGTACAATCAAGTGAATAACTTAGTATAAATATCCCAATAACTGTTAGCGATGTTGCCTGGAGGAATAATTTAGGATATGTTTCTCCCTTTTTTTTTTGTTGGGTGGGGGAAGCTTTACCAAAGAGGCTAAGGTTGAACCAAAAAAAATTGCAGCTTGAAACAATTTTCATAAAACTTTGGCTGCTGGCTGAGTTGTGACAGCGTCATCAGTATGTTCAAATATTAAGTATAGTTTGAATGGTTTTTGGTATGCATTGTGCCTTCTGAGGTTGTTGTTGTCTTTTAATGTAATAAAATGTTTCAGCTATGCTTTTCAGTTATCCTGAAAGCGAACAAGTCAGTTCAAGTGATCTTATTACTGGATAATGCATTATATTTGATTTATTTATCAATGCAATAGCATGGTTCCTTTTCTAATAAATGAACTACACTGTCAGCTACAACCGCTTGGGAAAGAATGCTGAAGAAGCTGATGCAGATGAGATTATCGACATGGCTAGCAGAGCCTCTTTAGCTGAGCAGCAGAAGCAAGTTCAAGAAAATATTCATGCACAATTAAGTACTTTCTGCACACATATGGATGACATTCTTCGTCCTGATTCAAAGACACTTGAGTCTTCTTCAGAAAGAAAGACTACTCCTCGACGTAGTGGCCTTGGTCTTGCTGTTGGCAGGACGGTGCCTTTGGATCAGAATCCTGGTGAGTAATATTGTTAATGTCTATCAAATACCAATAAACTAATGCAGCGGTGAAGCTTGAAATCATTTGTATGCATGTTCATTCAATGACTATTTGTACTCAGGCACAACTGTGGAGGAAACAAAGCCAATAAAGCGTGCTGAGGTGTCACAAAAACTAAAGGATCTCTTTGGATACACTCTTGAAATCAAGCCATCTCAAATTCAACATAAGGATGCTGGCCAAGGTCTATTCTTGGATGGCGAAGTTGATGTGGGTGCTGTAATAGCTATTTATCCTGGTGTGACGTACTCACCAGCATTTTACCGTTATATCCCTGGATACCCAAGAGTTGATCTACAAAACCCATATTTAATCACAAGGTATGATGGAACTGTAATCAACTCTCAGCCTTGGGGCATTGGTGGTGATACTCGCGAAAACTGGGATGGGTCAAGTGTTCAAGAGCCCAAATTAAATGCCGAAGGTGGTGTCAATGGTTCAGATCGGATGTGGAAATTGCTTAGTAAGCCATTGGATGGGTCTAAAGTTGGGGGTAAAGGAGATGCTTTAGAGAGGAGAAATCCTCTTGCTTTTGCGCATTTTGCCAATCATCCAGCAAAGGATATGACCCCGAATGTAATGGTCTGCCCCTATGACTTTCCTCTTACAGAAAAAAATATGAGAACCTACATACCAAATATCTCATTTGGAAATGATGAAGTATCAATGAAGAAATTTGGCAGCTTTTGGTTCAAATCATGGAAATCAAGAAATAGTGTGGGAGATATTCCTATTCTCAAGAGTCTGGTTCTTGTGGCTACTAGAGGGATCTCTAATGAAGAGATTCTGTTGAACTACAGGCTGAGCAACTTGAAGCGTCGGCCTTCATGGTACACTCCCGTTGATGAGGAAGAGGACCGGAGGAGGTGGAGCTAAGGTAAATCTGTGGGAGTTATCTGCAGTGAGGAATACATTTTTGATCTCTTATACAAACTTTCGTAGTATGAGGTTTTCATACATGAGTGGCAAATTTTATCTTCCCTCGTTTCGAATTTTATGGAGTTTCAATCCACCAGTTCTGGTACTGGTTGCATTGGATTGGGAGTGTAAGTCACCATATTGCCGTTGAAATTCCTTTGGTTGTGTTCCGATTAAAGGATTTGAGGATGGCTCTAATAAAATCCTTCGTAGCGAATCTGTTGATAGTTGTTTCGATTGATATGAATTTCAAATCCATCATTCGTTTTCAGGAATTTTTGGTGGTTTTGAAATCCAGATGAATTTTAATTTAGACGGATTTCAAATTCCTCAACACAAACAAGCTTATAGGATTTGTTTGGACTGAATGAATTAATGGTTATTTTGATTGATGTGAATTTTAAATCCTTCATTTTTTTGTTCTTTTTTGTTATAATTGTGTAGGTGTTTGGGTGGATTTAAAATCCACTCACCCCATTAAAATCTATCATCCAAACTCGAACGTTACAAAATTTTTGATCCATAGTACAGATGCTCAAGCGCAGTCAACTAAAACCCATATAAGCCCAAAACAAATAGAAGTCTTCATCAGAGGACTTAGCTAATAAAAAACCCCAATAAAAAATTCTGGGCCGATATCAGTCTTTACAATAAAAGCCTAATTCACCCTCTCTCCTTCTAGAACGTTGGAATCTTTTTACTACCGTCTCAAAATATTGACAAATAGACAAATTAATAATCCGAAGCACTTTTAAATAAATTTATAAATTATATATATATATATATATATTAAAAACAACTCGTGACAAATTTTCTTTTTATCACTTGCCATTTTTACATAAAAAGCCTGAGCCTTTATGGTGACACAGAGGAAGACAAATTGGTCTGAATCCTGATGAATTGGAAACAATAAAGTGGTAGTTGGACAAGATACACAATGACGACAAGGTTTTGTTTTGAGGTTGTCCCTAAAAGGACTTAAAGAATAAGCAGAGTTGAAGACTCCACAAGAAAGAGTTAAAAGAGTCAGCTAGCTACCAAGGTACACATATAAATACATACTGTGCCTGCAACACACAGCAGCTCCAGACAATGGCAGCAAGTAATCTAGGACCCCACACTCCATTTCTGTAAGGGTATGTTTGGTTTCCTTATCCTGTTCTAGTATTTAGTTTATTATAGCCTAGTGCCATTCCCATATCATTAAATTTATATAAGTTAGGAGTTCGATCCCTGATTCTCCAAACTTGAAAACAAAATTAAAAGAAACAATGTTTTAGTTATAGATCTTTTTATTGGGTTTTCAAGAAATGGAATAAAAACAAACATGACTTAAAAATTACATGTCTGCTAAGATGGGAGATTTCTATATAAATTTCTATAAAAGCTAATAAAATAAAATACTGTAAAACTACATAATGGGACATTGTTATTTCTGGTGAGGAATTACTTTTGTGTTTCTGGCAATACCAGTTGGATTTTTTCACTATAAAAGGTTATTTGTAATAGAATTTTTTATTGCTTAATTTTGGGACCAATAAAATGATGAAAAATAGAATCCAAAGCTACATTACGACATAGTAGTATCTAGTACAATAATTTTAAAATTTTACTGTAAATATAGGTGTGGTCTATAACTAGTTGTGTGGTATGTAATAAATGTTGAAAGAAAATTGTGGTGAAAGGGCAGCATCAGCTTTTAAATTGTTGAGCTTTCACAGAAATGGTAAATGGCCTCAACCCCCTTAACTGCGCCATTCAATTTTTGCAGTGCACAGAAGATAACAATCCCGAACCAACGGGTCCCCTCCATGCTATACTTGCATCTAGTATTCTTATCATATATTTACAAACAGTTTGTAAATATATGATGAAATATCGTGTGTTGAATGTAGCATAGACATAATTAATAATTACAATATTAGAATAATTTCAATTACAAAAAAAGGGTGCCTTTGTAACCACACGTACATCCAAAGATGGTCGAGCCGAGAATTTTATGACTCTTTCAAGCTCGTTCTATATGTTTTATTTATTTTTATCAAGTAACTAAGATGATTTTTTGGAATATTAGAAAATATATTCAACCTATACTTTTTCTCAACCCGTTTGAATCGTTTGACACTCGATACCAATTTAACTATAATTACGTTGACAAATTCAGAAAAAAAAAAAAAAAAAAAAGATTAAAAATTTGGGAGCAAATAGATCCTGTTTGTAGGTATTCTTTCTAATCCTAAATTTCTCATATAAATTTCATAGTGGTAAACCGGACCCTCGATCACAATCAGTTTATGTTTGACAGGTAACTACTCTGATAAGTCTGACTTGTACCTTTAAATTTTTAAAAAAATTAACATACATCCAAGTGAAGAACAGGGATTGCTTCATTAATATATTTTTCCATTGGCATTGTGATTCAAATGTTTCTTTTCATGTTACATTCACTATACGATACACTCTACATTGTATCGTGTATTTTTACACACATTCATACGGATTTGTAAGCACGGTAAAATGTATAATTTCATATTACAGAGAATTCAATGTTGAACAAAATTTAAATACAGTAAAAAGTATTTGCATTGTCAAGTCGCTTTTCTTGTTCTTTTTATTATATTTCTCAGTATTTCAATGATAAATCACATCACTTAAAATTTCACAATTCACAGTAAACAAACTCTTTATATCCCCCTGTGATTCTTTCCACCCCACTTTATATTTTCTGACTTTTACTTTCTTGATCAGTTTCACCACTCTTTTTCTGCATTTTCTTGTTTCGATAATTGATTGGGAGCCCTTCTGCTGCACTCCCACACACTATTTAAATACTGTGAAGACCCGAAACCCCATGTGCTTGTAGTTTGTTTGTTTCCGAGAGGAACTGAAGAGGAAGAAGAGTCAAAAAGATAGAAAATTTTTGTTGAGTTGTTTAGTGTGTTATCGTAACAAACAGTTCGCATTGGGCATGTGCACCTCTCTCTCTCTCTTTTCATCCTTCATAACCTTAGCAGATAATATTGTTCTTTATAATTCTCTATCTCCTGTTCTAACAGATTTGCCATTCAAAACTGCACTGAAGAAATGACTAAAGATGAAGACTTTAAACTCCTCAAAATCCAGGTATTTCATGTATAACAACAGATTATGTTTCTTTTTATGTCCATGGTTTGTCCATGTGTACAGCCAACCTGTGTAATTCTTCACCTTTAAATAGAAAATGTCATTTTATTTTGTCTACGATTTCTATTGTTTATTTGGCTTGCTGCAGACATGTGTTCTCAGAGTGAACATACATTGTGATGGGTGTAAGCAGAAAGTGAAGAAACTCCTTCAGAGAATTGAAGGTGCCACCCCCCCTCCACCCACCCATGTTGTCGAAAGCATTTTCTACAGTTTTCCCAAAATGGGCTCCATGTTTCAAGAAATTTAGCTGTTTCTCTATAAATGGTGTTATTGCAGGTGATTCTTGATTTATTTTGTCTTATATTTATGTGCATTTTTTGTCTTGAATACAGGGGTGTTCAAAATAAACATAGATGCAGAACAGCAGAAGGTCACCGTTTCTGGAAATGTTGATTCTGCAACTTTGGTCAAGAAATTGGTCAGGGCTGGTAAGCATGCTGAACTCTGGTCTCAGAAGACTAACAACCAAAACCAAAACCAGAAACAGAAACCCACTTGTAATAAAGATGACAAGAACAACAAAGGGAAAAAACCAAGTGAAATGAAGGGCATTGAATCCCTTAAAAACAAGCAGAAATTCCCATTCATCTCCGAGGAAGATGACTGTTGTGACGATGAAGATGAAGACTGCGATGAAGCAGAGGAGATGCAGTTTATCAGGGATAAACTAAATCAACTTGCTCTTTTTAAGCAACAGGCTGAAGCGAATTCCAAGAAAGGAAATGTTGCCAACAACGGAAAGATGAACAGTAACACTCCTCCTGGAAATGGAAACAACAAAAATGGAAAGAAAGGGAATCCAGGGCAGAATGCGGCTATGAAGGCGAATCCAGGCAACACCATCGACTCAAAAACGAACCCTGATGGGAAAAGGGCAAACGATATCAGTGCTGTGATGAATCTTGCTGGTTTTAATGGAAATGGAGGTGGTAATAACATGGCTGCTTATCTGGGAGGTAATTCCGGGGGAATGGGCGGATTTCAGGTTCAGCCAAACAGTCCTTTCCATGGAAATCAAGGCGGGTTTTCGTTCCCTGGATTAGCCGCAGGGCATAATCCGATGATGAATTTACAGAACAGGCATGCATTCCAACAACCTCACATGATGTACAGTAGAACTCCGTTCGTTCCTCCGACCACCGGTTATTATTACAACTACGGCTTTCCCGATCCTGCTGGATATGTTGGTGATAACTCTGCTGCTCATATGTTCAGTGATGAGAACACAAGTAGCTGTAGGATTATGTAATTGAATTTGGAACAATGTTATTGTCAGTTCAGTTTAGTGTTACTTAGATTTTTGTTGTATCCAGTTGTGGACAAGTTGATGATCCTCTGTGTTTGTATTAGTGTTCTGATGCACTTAGATTTGTTTGGTCTCTTGTTTAACTGTGTTTTTGCAAGGTTTTATGATTATGTATTAACTAGATTTGTCAATTTAGAAACTTCAACCGAGTAATCAGGGCCGCTCTTCCCTTGAGCCAACACTGGTCTGAAAAAGAAAATATAACAATTTACTGAGGTTCAAAAATGTGTGAAATTTAGTAAATAGTTTGGAGGGGATTCATAACTCATATAAAAAAAAAATGTATAAAATTATAGTTTAAAGTGATCCAAATTGGTTTAACTAAAATTGAATTTTGCACTTTTTTAGTGGACTCCCAAAAGAATGGGTTAATAAGAAATTATTATGGGTCCGACTGAGAAAACCAAGTTTGTTTAGGGCTGAATATGGGCCTGACTTGCATTCGATATGGGCTGAAGTTTTCATTCAACTGGGCTTAGTGCTTTTATTTCTAGGGCCCATAGAAAAACTCGTCCCCAATAATAAGATTTAATAATGGGCTATTGATATTCTATTGATTTAATAATATCATATTCAATCCATTTAATCATTCATTTTATAATAACAATTTAGTAGGCAGAGGCAGAGGCAGAGGGAGGGGAAGGTAGGACAAGTGCTCTAAGATAAATCCAAAGAAATCATGATTTCATTCCTCTTATCCATAAGATTATGTGAATCGCAACAGAGTCAATAGTCAACCAAATTTGATAATTGGAATTAGTCAAATTTGTTTAAGCTTGAGGTAAAAGGCTGTGGAAAACACTTGTCTGCTGCTCTAATGGAGTACGAGGATCCACGTCACTTATATTGTATATGCCATATATAAATATCTGTAGTCCATGCCAAAAGAATCAATCCTTCCCTAAACCATATCTCCCATTTTTATTTATTTATTATTATTTTATTGTTTCTGGTAAACAATATATTTTTTTTTTTCAATAAGAAAGATTAAATAATAGTTTGTCACTTAAAGTATGAATTTTTTCTTTTTTCTTTTAAGGACTTGAGTTTTTCCCTGTCTGAATCTCACTGACATAATTTTTTATATAAATAAATGAAATGAAATAAAATAAAATAAAATAAACCAGAAGGTTGTAGCCTGAGGAATAACAAACGGAGCAGAAAGTTATGAAGAAAAAAAGGTAAAAGAAGAATAAACCAAAATCCAGAAGTTATGACCACTTATTATTATTACATAGCATCTTTTATATTCTTATGCACTGAACAGACTTCTCAAATTAATAATTCAACCTAAAGTGAAGCTCATTAAACTAAAATAATATGGAATTTTATTATTCGAACAATGGTCCAACAACAAAAGTATTATCACAATCGTATTCACCAAACATTGTGGGTTTGTGTGTGTGTTTCCATTTTCTTGTTATGGCACCAAACAAATTTAGTTAAAGTGAGGAAGCTGCAATTAATTAATGATGTTGCCCAAGAATGGAAATGGTAAAGGCAGGGAGGCCAAGAAATGGTTTGTTGATTTCAAGAAATTAAATACCTTTATTTAATGTTATTAATTGAAAGATGGTAGATATAAATAATTCATTTTAAATAACTTTAATGTTTAATATATTAGAAAAATATATATTTAATGTGGACAAAAATTAGTTTTCCAAATTAGTGTGGGATTAGCAAAAATAATGCAACTAAGATATTGGTAATCGTAGTCATCACATATAACAGCTCATTTTAATAATTCCTTTTTTATAAAAATATTAATTTTTTTTTTTTTAAATAGAGAAAATGTTTGGTCAGGAAACTAAAACTTTCCAGAGCCTACTCCATGTCTCAAACTGACATTTCTACCTTATGTATGTCCATGTGTGTGTCTATATAGATAACGATTTTTAAATTTTATAATTTATATTTTTATAACAAGACCACCTCTTGTATGGCACAACACTAGACATGGACGTGGTTTCCCAATTCCGGTTTTGGTTCCGGAATCGGTGATTTTTGGAACTGTGGAGGGCGGAATTGAAATCAAACCGACATATATACGGTTTCGGTTCCGGTTCCGGTTCCGATTCCACGGTTTTTTTTTTTTAAATAACAACTTTCAAAAGAGTCGTTGGAACCGCCGGTTCCCGGTTTCGGTTCGGAACCGGCGGTTCCCAAAAGTTATTCCATCTCAGCCATTGAAGATCAACGGCTATTTAATCTCAGCTGTTGATCTCCAACGGCTAAATTTTCAAATTCAATCTGGAATTGAATCGAAACCAAAATCATACTCATGTCTACACTACACAACCTGTAGTATTTACAGTTACATGATGAACAAAAAAAAAAATTGAAGGAAACCCAAAATTAAAAATTCCCAAAAAATTTAATATTCAAATATCTCTAAATCTAGGAACTACATTTACATTAGAAAATTATAAGCTAAAATCTACTTCTTAAGCCTTATTAGCTAACAAATAACTAGATTTGTTTCCCTCCCTAAAAATGTGCTAAACCTTCACATTCAATTTTTTTTTTTTTTTTTTTTTTTTTTTTTTTTATGTTCAACTTAAAGTCGCCCCGAAATCTTGAAAATATAAGCAACATCAATTTTCAGTCATACATTTCTCAATTTTAAACGAAAGCATATTTCTAGCCCCTCAACAAAAATATATAATTCATAAAAATATTGTCTATCTGTCCAAAAATATATATAAATCATTTAAAAAGAAGAATCACAATTTCTAATTACACGTCCTATTCTTAAGAAGGCCTAAGATTCTCTTTTGACGCTCCATCAATATTACACTTGATAAACTATCATTGGAGGTGATCATCAGCTTAACATGAATTAGATGGTCTTTTATAAAGAACGGAGAAACTATATTTGCAAGCCATAAGCCAAATTCTTTTTCAAAATTCAATTGTCAACATAGAAGATCAAGACATAACTCTAAGTCTACTAGCTATCCATAATTAAATGTTAGAAGGACAACATCTTATATTTTCAAATTACTATCATTTATTGCATTTTGAAATAAATCAACATATCAATATAAACAACAATTGATTGAATATGCTAATGATTTGTGATTTTGGGAAACCACAAAAAGAAAAGCTAAAGTATATTGCAATCACAATAAATTTAAAAAAAGAAAAAAGAAAAGAGAAGAATAAATTTGTATATACCCTTTTAGATATATGGACAATTCAAATAAATGATTTGTACCCTTCGAATAATAACGAGAAATATATACTTGTTATATTTGGAAATTTTTATTATATTTTTATTTAATATTATTAATTAAAAGGTAGCTAGTAAATACAAACGGTAAATTCCAAAATAACATTAGGGACGACCTTGTGAGGAAAAATATATCAAATAACATAATTATTAACGAACCAAAAAGAAAAAAACACATAAAAAAAATTAAATTACTGTTATCATAAATAATAAAAAGAAAAGAAGGCGTTCACAAGTAAACTAAGAATATTACATTAAATTAAGAAAATAAGATTCACTAATTTGAAACAATAAATGTTTAAGAGGAATTAGTGACGTGGGCATGTCCTGAAATTCTCTTATACTGCTTCCCCTCGTTTTTAGCGGAGACATCGAAGCCCACCGCCACTCCATTCGAACTAAGAAACTCCTTTCCCCACCCTCATCATTATTGCTTTCTATTACTTTTGTAGTATAATCCTTTTCTCTCATTCTTCACATAATAAAACCCTCTCCCTCACTCTCTCTCTCACACACACAGCCACTGTACTGCTAGCTTTTCCCTTATCTCACCTTGTTTCATGTGAAACTGTCATCAAACACATGCTGTCAATCTCTATCCTCTCTGGTTTCTTCCCTACACACACATACACCAATTAAGTTTACAGTTTTGAAAAAAATTATGGTTGGAATGGAGAAATTCACGTTTAATGTACAGCTGATAATCTGTTTAGTTTCCGCTGTCGGCTCTGTGAAATCTGCATGGGCCGAAGATGGGCTGATAAGCCCATCCCAGTTGGAGATGTTCGTTGATGAAGTTCCGGACATGCCCAGAATCAAAGGTTTCGATGTCGTTAATGGTTTTCCTGTCCATAAGAGGCTCCATATCGGAATGTATCAAAAGAAATGGGTATGTCTTTCCCTGCTCACCTTAAACATCATACTTGTTATTTCTTTACATATTTTTGTTGCTCATAATTTTTTATTTTTTTTAAAAAAAAAAACTGTCTACATAACTGTTATTTTAGTTGATAAATGAATCTTGTTTTTAGGGAAGAAGAAAGTAAAATTTATTGTGGTTAATTATACGCTGATTAAATTGTAATTCAGTATAATTATATTTTGGATATAATTAATGGAGGCGACAACTGCTTCGTATTAGACTTTTCGATTGACGCTCTTTCTTCTTGTTTTCTTTCTTGTTGTAGACCCCACATTTTACTGTCTCTTTTAATATCTTTTGTCATTTTTTATGTTTTCCAATCAATACTTTCCTTCAACTTATAGTTTTGGAATTATATTTTTCTTTTTCTTTTTTCGATGAAATTACCGATTTTTCGAAAATACATTATATTTTTCATTTTCTAACGCATGGCTCTAAAATTTCGAAAGTACTCCATCAAATATATATAATTAAAAAAAAATTAGAATTTCACTAAAATACAGAAAATTGAAAATTAAAACAAAATGTCAGCTTAATATGGGTATTTATGCTTTACGAATTTCTAATGTTCTCTAACTAAAAGTAGAGTTCCCTTTATTCCTAAAGATAATTCCACCTACAATTTGTCAATTACTTGTCAACTACAATGAAGAATTTTGTAACTTACACCTATACTCAAATATTAATTATTTACCTTTTTAATTTTACTTCTTTTTTTAATTTTATTTCTTGTAATAAAATCTTTACTTGTTATTCTTTTTTTACCTCTTGCGTTGTTTTCTAAACACGACACACGACGGTATTGTCGTCTTTTCCTATGCCTTCATGTTGAATCAGTTGTTTGTCGTCCACAAGATTAGGTTCGGCCAGGGTCACTTTGGTAATTTCATTGGAGTCATATCTGTTAAAATGTGAATGCTGTTCGAATTGTCCTAACACAACACAGAACAGCTTGTCTTATTATCGTAGTTCAAATCTAGAGGAGTCCACACGATGCCCACTACCCATCCTTAAATGTTTATAAATTTATGCCTTTGGGATACACGTCAGCATCACTTCTTAATTGGAACTTGGAAGGTTGCCTTTATTCAGACGCTTTACTTACATCGATTTAAAAAAGAAATCCCAAATATAATATTCAGTAATGACTTTGATTATGATTAATCCACTGCTGCTCCACAAATTCAACATTTATTAATGGCATGACATCTCACTTATTATGGTCGGATATTATCTCTAATTTTGAAGGAAATTTTTCTGAATTCTAATTATTGCATCCCTTGATTAGGACAATTCTTTCAGAACTAATCGTCAATTTAGAATTTTTTTATTAGAAATTCTAGATATCTAGTGTCACAGGTCAATTTTTTTTTTCTTCATATTTTTAAAATTATTATTTTTTGCAGATAGTTAAAGTTGATAGTAATTACAGACGCGTAATTTAATTATTGATGGAATATATAGTTTATATTTTAAACTATATTAAATAATTAAGATTTTCTCTTGTATTTATAATGATATGTGGGCTAAGCCCAATTGATGACATATTCATATTTTGCCGAACCCTATTCGGCCCATTATACATAACTATCATATTGGACTCTCTTTCTGTCAAACTTAAAAACTGATTGTAGCAGTGAAGTGCTATTTTGTGGGCCTTGAATTTTGATGCTGCTTAGTGGCCCTAGACCTGTTTATCTGGGGTTAAATGGGCTATCCTGTTGGGCTTCGGCCCTTTTAACATAGTTGAATCTTATAATTTATTGACCTATTATATTATGTTATCTGATGTAATTAAATAGAAAAACAAAAGTCAATTTTCATTAAATGTTTCATAGGAAAGACATACTCATGTACCTTACTTTGCTTTGTCGCTACAGAAATTTCACAGGGACCTCCCTCCAACACCAGTGTTCGCATATGGCAGATCAAATGAAGATGCAACAGTCCCGGGCCCCACAATCGAAGCCCTCCATGGAATTGACACACGTGTCAAATGGAAAAACAATCTCCCCTCAAAGCACATATTGCCTTGGGACCCCACCATTCCAACTGCCATTCCCCACACAAGAAAGGGCATCCCCACGGTGGTGCATCTCCACGGCGGCATCGACGAGCCCGAGAGCGACGGCCACGCCACGTCGTGGTTCACATCTGGGTACAAGGAGCGGGGCCCGTCTTGGACCAAGAAAACGTATCACTACCACAATGCCCAGCATCCTGGTACACTATGGTACCATGATCATGCAATGGGGTTGACTCGAGTCAACCTCTTGGCAGGATTAGTTGGGGCCTACATAATCCGACATCCGAGTGTCGAGAGGCCACTTGGACTCCCGTACGATGAAGAATTCGACCGGCCGTTGGTCGTGTTCGACCGTAGCTTCAACACGGATGGTTCGATTTTCATGAATTCGACCGGAAATAATCCATCAATACATCCTCAGTGGCAGCCGGAGTATTTCGGTGACGCCATCGTTGTCAACGGAAAGGCATGGCCACACATGATCGTACGGCGGAGAAAATACAGGTTTAGAATTATCAATGCTAGCAATGCTAGGTTTTTCAAATTCTATTTCAACAACGGATTGAGTTTCATCCTTGTGGGATCAGACTCGGCTTACAATGAGAAGCCGGTGAAGGTAGATGACTTTCTATTAGCTCCATCCGAAATTGCTGACGTGGTTGTTGACTTCTCAAAGTCAAAATTCGATTCGGCTATCTTGTCTAACGACGCACCATATCCCTACCCTTCCGGAGATCCTGTCACAGAAGCAAACAGCAAAGTCATGAAATTCATCATAAAAACGGATCATGAACTAGATACATCGAAAATCCCTAGACAATTGATCAAATATCCACCGCCCGATTTGTCAAGTGCATCAACCACAAGGTACGTTGCTTTCTACGAGTACACGAGCCCCATTGACGAGCCGACACATCTGTACATCAATGGCAAGCCATATGAAGCTCCGGCTACGGAGACGCCTAAAGTAGGCGCGACTGAGATTTGGTACGTGATTAATCTAACCGAGGACAATCATCCGTTGCACATTCATCTAGGACTTTTCGTTGCATTGGATCAAACGGAGCTCGTGGATCTTGAGAAGTTCAAGGAATGCATGACGAAGTTGAACGACGCGATCAAATGCCGAGTGGACGAGCACGCACGAGGCAAGAAGATAGAGGTAGCTGCACATGAGAAGGGGTGGAAAAATGTGTACAAGATGATGCCTGGATACGTTACCAAGATTGTGGTCAAGTTCTCTTACATTCACTCCAATGCTTCGTATCCTTTCGATCCAACTGCAGAGCCGGGCTATGTCTACCATTGTCATGTAAGTATTCCCCCCCCCCCCCCCCCCAACACACACACACACACAAACACAAGGCCGAGACAAAACTGTGAGAAGCAACAATTTGATTAGAAGTTGTCTGAACTTGAGAAAATCAAGAAAATATTGAACTGGCAACTTGATGGAAGTACGGTTTCAGCAGGAACAATGAATTTTGCTTTATAAATATTACATTATTAATGGTGATTTTACTAATACTTTTGCAGATTCTGGATCATGAGGATAATGCTATGATGAGGCCCTTGAAAATCACAAACTGAGGGAGCATCCAGTTGAATTGAGGAGTGGTAACTGGAAAGTTTTCTAGCTGGACCGATTTGATCAAATAGACGAATATAAAGAAAGAGGAGTGGAAAATAAATTCTCTCTCCGTCCCAAAATTTCGTTATACAAATATGACTCGTTTTTTGGAACGTAGGAAATAATAATTTATGGTGTATCGGTTTTTGTTCGAGGGGGATGATTGTGTATGTAGAAAATGTTTTAACTAATAACTTGTGTTATGTCGAAATTAGAGTGAAGACCAAGCACTTCATTTATGTTAATTTATCAAAAGTGAACGGTAAATATTACTCTAATTATGTGATTATCTCTACTTTTAAGACAAGGGCTGTTTCGTTTATACACACACACATATGCATATATATTATATATATATATATATATTGGTGGACGTGTTCAGTTCCAGTGATGTTTTGCATTAGTTTCGGAAAAAAAGAAATTAAATACACCATTGTAAATTTATTATTTAATTATTTATATTTTGGTAAAAAATTCATATCTTTGCAATTCCTTTTATGGATGTATATATTTTGCCTTTCTCATTCCTTTTGAAATGGTCAAATTCCTAAAATCAGACCTCCGATTATGCTGCAACATTATTTACAATACAAGATTTGATATTAATTTTTCTCAATCTAAGAAATGGATTCCATTAAATTGTGGTGTCGACTCTTTACATGTTTTTATTAAGAACGTTACATTTTTATTTTATTTTTTTGTAAGAAAATGAAGTGTGTTTGGTAATTTTTGGGGCGTGGATAACTTCAATTATTAGGGCTGCTATATATATATATATATATATATATATTATTTTAAGTTTAAAAATAATGATTATAATGAGAGAACTTGAAAAAAGAAAAAGTTGTTCTAATATTACATACCCGCACAAATTATGACATAACAAAATTAAATAAATCTGTAAGAAATATTAAATACGGATCCTTATTTTATAATTATTGATTTAATTTTTCTTCGTTATTCTGATGACGTGTACAAAACCAAACATTTTATTTTTGACTTATGGGTAAAGATGAGGAGCCTACTTCCAGTATTTCAAAACTACGCCTTTTCCGGTTGTTGCAGGGTTTGGGGTAGAGATGGGGTCCATAAAAAATATATTCAATTTTATATATGTGGCAGATTTATTAAAAAAAAAGGTATAAATAAAATTTCAATTATTTTATTTTATTAAATGCTTTACAGAATAAAGATATATATAATAAAAAAGAAAAAGAAAAAAGGAATGGATATGAATGAGTGATAGCCAGTTCATATATAGGACTGTAAATTAAAATAATAAAAAAAGGGGTTGACAGCAGAGGCTCTCTCAGCGCCCGTTATCCATAAATCAATTATATCCTTCCAACTACCTTTTTCCCTTTACCACCTTTTCCATGTGTGGCCCCCACGCGTCTTTTTATTTATTTTCTTTAAAAAAAAGTCGTATTCAAACCATATATATCTTTTTATTTTTGTATTTATTAATTGATTATTATCAATAACTATCTTAGAATTTTAATGTAATATATTTTTTCTTTGGAAAAATATATTTACTATGTACGACATAATAATTTAAAATAAATATCCTTATTTTTTAATTTTTTTTATATCTTAATGCACAGCGAAAGCAATATTTTAGACCTCAATGGGAATCTCAATAATTACAACACTATTTCATATAAATTTCTTGTGCATTTTTTTATGCTCCTGCAAGAATTAATTTAATATTTTTAGATTTTAAAATCGATTTCACCTAATTTAGACAATAATTCATGGCCCATATCTATCCATCCTTAATAACCGGTAAAATACTGTACCATAGAATATAGAGGACAATGGATCCTAATTTTATTTAATTATTACAAGGCTGAGGATCGTTAGCAATATAATATCATATAATATAATATTAATTAATGTTGAAATTCAGGAAATACGATATTGATTAAGGAATTTCTTTCCTCAAAAATAGCGAATAGGAAACTTGACAGCTGTATATCTTCATCCAACCAAACCTTATAATTAGTCCCCACTTCTGTCTTCTTTAACAATGGGGACTGCATAGTGGCTCTGAGAAGCGCACACAGAAACTCTTCTTTTTCCCACTCTTTCCTTTCAAATGGCCGGCGACGATGCCACGGCGGGAGACGAAGGCGTCTTCGGTACGCCGCTCCGCCTTGTCCGCGACGTCGTTCGGATCTCTGCCGCGGGCTTTTCTGGGGTTTTCAAGAAAGACTGTAAGGATATGGGGAGAAGGGTCTCCCTTTTGGCTCATTTGCTTGAAGAGATGAGGGATTCCAAGAAAATTCAAGTGAATTGTGAAGTGGGATCTTCTTCTTTTTCAAATTCTCGCTTTACTGATCTATGTCTTGGGCTTCTGGTTGCGAAAAGACTCCTTATTGGTGCTAACAACTTTGACGGTTCCAAGCTCTCTTCTGTAAGTGTATGACATTGCTCGAAGTTTAGTTTTTCATTTATTCTTATGTTCGTATGATTTATGATATTTGAGTTTATGGAGAAGTGTGGGATGAATTATTGTGTTGTGTGAAGCATTTTGTTGATGAACAAAGGTGTAATTATGATACTGCGGAGTGGTTTTAGTGCTAAATTTGTGTTTACACCATGTGATCAGAATTGCTTATTTGTTGCAATGCTTTTATCCGATCAAGATTCTGTGATCTTTAGATTGGTGAAATTCTCTGTCTTTTTGTAGAAATAATTTGAGATCTCTGTGTTTGTATATATTGGGAGGAGGAGGAATGATTCTGATGTATTCTTTCCAATTGTGTTGATTTGGACATGTGAAGATTAGCATTTCGGTATAATGGCTCCCTGAGATATAATAGGTTAGGCATGTCCTTGTTTGGTGCCTTCTAATTTGTTGTTATCGTGTCTGTTGCCCAGATGACAAATTTATGTTGATGTAAACGCGTCATTGCTTGCTTTCTATGATTCGTATTGTCATCCACGCAAAGCATTGCCGTTGCCATTTCTCTTTATGAATTAACAGTGGGGACCCAATTTTGTTGCATACAGAACTTAACATATATATATAATTATCTTACTAGTGAAGGCAACGTAGAGAAATTCTGGGGTTGTGATATTGACCTTGATTATCTCTGCACGAACATGATCAGTAATCGTTATTGCAAAGCCTTCATTCGAACAGACTCTAATGTAAAATGCATTAAATATGTCCCTTTTATTCATTGATTATTTTTTTGATATGCTAATCAGAACAGAAATCCAGAAGGTTGTGATGGAGATCTTTTCTAAAGAATGTGATCTGCTTGTTCTAATTTCCCTCTTTTTCCAGGACGGCCCCAGAAAGAATGTTCTCACTCAATTTCAGTTGGTCACTTTGAAATTGGAGAGGTCACTGGCTAACTTGCCTTATGATGATTTTGAAATTTCAGAAGAAGTGCAAGAACAGGTTGGTTTTGATCATCTTCATGCTGTTATTTGCACATGATTAATTTCTGACATTATTTCTTTACCAGGTTGAATTAGTCAGGTCACAGTTGAGACGGGCCAAAGAAAGATATGGCAAACCTCCACTCTCAACCTTATTGGACAGGGAGTCATCTCAGCCACCGGACAGGGAGAGAGATCCTTTTCAGCCCAGTAGCAGGTTAATCGGACGTCTACATGATGAAAACGGGAATATTGGCCATGAAGTTGGGCCAAAAGTGGAAGATGTGACAGAAGACTCTGGGCCTGTAGATCATGCTTTGGAAGAGGTTGGCCCCAAAGAAAATTTAAGGAACTCATCCACAGATTCTGAGATTAATGCTTCAAAGGATTCTGACTGTGGGAGGACTGACAACTCATCCTGCAAAACTCTAGAGGAGAATAAGAAGCCAGATACTGTTGCCATTCCCGATGATTTTCGTTGTCCTATATCTCTCGAACTTATGAGGGATCCAGTTATTGTGGCCTCTGGGCAGGTACAATTCTTATTTTTCATATGAAGAAGGTTAAATTGATTTGTTTCATTGGATATAAACTTTAATATACTTTACTTTGTCTATTTCAGACCTATGAGAGATCCTATATACAGATATGGATAGATTCTGGCAAAACATCATGCCCGAAAACTCGTCAGAAACTTCAGAATCTCACTCTCACTCCAAATTACGTTTTGAGAAGCTTAATATCTCAATGGTGTGTGCAACACAATATAGATCAGCCAACATCACTTGCAAACAGGAGAATCAGAAATAGCGATGGATCGTTTCGTGAAATCACAGGGGACATGGCTGCCATTGAAGCCCTTGCTTGTAGACTTTTGAGCAGTTCTGTTGAGGACTGTCGAGCTGCAGTGGGTGAAATCCGGTCACTTTGCAAAAGAAGTACAGACAACCGAATCTTGATTGCAGATGCTGGAGCTATACCAATCCTAGTCGGTCTGTTGACATCCGAGGATGCTCAAATTCAAGACAATGCAGTAACTTCCATTCTAAATCTTTCCATATTGGAAAATAACAAAGCAATCATCATGCTAGCCAATGCCATTCCTTCTATTGTTCAAGTCCTCAAAGGAGGAAGCACAGAAGCGAAAGAGAATGCAGCTGCGACCCTCTTTAGCTTGTCCGTTGCAGATGAAAACAAGATAACAATTGGGGCATCTGGGTCAATACCCCCTTTGGTAGATTTACTTGAAAATGGAAGCTCAAGAGGGAAGAAAGATGCAGCAACTGCATTATTCAATCTGTGTATTTATCATGGAAACAAGAGAAGAGCTGTTAGAGCTGGAATCATTACCCCACTGTTAAAAATGCTTACGGATACAAGTACCTGTATGGCAGACGAAGCTTTAGCTATTCTTTCGGTTCTCGCTGGCAACCACGAGGCGAAGCTGGCTCTTGTCACAGGCCCTGCCAGTACGGTACCCCTCTTTGTAGATGTTTTGCGAACAGGCGTGCCCCGTAACAAAGAAAATGCAGCTGCCATTATATTTTCCTTGTGCAGAGGAGACATCATGAATCTTGCTTGTCTTAATAGACTGGGAGCAGTAGAACTTCTTACAGAACTTGCTGGTTCGGGCACAGATAGAGCTAGGAGGAAGGCTGCATTGTTGTTGGATCAGCTTCGTAGAACTCATGAACAGGTCTGATTTTTGCGGTCGTTTCTTCCATGGAATATATATATTTTCATACCTGACAGTTAGTATTACACGAGTGACAGATTTTACATTGTAGACATTGTCGTGGATTCAATTGTATTTAGTTGCTTCATTCTTGGATGTGGAGAAACTTTGTTTTGACATGATTATTCTGTAACACTCCTTACTACAAGAACTGCTTAATTTTTTTATACTTTTGGAACAACTATAAATCGAGTATCTAAAGGGATGAGATGTCTGAGCATTGTTGTAATGAAAAAAATTATTTCCACATTTATTCCCGCAGAAACGAGTTTTCAATATTCAAGTTTTTGCATCAGGGCAACGAGCATCAGTTGGGAATAAAAAGCTTAAGTTAAACTAAACTTTAGTATGTGCTTTTTATGTCATTGCACATGTCACCTAATTTGGACACTTATTTTACAATTTCGATAAAATTATATCAAATCGAAAAAACCTCAACTGAACTTACAATTTATAGAAATTTACTAAAATAACACGCACACACACACACACCCCCATATATATATATATATATATATGTATATAAAGTTAGTAATTTGACTAAAGAGAAAAGGGAATGGAAGATGAGTTCGTGCAGCACAACAAAAATGAGGGAAAAATTTCTACTTTTGCAGAAGCTTCAGTCATCTTAGTCAATATCGGATGCTGCCTAAAAAAGATAAAGGCAAAGGCAAAGTCGCCCACAATCCAGTTGATAAGAGCATGACCATGCAACTCTATCTACTTTTTTTCTTTTTCTTTTTTATGTTTACGTGCATGAAAGATATGTACAACCCACAGAAGCATAATTTTTTTTTAATTATTTAATTATTATATTTCTGCACAACTATTTAAAAGGACAATGAATGCTTATCTTGACAGCACGCCTTCTTGTCAGCAGAAAATCTAGTTTGTTCAGAAAATATGGGCTGTGATTTCAAAAAAAGGTGTCTAACTTTACTTTCTCGATGAAGTCATATTTCCAAAGAATAACATTGATCTTATAATTTATAGTTAAGCTTGGAATGATATATGGGAACTAATAAAATACTAAAAGAGAATAAATATGATAGGAAGACCGGAATAAGAGATGGCACACATTACATTACAATTTGTATGAAAATAGATTTGCCTTTTCTAATTAATTTCTACAATTGGATAAAAAACAACACCCATAATGTCGGAACATCTCATATTTCATTTGTAAACACAATTTATCACCTCTAAATCTCCGATGTACTAGAAGAAGTGCGATAATTTGAACTTCCAAAATTTGAATTTGACAATCTTGGTTAAATCCTAGCTCAAATTCCAACTCGACAAACCCAAATTACACCTAGCCTTCCATGGTGTTAGCCACTCTTGAAATTTTTTGAATGTTTTAAACATTATTTTAATATATTTTAAGAAAATAATACACAATATATATATATATATATATATTGATGTAGAAAGAATTAAAGTATTATGAATTAAGGGGAGAAATCTTAAAATTTGAATAAACTTAGATTTATATATATACATAAAAGGGTGGACGATTGATGGCGATAGATAAGGAATAAGCCTCCAAATCCGAAGAAATCGTTGATTTGACTCAAAAGAAAATTAAAATAAAATAAAAATAAATGACATAATTTAGGGTCTAAAAATTTGACCAAAATAATTAGAATCGCAAATCACTCCATCATATCCTCTCGTGTCTCACAACTCATTTCCATATTTTTTCTACATAGAAAGACCAAATTAATTAATAATTAGTTGGTGGGTATGAACTATTACAATATATATATATATATATAAGAAAGCATAACTAGTACGTACTTAATTTCTCTAGTTTATTTTCTTACAGGTCAAACCCCACATGCATGCAAAGACAGAAGGGTATTCACCGTGATTTACGTAAGTCACTTTCATTGAACAAGGAACAACCCTCCAACGAAGATCCTGTGATCATTTCTACCACGGTCACGGGCTTCTTTTTTTTCAAGAAATTATCGCTTAATTTAATTAATTAATCATTCCTCTTTCCAACTGTAATCTATTTATTCAAATGTTACCATCAATCTTCTCAATTATAGTCTTTCACCATTTGAACAGTACGTAGACTAAAATCATGCATTCACATTCTTGTTTTACCATTTCCACCTAGATTTGAATATATATATATATATATATATATATATTTGTAATCGACACAAATATTGATCTGGGTGCTAGACAGTCCCTTACCGATTCAATTTTATAAAAACAACATTATTAGGTACTTTTCATACCAAGGAGGGCGATAAGGCAGCCCACATATTCTCTTTTTTTTTTTTTTTTTTTTTTTAAAGTTTGAAATTTATACATTATATTAAATGATACTATATTTTAAAAATATTAGAGCCAGGATATAATCGACAAAATAAATAATAAATAAAATTAGGTGGTGCATAACAGGTCTAGATATTAAACGGTCCTAAATTGCTCGACAATCAATTTTCGACATTTCCAATTTTGATATTTGTTAATTCTTCGCTTTGTACAGGTGGTAAATAGACATTATGTGCATTGAAATGAAACGATTGTGATAGTTTGAATTTGTCAACTAAAAAAGAAATAAGTGAAAAGGAAATAAATTATGAACCTAACACCTGAGTAGAGTTCTTGTCATATTATGATATGTGTTCCGTGTCCGCATGGACAGCTCAGTTGGTTTCTGGGTGGCAGATTGCCCCAAGGATGCAGGATCGAGTCATGTTCCTCCCACCTAATGGGCCGCTGAGTTACCATGATTTAACTCCTCCACCAATCTCTGTCGGACCGGGGGGTGGGGGCCCTGGGGGCGAGGGATTTCGCCTTTTGCCCCAATGATATGTGTTCCGTAAAAGGCTTTCGTACTACATTTGTTGGGCTAAAACCTTCGACCATTAAGGTAAAATAAAACTACTCGATTAACGAACTCCTGAATCTGGATCTAGTAATAGAAGATCTGGTATTACATACATTATTTTATTTTTTATTTCGAAAATATTAATTTATACGAGATACGTGCATATAATAAATTATTAAATATCATATATTTTACGATGCAATGAAAAAAAACATCGAGATCAAAATTATTTGGGGCCTAATAAGGTAGTTCATTTCCATTATATTTTTATACAAGCTAATATGCATGCTACATAAATTATCATAAATCAAAGTATGGGATTATGCATTATTAATTAAAATTGAATTAAAAAGGAACAGTTTGCAACTAATTTCACACACCCCCACCCTACCCTACCTAAATTGTATAGAATGGTTGTTGGCATGCATATAAGCAATGCAATCTCCTAAAGAGCTACAAAAAAGAGATTTCTCTATAAATAAATTAATAAATAAATTATATTTATATATATATATATATTATTGGGTAGTAAATAAAAGGGTCCTAATTTCTAAGTTCCTATCTTTGTCAAAGGGGTTCCCAAATTTCAAAATTTGCACTCTTTATTTGACCCCATATGCTTCATGTACCCATATACCCTAACAAATAACCACTTCCCAACGCCCCCATAAAACCTAGCCAGATTTTTATTTTTCAGACCCCATCCCATAATTTCTCCATTAAAGCATTTCCTGCAAAAAAAACCTAATACAATGGGGAATAGTTTGGGAGGAAGTAAGACTGCAAAAGTTATGAAAATTAATGGCGAAACTTTCAAGTTAAAGACTCCTGTTCGGGCCGGGTCGGTGCTGGAAAGACACCCGGGTCTGGTTCTCTTGGAGTCGGAGGCGGTGAAGCATTACGGGGTGCGAGCCAAGCCGTTGGAGCCGCAGCAGGAGCTGAAGCCGAAGAGGCTTTACTTCCTCGTCGAGCTGCCCAAGTTCCCGGAGGATAAGAGCGCCAGGAGGGTAAGGTCGGGAATCCAAATGAGCGCCAAGGACCGGCTTGAGAGCCTGATGCTGGCGCGCCGCTCGGCTTCGGATTTGTCCATCATGAAGCCGCCGAGCATAGCGCAGGAGGAGGAGGAGAAGAAGGTGGCTTCGGAAAATGGCGGTGGCGGTGGAGTTAGAGTGCGGATGAGGCTGCCGAGGGCGGAGGTGGAGAGGTTGATGGCGGAGACCAAGGATAGAGCTGAGGCTGCGGAGAAAATCGTCAGCCTCTGCATGGCTAGAAACTCCGCCGCGAACGGCGGCGGAGTCCCGGAGAAGAACGTGCATTGGAACGGCGACCATGGAATCATCAAAAGAGGCATCAAATCGCGTGAGGTTGGGACTTTTCCAATTTTTAAAATAATTTTTTTCCAACATATCTCCATCTTTCATGGCATGTTAGGGGGTTTGACATTTCCTTTTCACACTCTTCGTTCCTTTAGAACATCCAACACATGAATTTCCAAGACTATGAAATAGACTAATTAAATTGGATAATATCATAGTTTATAAAATATATTTTTTTGGATAGTAAAATAGTTTTGAAAAATTCTTTGTGTAGTTGCAGTTTCTTGGGGCCGATAAATCCTTACAAATTTGACAATTTCAGATATTCTTGAGAAGAAGACAAATGATTAAGCTAGTTCAACCTTTGTTGATTAGGACCATGTCTGAGTCAAATTGTGGGGGCTAGGCAAAAGAAACAAAGTTATAATTGAATTCATTATTAATTCTAAATAGCATTTTACTTTTATTCTACAATAATAAAGAAATTTTAATTTAAAATAAAGGATATCTCATACAAAAATTTAAAAAGGTGTATAAATATGTTAGGAAGGCCAAGAACATTAGAAGTTTGGCCTATTTATGGTGCAAAACATTTACCAAATATTACCTTTACTAAATTTAGGAAAAGTCATTTAATTTGATTATTCTTGTCACATTTAGGTACATGTTTAAATTAGACAAGTTGGGCATGCCATTTTATAGTGTTTTGACAACCTTTTGTCTTTTCAATTGGAAATGTCTCCATAGTGGAATTTTAGTTAATGTCGGTATATTACCATTTTGAGGTGGGAAAAAGGAAAGGACAGTTTTTTTTTTTTTTTTTATTATTTTTCAATAATATTTAATTGGTTTGGCAAGTAGATGATAATATTTAATGAATTAGGCAAGTGGGTGATATGACCCTGACCTAAACGGGCCCATATTGGATATGCTGGATCGCTATAAGCCCACATGAATTACGTCAAATTTATTGAGGGAAAATGAGGGTTTTCAAGAGCAAGTTTATTTTGCAACCTATTTTATTATTATTATTATTTTTATTATTATTATTATTATTATTATTATTATTATTAAATAAATAATAAATTTGATTTGTGATTCTGCAGAAACGGGTTGGATTCTTACCGATCAGAGAAGGAGAGATTCACCTTGCTGTGGCCTCGTAGCTTCCAATTAATTTCCATAATAGTCCGTAGTGTGCTCTATATATATATCATATATCTCTCCGAATTCTGTGGAACACTTCTCAGCAACAAACAGACTATATATATTTTATCTGTATATGTAAAGGGTAATCCAACGTTGTTAGATGCTGGGGAATGAGGTTTAGTTAAACTAGATGAATTATGAGAGAGAGTAGCTTATTTTGCTATTTAATAATTAATTAATGGATCTCTTTTCATGCTTAATACATCTCTCATTTTTGTCCGTCTTTTCTTTATCGAATGTATATCGTGTAATCCAACAAATAATATTTTTAGATAAATCAATAATACGTTACAGGTAAACAAGTAATATTATTGGAAAGTTAAAATTTCTTTTAGAATAACAAGTAATATATTTTGAAGATAATAAATAATACATTTCAATAGTAATAATTTTCAAATAAAAAAATCAATGCTTTATAATATTATTAGATCAAGGTGTACGTACGGTACACCTAATGCACATAAGTTTTTGCATTCTTTATAATTTTATTTCTATCTCTTATACTTCCTTTGTCCCAAAAGAAATATTTTCTATGTTAAAATAAAAATCGACACAAACAATTATATAATAAATAAAAATACCGTATAAATGTGAATTTATAATGCTTTAAAGATTGCAGCTTTAGGTAAGTAACCATATTTCGGAGGTAGGAGTATATTTAATATAATTATCAAAATTGTGATATCTTTATTTTAGTTTAATCGTTGGCCAAAATATAATTTGATAAAGAATATAAAAAGAACAATTGAAAAAAAAAAAAAAAAAAAAAACCAAGTGTCGTTGTCATTCAATTAGGACAACATTAGAGGTAACAACTACCACCTACAACACCTAAACTTTCTCCTTGTCGATTCATTTTCTTCTTCTATTTAGACTTTTTCCTCTTGACATTCGTTCTTCTTCTTAATGCTACCTTCACTTCTTTTAAAATAAATAATGTTAGTTACAAATGTAGTTAGTCAGTAGAACATTATTGTACCTTTATTAGACTTCTTAAAGTCGATGTATCAATATCTTATGTGGTATTATATATGTCTTCTGTACGTATTTCTTACCGGGACATAATTATTCATTTGCTGTCGTCTACTTCTTTTTAAGTTCATGCACATTAGACTTCAACTATAAAGCATCATACTGACTTCATTTCAAAATAAAAGTTACAAAGATTAAGAAGTCTTATAGAGTGATTGATGTATCTCGTTTAATTTGAAGTGATAAAATTTGTTATTACGCGGAAGTGCATTTGAACTATGCATTTAGATTAGTTACACGATGCCTCCATTTTAAAACATGCATTAGATAGTTGGTATGGCCTTTGGATGATAAAAAATGAATAAGAAGAGTTCACATCTTATGGGCATTATGATCGGTAACAAATATTGGACAGTGATGTTTTTGTATGTCTCCTTGTTATTAATTCTATGAGTCGTCATTAGTTGTTGCCAATCGAGAAAAATGCCAAATTGGTAGATATAATGAGAACTATATATTAACTCAAAATAATAATATCTCAAAGATTATATTTTTTTTTAGAACTTTAGCACTTGAAATACTAATGATCCACGCTTTATATATTTAGGGTAAGAATTTAACTAGGAGACGACTATCATGTTATGAATCTTATCGTAATCTAATAATATTGTTTCATTATTATTTGGGATAGATGTGTAGGTCTAAGTAAACGTAATCATAGTTCTGATTTCAAAATCACGATCAACAATTATGCTTAATGATTTATTTACAATTTGCTTTCAATTCCGCGAGATTCCAAGAATCGACTATTGAAACCAACTTTTTTTTCTTCTTAATTGACAGTCATGATTGCTTGATCGTATGAAATCAATGTTCAAAATATTTTGTTCATTGAACCGAACCGAATCTTAATATTAAGGTTGATGGTACCACACCAAAATGGTATGTGTAAGCACTTGCTAGTGTAAAATTTACTTTATAAAATTTACATTTGTGGGTGTGTGTGTGTGTTTTTTTTTCCTGTATCTATAATATACAATACAGGACACAAACGAAATTAAATTTTTTTTTTTTATAAAAAAATCATTTTAATCTCTGGTGTATAAATATAAAACACACTTACAACAGGATTACAATTAAAATAACAAGTAAGGGTATCTTCTTAACTTTCTATTTCTCTTCTACTATGTACGTTATACATTTGTCTACACTTCTTGGGATGAACCCCCCACCCCCAAACCAAAAACATGTGAGTTCCTATGATGACCATTGATCTGGAACTGTAAGAAAATAAGTTGTCATAGCTTTTCTGAATCTTTTCTTGTACTGTTTGGGAGAAATAATAGTTGGAGAAGCATTCTTTGGTCCACCTAGTATGCCTGATGCCTTCACCCATGTCTCCAAGTGCTTATCCCATGTATACTGTCGCATGAAATCGATTATCCCCATCACCAGCTCCTTCGTCTCCTCGTCCACCCCCACCAACAACGAATAATCCATCACATCCACCGACTGCAGAACAACAAACCAGTGTCAAACAACATACGCTAAAACAGAAACAACAATTAGATTGGATGGAGAGAAAGCAGCTCTTACTGCCAGAAATGATGTGTCGTTCCATACGGCTCTCTCTAGGCTGCGTTTGGCTTTGCTTCCGAGAAATATAGGATTCGTACGAAGTGTTTCCAACAGATTCATATCTAACAGCACTTTGTTAGCGCCCGTTGTGTCTGCATTGTAGCGGGATCGTGCAGAGCCCTTTAGATCGTATACTTTGGAGATGCTTCTTTTGTAGAAAAGATTCTCCATTACCATCAGATCCATCTTCACTTCTCTGCCACCTTTTGTGTGTTTGACTGTAACCTGTTGTTTAACAGAGAATTTGAAGTTACCTTAACAGAAACAAAAACATTTTCGAACCAATGCAATCATAAGAGAATGGTGTAAGAAATTGGACCTGAAATATGCCAAGAATTTTGGCAAGGCAAGTAGGACTCCCTGAGGTAAGAGCATCTGTCAGATACTTGAAATACTCGGGAGCAAATTCTTCGAAGGATTCCAACTCTGTCTTTGTCACTTGTTTGATTATAAACCGGTCATCAAATGACTTAGCGAAATAAACATTGCTCTTCCCACCTTGGGCACTCCATCTCTTGCATCGGCTCAAAGAACGTATAAAATCGACTTCACACGGACAGCATTTCCGCCTAAGCGAATCAAACTGCTTCGCGAAGTAACAAGTGGTGGAAAACTTCACCTTTCCAGATGATGCATTCGACGATTCATCCTCGAAAGAGATTCGAAGGTGAGGAGAACTATTTTGATCGGCAAAGAGGGGACCCACTGTAGATGAAGCATCTTCAGAGGCGTAACCTCCATAGTTCATGTAATCCAAGTCGAGTGAGCCAAAAGATTGCCACGTGGAAAGATCAGAAGCTAGTGAACTCACCTTGTTGAGGAGCCTAACATGCGATCCGCCTTCATGCCCGTTTAGCCTACCAGCAAGCCAGTCTTGATACTCTTTGGAACTAAGGGCATAAGATATTATGCTTGTGGGCTCGTTTTCATAAACAGTAATGACAGTATCTTTTGGGCCATTTTGCAGGACCATCAACCTTGCTCCTTCGGGCAAGAGAGAGACAGAAGAGATGAATGATGGAGAAACGCTTGGAGAAACGTTAAGCTTTTCAGACACTTGAGAATGTGTCCTCTGTACACTCGTAACAGGATCCCTTACCATGTGCCTGTAATCTCCAGAAGCGTGAAAAGATCGAATTGTAGATAAATACAAAGAAGAAGGAGGGAGCCCTTTCCGTATTCTTTCTTGGAGCCTCTGAGCAGAATCGAAGGAATAAACTCTTGTTGGTGCTGTTAGTCTCCTAAAAGTAGGATTGTCCTTTTGATTTATTTGGGTGAGTGATAGAGTTTCTGAGATGTCTGATACATCGGTGCTTAGCATGTCAAGAGACTGAGATTTCATTGATGCCAAGTCAGCACCAGACCATGCAGAATCTATCTTATCGGAAAGAATAGATGCAGCTGAAGGATGGCGTTCTAAAAAGGTATTATTCTGAGCATTCTCCTCATCTTGCTGAACATTTCCTTTGTGCAGCCATGTAAATGATTCGTAGGTTTCTTGAAAACCGAGCTCAAGTTGAGAAGAATTAGGCCCGTTATCCAATGGAGAAGATTCATTAGGGCATTCCTCGAATTTAATAGACTCAGACATGTTATCATTCTGACTACGGTCAAGGCTGCAATCTTTCGTGTACGTATCAGAATCTTTTGCTCCAGAAAGAGCTGCAGCACTAGTTGGAGCCTTGGGGCTAGAACTTCTCTTGAGGAGGGAATCGAGTAAAATTAGCCGACGATCCCAAGCATGCGAACCAATAAGAAGAGAATGCCTTATTCGGTTGATCTCAAGAATGTCAACTGTAGTTCGATCTTGTTCTAGGACCTCGTTGTCAGCTAATTCGAGCAAATCCTGTTATTACAAAGTATGTCTTGTCATCTATGATAATGTTTGAATTTCTTTGAGTTAAAAGCAAAGGCTCCTAAGATTGGTAACAGAAAAAATTGTGAAGGACATACTACATTGCATTCATTGTCTTGTACTTTCTTTATACTTACTGCGTAATAAGATTTTTCTTCGGAAAGCATGTCGTTTAGCTCCAAGACATGGTCGTGCAACTCATTTGCATCAGAGAATTCATCCATGGAAGACAAGCATTTGTTTCTGAATTCCTCAAGAACACCTGATATCTTTGCATGCAGGGCCCTTGCTTTGCTCAGAAGCTAAGACACATGAGATACATAATTCAGACAGATATTTCTTAAAAGAGCAACACTTATCCCACAAATAAAAATAAATCAGAAAAGCTTTTTAAGGTTTTAACCACCTCGTATGCTTCATTTCTTAGCCAGGTTTGTTCACCAGGACCACCAAATTCAAGAATTGAAGGGGGCAGACAAACAGAGAGGATGTTAATAGGAGAATATCGGAAGAAAGCAACCATACTGCCGAAACTGTCAAAAGAATAAAACGCCATATGAAAATCATCAAATTCAAAAGATCAAAAAAAAAAATAATAATAATAATTATAAATATATATAGGAAATAATAAGTGCCACACACCCGTAAAACCTAAGGCAGTCCCTTTGAAGTGAATGACCACAGCTTGCAACACGGTTACCAGTTGCATGGTTTGAAAAACTAAGTTCTAGAAACTTCCCAAAAGAAAGTCCCCAGGCAGAATCGGACATAACCACTCTTCTAGTGGCTGGTGGAACTCCATCTGTACGTGCGCACCTCAGGCATCTGTGCCACATCCAGATCTTGCCATCCTGTTCTCCAGGAAGCTTAACTGAGGGTAGACGTTTAACATTTATCGTAAGATTTGCATTCTGGTGAGTGTAGCATATAACATGGGCTTCAGCCGGTTCTTTGCATGATCGACATTGATACGACTGGAAATAAGAATTGCATTGAGCATATAAAAAAAATGAAACAAGACAATAAACAAGAAATAAAGTAAAAATATTGGTAAGCTCCAGTGAAAGAATACCGGATCAAATAGATCATCCCTGAGATACCTCCCCAGTGGTTTATCAGAAGGACTGTAGAATTTTAAGCGAAGGAGACGTGATCGTTCGCATACAGTTCCATTCACCATACAGTGGCTGGAGAAAGAAACTAAAATGCTCTGGTGATTGTCATTAGCTGAAAAGTATTCACTGGAGGCTTCAGCATCTTCAACTTTTACAGGAGTTGCTGGTTCAACTTCACCTGATTGACCCTCTTCTTGACCTATTGATTCTGTCCGGGTATGATTTCCGATGCTGGGACAAGCAGGATCTTGAGCTACATCTAATGCTAAATTCTCGATGCATGCCTCAGATAGTGCTCTTCTGAATCTAAATTCATCTGGAATGGAAAAATCATCATAACCAGTTTCACCAAGCTCAGATAGAGATTCTTGAAATCCAAGCTCCAAAGTGAGATCTGCAGATCCTAAATCAATGCTGGAGGCTTTAATATCTTCTATGTAACTGGCGGTCACAGCAGAATCAGGAACTGTAGAGATGGCCTCATCAAGAGCCGTCTTCTCTGGAACAAACTGTGATGATTTGGCTGCCTCTTTAGGAAGGCTAGCACCCTCGTCTGCAAGATAAGAAGTCTCTAGTAACAAATGATATGCTGCAAAGACAGCATACTGGACCACGTCTTTCACCTTCTTAAGTTCTTCACGGTTTGAGCCTCGCAAGACAACCTATAAAATGCAATGCATGGAATAAGTTCCCACTTCTCTAGCATTTCATGAGTCTAGCTAACACCTTTAAATGAATTAAACAAGAACACCAATATGAATGGGGAAAGAAATTACAACACAGATATTAACATTTCCCTTAAGGATAAGTGGCAGTGAGAAACAATGGAAGCTATGCTGTTCCTTTATTTTAAATGTAATTTAAAATAAGTCACAAAATATATTCAGGCACTCATTCAGTTTCTGTATCAAGCATGAAAGCAATATGAACAAAAATAAAACATCAAACTGCAAACAACGATACAACAGTTCTTGATCATATCAGCCAACACATGACAGAATAATTGCATAAAACAGAACCAAAATAGGGAAACAGACAAAACCTAATTCATGATCATGCAGCCATTGATAAATTCTGATCATACTTAATAAGCTTATGACGAAATAACCCTCCAGAGTTTAAGTAGAGTACCGTGCAACCTAAGCGCCTCGGACAACCTTCAAAAAACATCAACGTTTTTGAGGGCTTTTTGTTGAATTGGTTGACGGGCTCGTGATCTTCCGAAACTCTCTCCAAGTGGAAGAGTTCACAGTGCCCCAACCTTGTTGTGGATATGTGATCTGTTGAAGGAGTTATACTGGCACCGGTACATCTAGCAATCTTTTCCAATAGTGGTCTTTTTACATTTAGAACTAAAGAGATCTCTTTTGCAAGCAGATGTTCAAGAGCAAATGATGACACACTTTTCTCCACAAGCAGTACATTTGGACGATGGGCCTCTATCTTGGAAACAATCGTCTTCAGATGATCATTTTCCTGATTCATATATCATGCAACATTTGATATTATTACTGTAATTCAGTGATGAAAAAATAATTAAAAAACGAAAAATCAACCTGTTGTAATAATGTCTCGAAAGAAGCCAGCTGATTGGGAACTCTCTGGTACTCCAAAGCTCCTCCTAAAAGAAGTAGCCTTGCGTTTTTGTATTGAGACATCATTCTTTTGTGCTTTATATTCTTTGTACAAGCTACTCCTTTGATAAGTTTGCTGCACAGAGAAAAGGATGAGTTTATAGTATCAGTTAATAGAATACACACACACATATACAACATGTAAACTTGGGTAAAAACTCCTATCTTTTTTTTCAGATACACTTTTTTTTTTTCTTTTTTTTCTTTTTTTTTTTTTTTTTTAACAAACCATGGTATTTACCTTTCATGAGGACTTCCTGAAGCAACACATTTGACCTTCAAATAATCAGATGGATCCATGCTGCCTCCTCGACTAGTATCGGGCTTTACGAACTTTGCAGCTTGCCACGCAATAGCTGTTACTATGTCAAGCCAGTCTTCAGCACTGTTATCTTTGCCTACAATTATACCGTGTCCTTGTAAAAGCTGTGACACAAGAGCCCTAAAATGCCCCTCTACCACAGATCTCCAAGGTTCCTTGTTGTTACGGTGCTGCTTCTCCTTCACCGAAAATACAGCATCAATGTTAGCAGTAGGGAAAAAGACAGCACCTGAATCCCCCACCTCCTCATCCTCGTCATCGTAAGTAAATAAGTTACTCTCCACGTCATCATCCACATCATCGGGGGGAGGAGGAAACCAAATCAGACCATCGGTTTCAAAATCCAATGGTTGTGGCAAGTTTTCACTTTCGGGCTGAAGTATTGAAAGATGATCGGTATTATTTTCTGCACCCCAAATCCCTTTACCAGGCCTTTCTAAAACAGGTTGGTCATGGTCAACAGGACCATTCTGAGACCTTGGGGTGCCCCCTTGCTCTAGCTGTACAAAAGGCCCAACTTGGCTTGATGTAATAAGAAGCCTAGATGGACTGTCTGAAGGACTTGATCCTAAAGACATGACACTGTAAAATTCATGTCTAGCACTAACACTACTTGAATCTACATCAGATGCATCATGTAAGTATTCATTCTGTAAGCTGAAGATGTGACTTGTGGACGGCTCTCCCTCATCCTCATCGCTCCTACATTGGCCAACACAAAGATGTAAACTTTATCAGAACAAGGAGCAAATTAGCAAGAAGGATTTGAAATTTTAGAAACTACTTAAAAACACAACACAAGCTTAAAATAATCGCTCAATGCTCAACTAAAGATTAAAAAACCACCTTAAATTCCATTTACTAGAGTCACATATGGAGAATTTACAAAAAGATCGAACGTTTTCATGAAGAATGCCTATTTGAATGCTCCCATAAGGATATCAAAATTAGAATAAACAAAATTCGTAACCAGAAATTGTAAACTTTGCAGCAAAAAGTACGAGCTTTTCACCTGCTTTGTGCACAATGAGTCGAAACAGGTGATGGATGATTCGAGAGTGATACATCACTACTTGCAGTCGGAGCAAGGGGGGACTGACCACCACATCTCTCACCACTAAAACTCGGTGAAGGTGGTTCTGGGCTTTGTCTTGGAGACTCAGAAGGATAGACTTTACCACTGCATCTTCGACCACTTTTACTCAGGGGATTATTATGTTCATAACATAGCTTGCAAGACTTAATATAAAGCATGGCCTCAATACCCTCCTTCGAACGAGCAGTGGGCTCAAATCCATATGAAGAGGCAAGGCCCTTGATACAGTTCCCACACAACAGATTTCCACAGCTTTGACAATGGTATCTGAGGTCAGATTGGGACATACTCTTTGAACAAGTGCTGCAATTTTTATCCATAGTCTTGAATCCGAAAAATACGGAATTTGAATCACTGCTTCCCCAAGATATCAAAGATCGAAACTTCTGGATTAAATGCAGCAGAGAACTATCATTCATTCCCATACACCAGCTGTATCACACCACATACAACACTCGAAAATGTTGCCTTGGAGAGAAAATTGATCAACTCTTCCTTCTGCTTATTTTTATATCTTTGTTGAATAACGAATATTTCTCAATTTAAAAAAGAGAAACTTTATCTGATTCAACTAAAACCTATCAAAACCCACAATAAAAACAGCGAGCTTCAGGAGTTAACTGGTTCTTTTTTTATTATATTTATTCTATTTATACATCTTCTGAAAAATCAAAGATATAGTATTAAATCAAAATTTCCCCAACGAATCAGAAAGTATCAGTAAAGGGGAAAAAACATGCCCAAATTCAGACAAAATCGGATGAACTTACACCACTATTTTTTTTTTTTTAACAGCACACCCCCAATGTTTAATGACTATGTGATAATGAAAGAAAAGTATAATCACACAACAAAAAACACCCTAAAACCATAAAAACTGAGTTCAACCTATCCCAGAATCATCAACATTAAACTCCAAGACTGAATTTATCATCAAAGGAAACTCAAGATCCAGAGCTTAACACCAAGAACAGCCAGAAAACCCGGATCAAATTACCTTTCCTGAATAAAACAGTAAAGCGCGAAAAAAATTTAAATAGAAGATTTCACAAAAAAGTCAACCCACCTACAGAGTACAATGAAGAAAGTTATAGAATTCTGTACCCTAATTCCTTACAAATTAAAAAAAATACAAGCCCAGATCCAGGAAATTCCAGAAAAAACGAGGGATTGTTCAGATAATTAAAATCAGCAAAAAGAAAGGGCAAAATAAAACAAAATGCTGATGCTTGAAGGAGAGATGAAGTCACGAAGTTAGAGAGAGAGAATAAGGTTATACGTCAAGAATTTAAAGGATGAAGAGGATGAGAATGAAAAGTAGGAAAAGAAAGAGTACGGAGAAGTTTCCTTTTCTAGCTCTTGCACAACTAATGGCGGAGGAGGGGGCTCGCATCTCCATAACTATATTTTCCTGCATCTGCTTCTTCACCAAGAAGAACACCTCTTCTTTCTCTCTCTTCCCTCGCATACCTTTCACTTTCACTCATAAACACCATTAAAATATTAATCCAAATTGCCCCCAAACATGTGTTAATGTAGCTTAACTTTTAGGACTCTCTCCCTCTCTCTCTCTCACACACACACATACCAACACCTCTTTTTTTTTTTTTTCCTTTCTTTTTTGCGTACAAGTACATGCACATAAATATGTATCTCTATCCCCCTTCCCCCCTCAAGAAAAAGAGAATAAATACTGTGTGCATCCCTATCAAAAGCTATCTTTTCTTAAGATTCATGTAAGAAAATGAAACCCGTCTACTTGAATGTACATTAAATTTCCATATTTTTTTTTTATTTTCATTAATTAGTGGGTTTTTCCCTCCTGATGACTGGATCAGTTGTCCCTCCTCTTCAGCTATTGGTCAGCAGGGCTATTTTATTATTGCATTTCATTAAATAGTTTGATAAAATTTTCATTGTCTGGTATGCTATTGGTCAGAAACTGTACTATGGGAGTTAAAGTATTTATGGCTGCTATGTCAGCACCAGCATTTAGATTTTGTAGATTTGCGGTATTTATTTGGACAGTATGGACCAAACCAACCTCATGCCCACTTGTCTGGTTTTAGGTAAGACCGTTTTTCTTTTTCCTGTAAGGAACGGTTCTTGACTGTACTTTTTCATAATGTATGTATAATGTACTGAGTAGATACACTACTGGTAATTATTATATTATCAAACTCTTTGTGGATTTCCGCATTAATGAATCAGATATAATTCATATATTAATACAAATTTGTGGATTTATGTTGATTTGATCATACATTATGTATATATATTATTACAAATTTGTAGATTTATATTGATTCGATCATAAATTTTATGAAAAATACGCAGATACAACATTCATTGACCGTATCTATATTTAAACATAATAATTTTATGTTGAAATTTAATATTTTATTAAATTATTAAAAATAATATTAGTTTTCACTAAAAAAAAGTAATTCTTTCATATGGTTAAAAATAATTAATTTTTTGCAGAAAATATACTTTTTATTAAAAAGACAGAATATTTTATATATGTGGAACAAATTTATGAGGATATATTTTTATAAGGAATTCATATATTTTGACACAAATTTAAGGAGAATGGCTGATCTATCACAAAAATTATATTTTAATTCAATACATCTCTCCTGTAATAGTATATATTCATAGCATATGTATCAACAATTCCCTAGATACATTATATAGATAAACATAAAATATATTATAATTAATATAATGCATGAAACATGCAAAAATACAGCCATTGTTTGCGTGTAAATTTGTAAGTCAAAAAGTTGTGGTTGTTTCTTCATCATTGCTTTGGCCAGTCACCACTGTAATCTCATTCTGTAAGCACCCTAATTTTGTAATATTATATATATATATATATACGAAAATCTGTACACCAAATTTAAAAAAAAAAAAAAAAAAAAAAAAGTCAATGTTGCTACAGGACCCCAAAATAACTCAAAGTCAATGATTAATACCACAACACGAAAAAATGATTTGTTTCTTCAATTTCAAACAACAGGGCCGACGGAGAAGGAAAAAGGGTAAAAACAAAAAATACATTCTCCTTATATATATACACACATATATATATATATATGTGTGTATTACTTATTTATATACATATGTATTTGACATTTTGATCATATATATTTTCAAACATAAGTTAAAGCCCTTAAAACGATAAAATTTGTTCGATAAAATTGAAAAATAATAACGAATGCCTCTTAATCCAATATAGCTTTTTATTTTTTTTTATGAGAGAATTGTTTTAGAAAATAAACATTTATAATTTCATTGTGGAGTTTTCCTCTTACTTCCTCCGTTTTATGTTAACCATCACTTTAGAAAATAATATTTATTTCAATTTTTCTATCACATTTTCTTTATCAACAAGAAATTTTAAATATTTCTTTTTAATTTTGTTCTTCTTAAATGATATGAGAGTAATCAACACATGCATCGTTTAGAATTTTATAAAAAGAGTAATATTATCAATATATATATATATATATAATTTTATATCTATTAATTAAATGAGAGAAAAAATAAAATGGAGCGAGTAATTATATTAGAAACACTTAAAAGTGTAAATTATTGGCACCTACGTCTATGGGCATGGATTTATGGTGAGTAGTTAATGAATTAAAATAATTCGGTCCATCTAATTATTATTTGTTAGGTGTTTATAATTGTATCCAACTAATCATAAAGTAGATAAGATATAATCATAATTGACGATGAGTATTTATTTAGCCATCCTCACCGCTAAACTTCACAGTTTTCTTTTTTTATTTTTCTGTTTTCTTTCTTATTAAGATTAGAGATACTTATTTAAACACCAAAAAGTTTATACATCGAATGCATCGTGCTATATAATGCATGCTTCAATTACTATAAAAATAAAATTAATTCAAACACCAACAAAACAAACGAAGAAAAAAGAAAGTAATCGAAAGGCACGACACAACATCAAAACGTGAAAGTCCCACAAAAACTAACTCAAGAAGAGGAGTAAAAACAATTTATCCATATTCTTATCCATAATGAGGAATGAGAAAGAATGAGGAAAAGATTAGGGTTTTATTATGTGTGTGTGTGTGGGTGTGTGTGTGTGTTTTTTAGATAACATAGCAACAAGTGGTTTAATTTCCTCAAAAGACGGTCAAAGCTAGGAATAATGTTCAACTATTTTCTTGGTAGCCGACATCAATTCTTCTTTTGTCAAAAAGCTATATTATTCAAATATTGACAAATCTATTTCCAACCTATATATTTCCCTTAGTATTATTTTTTTAATAATTACAACTATATTTTATTCGTATTTAGCTTAAGCTTTAGCTGCATACTTTGGGTTTAATACTCAATTATGTCTTTAAATACTTTTATAATTATATCCAAAGATCGGTTAATTTATACGACATCATTTTGTATATAATTTTGGTGAATTTTAAAAGGGTGTTTTTAAAGTCACCACTAAATTTGTTTTGCACACCACATTAATTCTACTAACAAAATTTAATATAGTGCTAATGACATAAATACCCTTATTTAAAAATTAAAAATATATACAAATTTTAATTTTTAATAGAAAATTAGAATTTTTGTGTGTGGATGAAATAAATATTTAATTAATAAAAATTAAAATTTATTTATATTTTTAATTTTTAAATAAGGGTATTTAAGTCATTTACATTATATATAATTTTATCAGTAAAATTAATTTGGTATATAAAGTAAATTTAATGGTGGCTTTAGAAATACCCATTTTAAAATTATACTTTTTCTGTTGATAAACTCACACGTTTCATATAGCATTAAATCTCCAAATTACTTCATAATTGATGGATTAGGATAAATTTTGTTATCCATAAATTCTTTTTGAATAAAATTGCATATTTGACCCAACCCTTTTTCAAGAAAATGTCACTATCCTTTACCTTCACTTCTGAAAGCTCTGTCTTATTTTTTTCATTTGAATTAGTAACCTTATGGTGTTCAGAAAATAAAATATTAAATTTTACTAAATCAACAAGAATCTTATATCTTTCGGAAAAAAAAATTAATAACAAATTATAAAAAAGGTAAAACTGGTGAGATTTGATCTTAAGTCGTTGATTTAAATAACAAGACGTCCAATCAACTGAGCTTCGATTCCCACCTCTAGCGCTTCTTATGTTACTAAAGATTAATTTAGCATTATAATTTTATTTTTGCATAAGCCATTGGCATGAAATAGCATAAACTAATATGGATGTTTTGGCTGAACATGTGCAACTTGCTTATTAAAACATTGCTTCAACAATGGTAATTAAAGATTAATATACTCATGATGTTGATTCACCACTATTATAGAAGCAATTTAAGATTTTATTTATTTATTTATTTTGTCCACCAATTCGTGTATCCATACTTCCAAAATAGATTAGGATCATAAATTCTTTATGAGTATAATTTTGTGAAAAAAAAAACAAAATTAGATGATCATGTAGCCAATATTTAAAATATATATATTGATTTAAGAATTCTCAATATTATTTCAATAAAAAAAAAATTCACTCATGTTTCACAAATGCATCAAAAAAATTCATTCATACAATTTTATTTTTTTTACTTATTCAATCACATATAGTTTATTCGTAAAATTAAGAATCTTAAACTTTTCAATTTAACAGTTAAAACGAGATACTAAATTTTGAAACATAATTTTTACTTAAAAAAAATCTAATTATAAACCCGAATTCTTTTTTTTAAAACGAGAAATGGTATGCTATTATTAATGAATAGTAAGGATTTTGGTAGCTCTAGTTAGGCTTTCTATTTGATGAGAAGAAACATCTTTTTCATTCCCTATTCAAGCCGAAAGATAGTGTCATAATTTTCCAAATTTTTCAGTCATCTTCAACTTTATTTTCTTGGCATTTTTCATAATTAACAACTATACTATATAAAAATCAATTAATTATATTTATTTTTCTCTTATAGCATGGGGTGCACCCCACTATTACTAAAGTCATCATGAAAAAAAAAATACATAAATTTTAATATTTGTATTTTCGTCATCACCATGATCATCATCATCATCATCATCTTTTCATGTATGAGTCATCTTATCTCCATGTGATATATTGTTATTTTGTAACTTGGTTTGGGAATCCAAAATAACTTTTCTTTTCTTACCCTATGGAAATGGATCCCCATCTCTAATTTAGGTTACATGGGGGCCTACACCTACCAAATTATTCAATATTTGCCCCCCAAAACCCCCTACTCAATTCTTGGTTTAAGCAACCCCACTTTTGATCGTCTCTTTTCCTATCTCTTTTTTATTGAAAATATGATATATTTATAATACTCATGTAATTACGAGAAAAACTTATACTCACATTAATTGAATATTTATATTTTAAATTAGAGTGAGTTTCATGTGCATCGAACGTACCGTATATTCGATCTTCAATATTATTTATTTATTTAAAAAGTATTACTATTTTTTTAGATAATAAATTAATAATAATACTTATTAGTTAAACAAGATAAAATTGTATGATGCATCTAATATACGAAGTTTTGTGTTTAAATTATAAATATATGAACTCTATTCCCTTTTTTTTCAAGATTACAAGATAAGGATATTTTCTTGGAAAGTGTTGTTCCTATTTTGAACTTTAAGGTCATAAGATATATAAAGCTGTCATCATTTGATTGTTGAATGTTGAATTACATTAATGTAGCCACCCAATGAGAAGCACTTTCTTGGCTATCACTTAAAAACAAAAATAAAAAATAAAAAGTGCATCCATGTAATTCAGTGTACTCAATTCAATCTTTGGCACTATTGAGAGAGGAAAAATGGAAATAAATTATATTATAAGGATAACTTAGTATACAATTTGCAGTAATCATTTTGCTTTTTGACAAGATTAGTAATGATGAAGTATTACCGAATGGTGCTCTTAATTTTGTGAAAATGGAATAAAGTTAAACTTTCCATCAAGGATCTTGGTAGACACTGAATATCACATGTATAAAAATACAAAATTTATACCATATTGTAGCATAAACAATTGTGTTTCAAAGAAGTCGTATAAGTGTGAATCATGATTTTTAAAAGATTGTATCTCTTAACTAAAAAGTTATACTCTTAAGAAACAAGATTCCTTTTACGGGACATATTACTATTTTAATCGTCTGAGAAAATATTTTGGTGGGATAATTGTCGTAAAAAAATTTTAAATAATTATTTCACAACAGAGTTATATATTATTAAATTAACTATATTAACAAATAAAAAAATTATATAAATGTAATTTATGTATTATATGAAGGATTTTATCATTAAATAAAAATCAAATGAAGGGTGTATTTCTATCACTATTTAATCGGTTGAGAATTTTTTTGGTGGGGCAATTGTTTTATTTTTTCACCTCTTACTTACAGATAATTAATTAATTAATCCCATGACAAGACCTAAACCAATCATCCACATCTTTTTGTCTGATGAGTAATTGCAGCAGTAGAAGCAATTCGAGAAATTTCACAATCAAGTAATGTGATGCAAGTGCCGCATCATCCATTCTTGAATATAATGCCTCCTAATTTAAAAACCCTAAGCCTATGAAAGATCTTATGGTGCAAAGTTGCACTTAGGAACCCTTTTTTTCAGTGATAAACCTAGTTGGGTTTCTAACAAATTGACCACTCGCTTTATATCCGACTTTTTTTTTTACACAAAACTTTTTCCTTTATGTCTTTTTGTGTATAGTCTAATTGGTAGAGCAGACAAATGTGAAGATTGAGAAGATCACGAGTACAAAGTCTACCATCAATACTTTTTTTTCAAGACGATTTTGATTTGAGATTAGATCTTAAGTAATTCATTTCAATATGATTGATTAGATTTGGAAATTTGAAATTTTGAAATAAGTAAATTACAAAATATAGTAAATTAAATAACTGAATTCACATTATATCCAAATAATTTCAAAAGTATTAGATAAACATTTGTGTCAAAAACACAATTAAATTATTTTATTTTGAAAATATAGATGTAAAAAGATTTGCTTAAAATTAGTTTTACTCTCCTTTCTTTGGTTCGATGATCCAAATATGATTTGATGCGATTTTCACCCTTAAATAACAAATTAATCTCAAAATTATATTCAAATTATATTTTCATGGTATTTTAAAATACTAATTTAGAATTAAAATCTTAATTTCCCCGAAAAAAACAAAATTTAGAAGATTGTCATGATGAAAGTAAGAAAAGTATAACTAAGATCACTCAAAGATCACATTTTTCTTTGAAATTTATGTCAAAAGATGTGATATAATGTGCGTATGACGTGTGCAGCCATTGTCTCAAGATGTGATCTCCCTCTGAACATGCTAGGTAATAATTCCCTCTCTGAATCCATTACAAAGAAAAGAACCTTGCATACACTACTATTTACATTCCCCCCCCCCCTATAATTCTTAATAATTTAAAAAAAGACCCATTCAATAAAAATATCTTTCAAAAATCATTAATTCACATTTATATAAAAAAATTATTTTAATTTAACTTATTCAATCCTATAAAATTTATTTATAAAATTAAAAAATAAAATCCCTTCTTATTTTGAGAACTTTGAAAATGACTCGTTGTATCATAATTTTTTTGGACGAATGGAGTATAATAATAATAATAATAATAATAATAATAATAATAATAATAATAATAATAATAATAATAATAATAATAATAATAATAATACCATTTTGTGCACATCGAAAAAAATAAAAATTGAGCGAATAAATTATAGACCTCTAAAATACATGAGAAAAGAATGCATCACCTAATATGAAAAATAAGATGGAGGATCTTGGAAGCTGTTAGAATGACCCAAAAGTATTGACACCATTAGAACACTATAAATAACTATGTTTACCATTTTAATCTAAAATATCTTAAAAATCATTGAGAAAGGTACACCAATCAACTAATTATCTTATCTATAAATAAATGTATAATACATTAAAGCACATGTCTATTTATATGTTTAACAATTAGGAAATTAATTTGGGAACCTCCTTTATAGCTAAGATAGGTATAATGGCAGGCCTGGAAACCTTGGGGCTTAAGTGATTCCTGAGAAGCTACTATCTACACAAAGTAGCGCGGACAACTCATCCAACACTTATTTTAACATAATGGGGGGCAGCCCACATGCAGGCCCCACACCAAACAAATCTATGCAACTTTTTAGCCCAAAGGTTTTGGTAGTCCCTTTTCCAGTAGTATACAACAAGGATTGGATGGTAGTTTCAATCTATTATGTGTGCAAAAGAAAAACCTTACAGATAGACATGAACTGAACGATGATCATGCTCGTTTCGTGCGCTTTCCAACTTCAAGTGCAAGCTCCGTATCGATCTTTAGGGAAATGTCAAGTGCTTTAACAGAATGGGTCAGGGCACCACTGCAATTCATAATACTTTTAAGTTGAGCTACTCGGCCAAAAAAATTAAGGAAAGAAACACAACACACACACACACAGAGAGGAACAGTTATTTCATTACATGCTTGATCAATCAACGTGATGGAATTAGAAGACGATTTTATCCTATGGTTCGAGCTATGAATTGAATTTATAGTCATGCATAAAAGGTGGCGCATATCTGAATCATGACTAGGAACAATTGCCTTAGATTTCGTATAACTGGTCTGACTAGGTATTTCTACCAATACTCTGGCGTTATGGCATATTATATATATGCTTATATACATAATGAAGTTAGTTACTCCATTGTCATCAAGAAATTGAGGACATTCAACTCATCACCCCTTTGAGCCCATCTCCTGTCCCCCACCCCCGATGAATGAAGGAGAAATACAGGGGAAGAAATAATGAGAAAGCTCAACAAAATACAGGTACCTAGAAATGTAGGTGACCCCAGATTGTCCAATCTTGTTGACAGTCTCAAGGGTGACATTTCCAGATGCCTGCCACAAAGAGAACCATAGTAAAGTAGGATGAAAGAAAGGCAACAAAACTGACAATCCAAAGACCAATTAAATATGAGACACAATATGCTCTCCCAATATGCTTTCAAGCAAAGACAAGGATATTAGGTAAATGATAACAACATAATAATCACTTCATTCAAGTGTAGTGCCTGGGCCAAACCTACATAACACATCAATGTGCTCAATATGAACATATGCAATGTGAAGAAAGGTCATTTAAATTCGATTCCCAGATCATAAAAGATGTTGCATACTAAATAAAGGAGATAGATGGTTCTCAAGGATTTGACACATTAATTATAGGAAGAACACCATACGGCCTATTCAAATGAGTAACACACCAATCAAGATTGTAAATGCAATTAGCTTGTACCTCAGTCTCAAACCTCCCATCAATCAATTTCACAGCCTCTTTAAGCATGGATACATCAACGTCTCCATTAGACAAGGGAACAACCATATTGTCCAGCATTATTCTGGTTAGGGATGTCTTTGTAGTGGATGCATAGTGTAGTACTTGATGTACTTCGTCCAGAGTCCTGGTCTCAACCTGTTAGCAGAAAACTTCTATAATCAAAACTTCACAACCAAAATTTGACATGCTACAAGTCTTTATGATGCCCTGCACCAGCAAGATTCAACATGCATGCTCAGATGCATATGATAATTGAGTGGTACATAAAATTGCAGAAAGCATAACAATGCACATATTATAGAAAGTAGAAGTGGTTGGTTGGTATGTTTATCCTTTTCGAGTTTTTAGACTGATTCCGACTGTATGTGCCCAAATCATGAAAACAAACAAAAAATTTCAACACAAAAGATGAACGAGAATGAAAGGGAGCGTTGACTATATCATGGATAAACCAAAAATAAAATACAAAAATTCAGGAATACCCCCATAGTAGCTCCCCCATATATTGTCCCATATATTTTTGGACGGGTGGGAGGGAGGGGACATTTTCATCGTGTCTAATGTTTGAAGCATACCCACTGCAAAGGGCAGTTGGGCAGGTCAAAACCAGTGTACAAAATATTCATGATTTCAAGCTTAGGAAATTTAGTCCAAAATTCTGAGAGCAGAAATATATAGCAAGTGTAAAGCATAATGCACTACCTCAACACCCATTTGAAGATTATTTTTCTCTAAGTAGAGGTCCACAGATTTCAGGGCATTTGTGATGCCTCCAGCTATAGATATATGATTGTCTTTTATCATTACCATATCAAACAGACCCATTCTGTGATTCTGACCCCCACCTATTAGGACCTGGCGGGTAATCGGAAAAAAGGTGAGACCAAATAAATTAGCAGTTAGTGAAATCAAGATCAGAGCAAGAGTTGAGATAGTGATCTACACCGCCCATTTGTCCACTAATCGTAAGCCTGGAGCAGTTTTCCGAGTCTCCAAAATATATGCAGGGTGTGCAGCATCTGCCATGGCCTGCAAATAAAATGAATATCGCAGGTCAGATGACACAAAATCAAGTCTATATAATAGGCCAACTTCTAATGTACAGCATCATATAAAAAATAATGAGAGCCCAGACAAATAATTGGAGTAATTTATGCATCAAACAGATTTATAATTATAAAAAGATACTCATGTCGATTAAAACACCTTAGTTAGAGTAGCTATTCCACTCATCCTCTGCATAAAGTTAAGGACAACCCTTTCAGCCACGACAACACTGTGTGCTCTTCCTGCATAATTTCGTTAAGTAGTAATAGAGAAAAATGTCAAACTCAAGTTTCTAAAATGTCAACACTGTCTGCCCGAAATTGCATCCAGCTTACCATGCACTTTGCCAAATTGGAGGCCCTTCTGCACATTATCGCCATCTTTTCTGTACCACTCGACCTAATGAACACAAATTAACTTATTAAAACTGCTATTTCTTTTCTTCACGCCCACGGGATAAACAATTACAAGAATGAATCTGCAATTTTTCAGGGATCCAAGTGCTTACTTACCTTAAGTGAAGGATCAACCTCATTAAATACCATTTCTGCTAGTGCCATACCTGCTACAATCCCATCCTCCTTTGCCAAAAAATAGGCTTCCACATCCATTTCAACAGGAATTGTTGCTTTACAAGTGACATCCCCTATATATTAATAGAAAAGCCAGTATCTTGTCAAAGGCTCAAAGTCTTACATACACCATTTTCGTCGAAGATGAATTCCTATACTCATCTTCGTTAAACCAATACAAACACAGACTCGAATTAGGTGTGAAATAAAATGTAAAAACAAGTGTGCCCAGTGTTTAGCAACATATTCTAAAATGATTAGCACACATTTTAAAAAAAACACAAATTCATTTAGAGGCTCTTCCTAGTTTTCAATGTCCAACTAGACAGCGAAGCCAGTTCAATACACGGAAGTTACTCCAATTTGAGAACCGATAACAAGATTTAAAGTGCCTATAGGACACAACTACATACTTCCAAGCATCCATGCTCATCACTGTCTATGAATCGCTGTACTATGATGAATAGTGTTATCAACTGTATGTTTGACATATGATATTGTCACAGATAGTGTCAATCTTGCCATGATTTTTTAGCAGCGCTAAGCATTTAATATCAGTTGCTGCTGAGGAATAACAGTTCTACTCTGCTACAAACTCAATTAACCTTGTATATCCAAGTTCCTTTTCTCTTTGTTCTGCTACTTCCAGTTCACTCCCCAATATATACTTTTCCAATTATGAGAGCTGCACTACACTTTTTAACTACAAATTCATCCTCATTGGAAGCCTCTTCATCTGAATTCCACAGGTCTCAGTGTTTTTTTATCAGTGGGTCAATCTATGAACATCAAGCATTAAAATCTCATAAATAATTACTTGGACAAAACGCAGAATTACTTTTAGAAAGGGCATCGTCTCCACTCGAATAGCACAAGAATTGCACACAATTAAGGTTACCTATATCACCAGCGTCCTCAGAAAGTGCAAGCTGTATAACACTCTTTAGGTCGTAAGTGGGATGAGCGGGAGGCTTCACCGCCAGGGACCCAGCCGGAAATTCCACGTTTCTGGTGGCTGTTGCTGACATTTTCACAACCAATCTGCACACTCTCCAAAATAAAACTCCAAAATTGGAAAAGAGCAAAAATAACAGACGCCGAAAATAGAAAATTCACAACCTTGTGGCGGAGGGCTTCAAAGATAAGAATGGGGAGAGAGAAAGGGTCCTAATCATTTGTAGGATTTCAGGGTTTCGTTTGTTACTATATTAACGGCGAATTGTACGTGATCCCCGGGTATACGAATTCCTCAACTTTCTAAAAATGGCTTTCTTTCTGTGCGCGCGCAGTAAAGAGGAATGGAGTACAATGAGTCGCAGCGTGGAGAATTAAGTACAAGAGGACCAAGATAATATATAGTAGGATTTTTATTTTCAATTTTTTGTTTTTAAGAACAAAAAAAAAAAAAAAGAAAAAACCACAATACCGTCTTCCAAAAATATTATTTATTTTGAATTTAATATTTTTTAAAGAAAGATAATTAAGGTAACTTTCACCATAATTATAGTCATATTTTATGTTTATATTCTTTGTAAATAAAGTATATTCATGAACATTTAGATTTGACACAAAAATAATATTTTTTATCAATAAAATTTTCTACAAAAAGCATAGGATCACGTCAATTTAAATTAGGATGTTTCTAATACCACCACAAAAATTACTTTACACACCACATAAAATATATTTAAAATTTTAATTTTTATTAAACTCATCCTTCAAAATACATATTCTACCCATTAAAAAAAACTAAAAATTTCCTAAACACTAACTGTTGCGCATACACCTTCTTCTCCTTTAATTCTTGTCAACAATGAGTAATGGATGCAGAAGGTGACAATGTCTCGAGTCCTCCAGGTAATATTTTCATTCTGTTTACTGTCCATGTTAAAAAACAACAAAAATATAAGTTTAACGTCCTGTGAAGCGTTAAAAATTTCCTAAATACTAACTGTTGCGCATACACCTTCTTCTCCTTTAATTCTTGTCAACAATGAGTAATGGATGCAGAAGGTGACAGTGTCTCGAGTCCTCCAGGTAATATTTTCATTCTGTTTACTGTCCATGTTAAAAAACAACAAAAATATAAGTTTAGCGTCCTGCGAAGCGTTCGGCGTTGGTTGGCCGAGTTCGGCGTACCTTGGCCTAACTCCCTTTTATATGTTAATTTTTTTGTATTTTTTTAGTTTAAAATTAGGGTATATATGTCATTTGCACTATGTCTATTTTTGTCCAAAATATTAATATGGTGTGCCAAATAATTTTTGTGGTGTCATTATAAAAAGGCTTTAAATTAACATAAATTAATTTTTTGGTTAATTCTATGTGGTAATATGGGTATGTGTGTTCTAAACAATTGAAGTTATTATAATTAACAACTTTTATTTTGAAATGAATAGCCTTGTATGGGTGTTTCAACATTCAAGTGCACTCCTTTGTTGACTTGAGGGGCGAACTGCTTCATCTACTAAGGTAAGAAAAATAGGGTGAAATGCCCAGTTCAAACTTCTGCCAAAGTCAACTTCCTACATAGCTGCAAAAGAATTCCATCTTACCTCCTGCAGAAAGTGACAATTATTATAACTCTTGGTTTGGTCTATAACTGATAAATTTCAACCCCAAAAACCTTTCTTCCAAGTTTCAATCTAATAAAGTGCCTTCCATGGCAGGCTTTTTCATTTCAAACCCACGACTTTCTCCAGTTTTAATAGTAAAAATCAAAGTCTTCCATTATATAAAACACATGAATTAACATAATAGCAAAGTCTTTGTTTCCAGAAAGTCTGATCAATTATTGTTTACATTCAAACCAGATTAAGCTCAAAGATTGATATATAGTTGGAGAGCAAAGAAGAAGAGAAAGCTGATCATCATCATCATCAGAGATTCGTAATCTGAATGACGTCGAACAAGGTTGGTTTGGTTCTGTTCGTTGTTGGAATTACATTACTGGCTTCCATGGGAGATGGTACAAGAATTTTGAAGGCTAAGGTTTCTGAAAGTTTGGTCGGAAGTAGGTTGCCGAGAGGGCTGGTGCCTCCTTCTGCTCCATCGTTTTGCCATAACAAATTGGATCCGTTTGCTGAAAACAAGTTTGATAAATTCCCTAATGCTGCTGCTGCTGCTGACAATACTCTTTGTCCATGAAAGATGATTTTGTAGTTGCATATCTTTTTAATTTATTTTTGCTTCTTCGATTTTAATGTTGTTTATATTCTTCTTTAATTGTGGCGGTAAACGCTCTTTCTTCAATTCCTTCAAATAGGAAGAATTGTCTATGTTTCTTGCTGATTTTTTCTTTCTATCTTCTCCTTCTTCATTATGTTAATTTCTATCTTCTCCTTCTTCATTATATTTAACATAAAATCCATTTATAAGTAAGAAATTAGTACATGGGATCGAAAATTGAGTCGGACTATATATAAATCTTTAAGTTTAAGTAAAAAAATGGCCCAAAAAATAAAAATTGGTGACAAAAGGTTATATTTGTTGTACGTTTGTCTTATGATGTCTATTTAATGCACATGGCAATGATTTAATATGTAGTCCAAGGAATATATGAAGTAACAATTTTCTTAAGTTTACTAATTTAATAATTTATACTATCTTAAGTTTGATCCTAGGGGGGATTTTAAATTAGGCATTTACGTAGCTTTGTCCATGAAAGATGATTTTGTAGTTATATTCTTCATAATTTAATATTAAGATCATTCTCACACTATTTAGTAAAAAGTATTATGTAATTGAAGTTCAGAGTCTCACTTTATTTCACAAGCTAGCTTATTTATCATGACATTTAATTGCATTTCATGCCAGAAAACTAGTGTTTTCTGAATTATATGAAGCCAGTAAGCAAACAACGAATCCATGGGTATTTGAACTCGAGTATCCAGGAAAAAGTAGAATATTTGATGGAAGGGCTCGGCAGGGAAGGAATGGGAAATTGTCAAGGATGACTTCTTTGGCGAAACGAAGGGCGCCATAAATCTCTGAGCCGGTCTTGCCTTTGTGTACCTACTTGAGCCGGATGAAAGGAAACTTTCACGTCCGATTTTGAGGGGGGGAGATCCTATAGGATCTATCCCAATTTTTCTTTTGCTAGGCCCATAACGAAAACACCCACTTTCTTACGATTACGGGGTTTATTCGAATATGAAATCCAATCTTGGAAATACGCTTTTTTATAGATGTTGAGGTGAGTAAGAATAAAGGGGGGGGGGCGGAGCTTGAGGCTTCTCCGATGCACCTTACAACACTTCGAAAGCGAATCTAATGCTATTGATTCTTCCTCTTCACGGGATAGCTGCTTTAATGAATTTATGAACAGATCAGTCTCATCATGTCCGGGCTCCCGGAAAGCTTTCTTCAGCAGAGCCTTCTTTATAGGGCAGCAAAGAATCATCAAAGTGAAAGTGTTGGGCTTTTTTTTGCGGGGAGAAAAAGGGGGCTTCATTTAAATTAAATAACTAAAGTTTTCTCTTTACTTATATCGTTAAGCCCAAATTTCAGCTCAAAGTCTTGGCCCAATGTTTATTCTAACTGATGGTATGTATACCTATTCTTAATCGAAGGAATTTATAAATTGCTAAAGAAGAAAATAACTCTTTGATAAGTACAAAACTCTACTAATTAGTTTTATGTTAATGACTAAATGGCCCTGGATTTTTATGTAATTAAATCTTCTCTAGTATGATAATTTATTAGTAGTAAAATTCCCCTAAAATTCAGTTTTTAAATTCCAATTTCTTGTTACAATAGTTTTTTTTTTTAATTTCCATATATTATAACAAAAATAACTTTATTTTTTTTTTAAATTTTATCTACAATATATCAAATTAATTATTATTTTACGAATTTTAGTTTGACATCCATATCTCAAATAACATGTCCTTTGTGAAGAAAAAAGTAAATTATATACATGCCCTTAATGAATAAAATAATATAATATTTGAAATATTATTAAATATTAATTTATTAAAAAATATTTTGTAAATATATATATTTTTTAATATATTACATATCATACACCCACCACAAATATTATATTTTATAATAATTTAACGAACCAATTTCTTTGTCCAATTTTGGAAGTTTAGGGTATCAGGATTCACGGCCCAATGGAGGGAAAAGTTGATTTTATTGGGCCACCATAAGAAAACTAATGGGCTTGTATTATAGCCCAATAAATAATATGACCTCTTAATCTTTTAGACGTGCTCTGAGTCATCAAAGAAAAAATTGGATGATTTTTTTAATTCTTTATTAATTAATAATAAGAAAATGTCTGCGAGTTCTGTCAAAACGTCAACTACTTCTGTTAGGAATGGCCATTCAATGCTTCTGCTCATTTACAAAAACGTGTCAGATTCGAGATTTCATCGAATCCAATACCCCCGCCCCCACCCCCCAATCAATATCACGCTTCATCTCTTCAGCCTCTTTCCTCCGCGTTTCACCACACGCCGCCCCCTTCCTCACAATTCCACCCCCTCTCTATAAATTCGGTTCAAACCCTAAATTGCAATCTCACACAGACAATTTAACAAACATAATCTCTCCTCTCCCTCCATCTCTCACCACACAATCATATTCTCTCCCGCAGATAACGTTAATCTTTGGGAACTTTTATCCTCATTCATCATACATCAATATATTCTCTTTTAACACAAAGCTCTTTCATTTTCGTTCTTCTCTTCACACACGCCCATATCCTTCCAAGATTTGTTCATATAAAGATGTTGTAGCCGTTCAATTTCTTATCCTCCCCCAATTTGACTAACCAATTTTTTATTTTTATTTTTTCGGAGTTGTTTTCATAGGGTGTATTGACATACTAGATTGTAGTCATGGCCGTAGCTTACCCACGTTACTTGGTGTCGGAAGCCCACGCCGTGGTGGAGCCACCACAGCTGATGGGCTCCTCCGCCGCGCCTCCGTGTCCCTCCGTCACCCTTACGCAGGACGATTTGAAAAAGATTGCTGCTTATAAAGCTGTGGAGCATGTCAAATCCGGCATGGTTGTGGGTCTCGGCACAGGGTCAACGGCCAAACACGCCGTGGATCGAATTGCAGAGCTTTTACGCCAGGGAAAGCTCAAAGATATTGTCGGAATACCCACATCGACGAAAACGCACGAGCAGGCCGTGTCCTTGGGTATTCCTCTATCAGATCTCGATTCACACCCTGTTATTGATTTAGCCATTGATGGGGCGGACGAGGTCGATCCGGGTCTCAATTTGGTTAAAGGGCGTGGGGGTTCTTTGTTAAGGGAGAAAATGGTCGAATCCGCCTCAAAGAAATTTATCGTCATTGTTGATGAATCGAAATTGGTAAAATTTGTTGGTGGTAGCAGATTGGCAATGCCTGTGGAAGTTATTCCTTTCTGTTGGATGCATTCATTGAAGAGGCTTGAAGACATGTTCGCCTACACAGGTTGCGTGGCAAAGCTGAGGAAGTGCCCCGATGGTAAGAAGGCTTACATTACTGATAATGGAAACTATATTATTGACTTGTATTTTGAGAAGGAAATTGGGGATTTGAATGACGCGAGTGATGCAATTTTGAGGCTTCCCGGTATAGTTGAACACGGGATGTTTATCGGATTAGCCACCTCTGTGATTGTTGCTGGTGTTGATGGAATCACTGTGAAGACTAAGGTAGGGAATGAATTGGAGGTGGGTCGTTTTGGTTACAATGAATTGAGGAATGAATTTTGATCTAATTGTTAGTTCCATCCGAGGATAAAGCTTTGGCTTTTAACATTGGAGTATAAAGCTTTTAGAGTTGGGGGAGTCTTTATTTAATCTTCTTGATGTACTAGGGGATAATTTTTAGTTGCTCCTGTTGGATCAATTCTTACAATTGATTATCTAATGGATTTTATCATTGGCAAGATGCCTGATATAGTGAAATTATTTAGAAAGTTTTTTCATGTCATTTGTCTTTCTTAATTTTTTTTGTTATTTGACTCTGTAAAGTCTTAACTTTGACGTTTAGAATGTTAGAACTCTGGGATCCTTGAACTCACGACAAGGATTTATGCCCAGCTCTACTCTCAATGCTCACGGTTTGATGTAATAGGGAAGAATTTATGATCAGCTTGGATTATTTCATTGAGTTCATTATTTGACAAATTGTCTGAATTTTGTTATCGGCGCTGTGCCTCCTTCAATAAATGACTAGATCAAGGAATTTCTGGCAAGCCTGGTATTATCTGAAAGTTGCACATCTATGATCTTTAGACAACCGTAGCTTTTGCTTTGAACTGCTTTTTCTATTTCCATTATTATCAACTAGGACAGCGACCCGCTTGTTTGTTAAATTGGAGGAGCCCTCACACAATTGGGCAACCCCATTGTGATTGGTGATGCTGTGCAATTGTTCGCCAGTTGGGTTGATGTCTACCTTTGAGATTATACTGAGATACGAAACTGAAATTACAATGTTCTTCTGATAATATATAGGTTCTTTTCCCCTCTTTTGCTACATGTATTCGCATTTTGATGAACTTTTATTAGTGTATGGGGGGGTGTAGGGGGGATCCAAGATATTCAGATTTTCAGACAGTGCTTAAGGTCATTTTTTTTTCTGATCCATTTGTAAAGCCAAGTTTCTCGGATTACCAGGCACCTTGTTCTGGCATTTTCATTCTTGTCAGAACAAGTTGAAGCTAGCTTTTTACAATTTAGGTACGAAATTATGGGATCTTTGGTTATGTTTTCGGTTTCAATTATGGTTTGCAATATTTTTGGGTTTACGTGGTTATATTTGTTATAATTAAACAAATACAATTAAGATTTTAGACAAAAATTATACTTTGAATAATATTATTATATATGATATTTTATTAGAATATTATCAAAGTGGTAGGTTAAAATGAGTGAAGAGATTTTTTAAATAATTAATTTAGGTGCAATTATTGATTTGAAAAAATAGTGAAATGAATGAAATAAATATAATTTGTTTGTTTAGCATAATAAAAAATAAAAAAGATGCTTTTAAAAATAAATGAGTTTTAATGTGAAGTTCAACTTATTACGGAGACATTTGGACAAATTTGTGGACCACATTAAAATTTATTTTTAATGATAACGTTTCTCATACCACAAGTTTAGTTCCATGTTCTGTTGTCCACTCAATGAATGCTCCGACAGTCTGACCCCCACGGTATGACGTGCATAATTGGTTTATATCACTTGGGCCCACAAATTTGCACAAATGGGCCTGAACTGCGGAGGACTGGGCTTAGGCCCTCTATCATTGGGCCGATTCATCTCCACGTTTCAACAAAACGGCAAATCATTTGTCTGGTTTGAGATGATAAAGGCCATGCTTTTTTTGTATGATGTAGGGATGAGAATGGGTTCAAAATTTAGGTACGCTTCATTTTTTAATCGGGTCGGCAGGATGGACCCGTTGTGATATAAAATGTGAATAAAGGTGTCCGCTGATCCCCATCTGGACTGCCATTATGCCATACTTATATGGGCACACCCTCCACATGCGTAATTGTCCTTTTGGGGTTGAGGCGCATGTTTCCTTGTTTTGTCCTAATAAACTTTGAATGATTGCAGTTCAGCTTGTGACGTGTCTTCATTTGCATGCATGCTATATATAGACTTCCAAGAGCGGTCACAGTATCATGAACTAACTACTATATATATACATACCCATGCAGTTATACACCATTTAATATAAATGATTAATTAACCTAATCAAAACACACACACACACACATATATGTGGGTGATGACCTAAATTTTCAATGAAAACTTAAATTGATTCCTTTCAATTAATGTAAATCAATGAATCCAACCTAAAATATTGTAGTGACGTTTAAGAGGACTTTGGCTCTCTTGCTTACAACACAATTAACGTGGCAATTTGCATATTATTAGTTCTTCTTTTTCGAGAATCTCTTTGAATTGTCCTCCTCCGTGCTCAAGCAAATTCCTGCAAAAACACTTTAAAGGAGAACTAGTATAAAAAATTTAACATCCACGTCAAACCCGATTTCATTTTGTGAACTCAAAAGAGAGAGATGCTATGAATTTATAAGAAAAGAGAATTAGAAGAGTATTTGTTCTAGCCTTTGCTTGTGAGAAAAGAAGCATAAATATAAGTAATTAATAGCTGGGCTTAAGAGTTAATAGAGCACCTTGTTTGGGCTCGAACGGTCTACAATTAGTTTTTTATTGTTTAATAAAGTTCATATACAAAGTGACACAATTTTATCGACATTAAAAATTATTTATAAATTATATATATGCACACACCTTAATCTAAGTTGAATGTTAATTAATTAAAGGCACAAAGTTTTCACGAAAAGTGGAAAGCAATCTGGACACAACGTGTGACTGAACTTGTGTATACTTTAGACCTTAGGCGAAACGCAAGAAATGCATAATTTCTTTCTTTAATTTCTCTTTTGCACAAATATATATACATATTAATTGCGTATGTTGAGTATCCCACATCGGTTGAGGTAAGTGTCTTGGGTAGGCTTATAAGTATTGGCAATCCTCTCACTTATAACCTGGGTTTTAAGTGTTAAGTTAGGCCTTGATGTTCAATATGGTATCAGAGCCTTCCTCAACTCGATGCCTCCCGAGCGCATTACACATGCTTGCATGCAGGTGTGTTGTGCTGTGTGTGAGAGAGAGAAAGAGAGAAAAGAAATACTTTTCTTGATCGTAAATAAACATGCAGAGGCCGAAATTAAAGGCGAAAGGCGCGATGCATGAATAAAGCAAGTAATACAATACCCATGCTTTCGGTCATGAAAATGAAAGCTTTCAATTTTGAAAGAGCCTTCATACGTACTTTTTTTTTTTTTCAAATAAATATTTGTCGTTTCAATTTCCATAATGTTAACCCAAACAACTTTTATTTTATTTCTTATATATATATATTTATTATAATAATAAAATAAATTCAGATTTTTTTTTAAAAGCATATTCTAATGGAAATATTATATGTATTATCGGTAATTGAAATATCAACTTACAAATAAATTTATTTGAGGTTTCGATTATCTGAACTATTGAGTTTGTCTTTCGTTTACTTCAAAATTTATTCGTGTTCAACTTGTTAAAGTTCTTTAATATTTGAATTTTTTCGCAACCATAAATACGTATATATATCTTAGAAGGGTAATTGACATCATCCTAACCCAAACACAGGGAACAAGATGACTAATTAAAAATCAATGATAGTACAACTCATTAATAGAATTATGTAAAAAATACCTAATATTCCAACTGTCTATCACCTAAATATAGATACATATATCTAATCTTATATTTTAAAATGAAAAGTTACATTAATTTAATTATCTACCAAGTCCATTCACAACCAAGATTAATTCGATCAACATTTACACTGAAGAAACTTGTTCATAAATATCTCTAAATAAATGTTAAATAAGTTTAGTCATGGTCGAGATGTTCAATAAACCACGATTGATCAAATTTTATTCATTTATTAAATGACCCTTAATTTTATTTTGTTTTTAATTATAGAGCCAACGAGTTTTTTCGTGAATTATTCATTGGCCGATTAATGTAAATATTATTTTCTAGCCTCGTGAAAATCATGGAATTTGGGTAGTTGGATTTAATTTTAATTTTGAATATTATATATATATATATATATATATATATATTAGCGAAGTACTTAATCTAGCGTTGATTTGATGAGGACTGGAAACAACTCCATTCATAATCGGGCAAGTTAAGGTGATAGATATTAGAATAACAGCTACGTACGCATGGGATTAGCTATCTTTTTCAATCCTTGATTGCTTGATTCCAATCCCTAATTAGTTTATTTTTTCTTGAAAGTAATTTTAAATTAATTTAATTTAGGGTGCGGCTATTTGCATCATTAATTACTCGAAATACACCCTATTGTTTAAATATACCTTACATAAAATTGATTTTTTTTTAAATACATCCCATTTATAAGAGTTATATTATTTTAATTTAAAAAAGAAAAAGAAAAAAAAAAGATGACAATAAGAGAAAGAGAATAAACTTGTCATCTAAATCAATCGAACATATTTGAAAGTTCATATTTTTTAATCAAACATCATGTTTTATAAGTGTTTTATATGAAATTATATATTGGGAAAAGATTTGGTTTAGAATATCCGTATTTTGTTTATTTTTTGGCGTTTTGTTTTGAACCTGTCGCACGTCTGCTCGTATGTATTTGAACCTGTTATATCAAACAAATTTGTGTGTGTTTGAAAAAATTTGTTGAACCCATATTCAAGTTCGAAACTTATTTGTCGAATAAGGATGAGCATGTTGGCCTAAAGCTCGTTCGGAACATCCTGTTGAACAACTATAATAGTGTTCAGTAAAATCTATCGATCGCTACTTCATCTATTCAACTGGATGTTCCGAACGAGCCTTGGATAGATTAGACAATTATTTTTTGTTCGATACATACATTTGAACAAAATTAAGATATTCGAACTATTTTGTCGAACATGAAATAAATCAGTTATATATATAAAGATATTTTAGTCATTTAGTAGTGTCCAAAATTTTTTATGATGTATTTAGGGGATCGCAAGTGCGGATTTGGCGGAGTTGGATTAAGAAAAAAGAAAAGAAAAGGAATAGGATGATCTTGATTAAGAATTGTGATTATATGTTGCTGATTTATTTATTTAGAGTAAGATGTTTGTGATTACATGACACCTTTATGTAAAAATTGCATTTTAAAAATAAATATAAGATTAAAAAATTAAGATGAGCATTAATCTACTATATTTAACATGCACAATTAATTTAAAGTAAATACAAATATACTTCATATACTTCTTCCTTCTCAAAAAAATATATTGATACAAAACCAGCAATATTTATGAGTATTTTACTCTGTGATATCTTGATGACATAATTTTGGTAAAGTTGGGCCCACCATTGATTTAGGACTTTACTCCTTTGCAATAAAGTCCAAATTAAGTGTCATTCCTTCCCCACACAAATAAATAAAAAGAAAAAAGGGAAAAAGGAAAAAGAGTCCAAATTAAGTGAATTTATCATGACAATAAGATATTGTGATGATGACACTGTACAATGACATCTACCATGGTTCTTCTCTCATCCTCTCCTTATCATCCTTTCCAATTATTATCTACAAGAAGCTATTTAATTTAATTAGTATTAAATTATGTAAAATATTCAATTAATTAATTTAAATATATGTATTCTCTTTGTAAATTAAAGAAAAAAAAGTAACTAAACATAGTATAATAGGTTTGCTAACTCAAGCAAACCCAACAACATTAACATCTGTTTGGGAATAATTAAATACAAATAAGTTTAAAGAAACTGAATCTATATATACTAATATAATAATAAAATATTTGTGCTGAAATAGAAATATCAAGAAATCAACATTTGGGTTTTTTATTTTTTATTTTTAAAATTTTAAATAAAAAAGCTCAATTCACAAATTTAATTGAAAATTACATCCATAATCTTTACCTGTTATTATTATATGATGGTAGTACCTTAGTAGGTGTACAACCCGCATCAATTTTGCTTAATTTCTCATTTATTATGGCCATTGAAGAGAAGAAGCCCCTGGGTCAAACTTTACTCCCCAAATTTCAGTATTTTCGGCTGCACTTTTGACCATATGAAACCACAAATATACAATTTCCCAACACATTCATATACTACCCAAAAATACAAATAAAAATAAAGAATTTAAAAAAAAAACATTATGATAAACATAGTTTTGATCACTAAAATTATACAAAGAAAATATTAAAATTTAAAATTTAATTAATCTATAATTGTATTGAACATCAAAGCCTAACTCAACACTTAAAACCCAGGATATAAGTGAGAGGATTGCCCATGCTTATAAGCCTACCCAAAACACTTACCTTAACCGATGTGGGATACTTAACAAATTGAACTTTAATCTAGTTTTGTTGGTGTAGTTTAAATTTCATATTAATCTATCACAGACATATAATAAAAAAATTACATCCTGCTTCAAAAAAAAAAAAAAAAAAAAACACTAAAATTACATCATTAACAATATAACAGCTAAAATTAGCATGGAATTTTGTTTTGGTAGGCACTTGCCCGATTTTTCCGAGTGGTGATCCTGTCGAACGCGGCGCACAACTTTCCACGCTGGTTTTGTCCGGCCGACATGGGAGTCCCAATGCGATAAGTAAAGCTTTTCACACACAGGGAAAGTGTGGGGCCCATTTTTATTAGGCTAACCAATTTGAGGCGGAAACACAACCAGATGCATCTTATATTAATGGGGAAATATTAAAAAATGGGATAATTGCATTTTTTTTTTGTAAAATTTATATTTTAATTATTATTTTTTGAAATGTTGGCAATATTAAGAATTACTATTTCAATTTTTATAGTTTAAATTGCACAAAGATTTTATAATAATTAAAAAGGAAACGAGTTATACTAATTATAATATATTTAAAATATTATCCAAGAAATTATATAAGGAACTATGATTTGTATATTTATTCTGATATATGGAATTATGGTAAAGCCATGGTGCGTGCCTTTTTTTTTTTTAATTAAATAAAATATTTATGAATACATACATAATCGATTATTTAGAATTGAATATTTGCTGTTAAAATAAAAATTAGATTAAAAATATTAATGTAAAAAATTATAATAAATTTATAAATGTTTGATCAATTTCTTTATTAATTACATAGACATTTAATTAAATTAAAATTATATACATATTATCCTTTGTAGCAACATCAGATTTAACTGGATAACATAGTCTTAAATTCATTAAAAGTTAACGTGCTCCTTAAATTGCAAGAAAATTTGATATTGTAATGATCAAAATATTGTAATTAAAATATAAATTACACAAAAGATTGTAATTTTTATGCAATTATAAATATGACAAATAAATTATTTTTCACAACTATTAAATTATCTGAAAAAATTATATATATTGATATATTATCAATGAACATATTAAAATATCAAATTATTTACCAAATTAGGTGTGCAGCATATTTCACATTTCTTTTTTAAAAATGAGGAAGAGGCCATCAGTGTGCCTGATTTAGGAGTTTAAGATTAACTAAATCACAGTCAGATCACATCAAACCCGTTAATACTGAAATTAGGTAGGGGGGCCCACTATCAAACCAGCTCTGACTGTTATGGTGCACCTAAGCCACACTTGATTCAGTACTCTCATCAAGCGGGTGCGTTTCGCGCCGCACCCCGAAATATTATATACAAATAATAAAAAATCAATTATTTAATAACAAAATATTATTAAGTAAACAATACAAACGTAACACACTCGAGTTAGATTTTAATAAGCACAATTAATTGTGTAAAAAATAAAAGTAACTTCTATATAGAGTATAATTTGTTCGATTTAAATATCTAATTGATGTTATTTAAAAAAAAATGTTAATACACAGATATAAAAACATCAAATTAAGATAATATTTTGAATTATAAAATAATCTATATATTATAAGATGTGAGATCGAAATACAATTTTGTCGGCTTTCTGTGTGATCTCTTCTTTTTTATTTTATTAAAAAAAGCGTTACATTAGCTAATGTAGCTAATTAAATTAATATAAGCTGAATCGCACATATAATTTAGTGTTTTCTTAAGTTAATTAATAAATATTAGTGGTGCTGAACAATTTCATTAGACCCATAACAACATGCTTCTCTTTTACCTAAGATACTTGAGTAAACAAACATTGCTTTTCTCTTTTAGCGGGGACCACCATAAAGTATTAAATTCTAAAAGCAACCAATTAAATTTATTTACTTTTTGTACCATAAAAGTCGCAAATAATTTATTTTGGAGTCACTTACATATTGGGGTTAAGTGCACCAATATTAATATTGTTTATTTAATTAAAATATATTATTATTAAAATAATAATATTTTTAAAATTATTTATTTATTTAAATAAATAATATTATAAATTGGACTGTATAATGCTTCGCTTGTTAGATTTTTTTATAATAAATTGATATGTATTAGTGAATAATTCTTTGTTTAAAAATATGAAAGTAGAAGTTTATAAAGTGGCTAAATTATCCCTAAATTACAAATGACCCCATTCAAGAAGGATCTTGCATAAACTGATATTTTCAATTATTTAATTTTTGGGTTGAAACCTTAATAATATTTCAATTAATTAAACAAATTAAATAAACAAAACAATAAAGAGACCTGAGCAAGCCAAGAATCCAAAAGCAAGTGGTGTCTGCAGTCATTCAGATCATCTTCCTTCATTCGCACCTGACTTTAGCGTCCCCACCATTAACTACCCCATGTGAACCACCCCTCCCCCCGCCGGGCCTATAAATACAGATGTATGTATATATGTGATTCTGTCCATGAAGGGAGATCTTTGATTATCAGGGCCTCACTAAGATTTTCCTACTTTTGTAAATCACAAAGAACAGAAAAAATAACGTGACAGAAATAAATTGTGGAATGGCCCTCTCACTTGTTTGTCATTAGCAAGAAATAGAACCATACGCCTGATATGGTTCTTGATCAGGAGGAGTGTCTCCGAATTCTGCAGTGGGATTATCTGCAGTTACTGCAGTGAGATTTGCTGCTGCGAGATGATGGGGAAGAGGGCTCATTTGTGTTTTGCTGTTACTCTTGTTGCTCTCTCCATTTTGTTGAGCTCAAGTTTTGTGCTATGCCACCCTAGAGATCCTTTCAAGTCCATTTTAGGTTGGTCTTTTGGTTGATCCGTTTGCATATTCCTGAGAATTCAGTAGGATGGTACTGTTCTTGGTACTGTCTGCAGCTGGGATTCTTGATTCTTTACTTCAATTTTTATAACGAGTTTTAAATTTTTTAATAGGAAACTGTTGAAATTACTGTCTCCATGTTCTTGGTTAATCTTGCTGGCTAATTTATTTATCTGGTATAATGTATGTATTTCCGAACGGATATGGCTTATTTATCCTCCATTTTCTTGGTTATTAATTGAGGTTAATCATGTTTCTTGAGATGGGATACGGTATTAAGTTTTCTCGTGATTGAAATTCTACAATCTAAACGCTCGAATGAAATGTTTTACAACGGTTTTCCTCTCTGTACAATAGACGTGGGACTTAATTTGGTAATTTAGCTATTGATGTTCAATGAGAGAAGAAAACAGATCATTGAGAAATCGATAGTTAAATTACCAAATCAAGTCCCAAGTGACAATGATTTTGGGGAGTTTAGAATTTTCTTGTTCCAGACTATCCGGATTAGGTGGAGCTTTCGGATTTATTGGGATCTGTCTGTATTATATCATGTTGCATCTTTTTTCTATCTTGTAGTTTTTATTTCTTTTTATTATTATTTTTTTATTGTGTGAGTTTGTTTGAATCTAAGTGTTGAATGTGTGTAGGGGAAGAGAATATGGGGTCATGGAAGGATGAAATTCTGAGTTCTAATGGAGAAGCTCCAGGGCCTGCGAATGATATGAGCACACTTGTATTGGCAGAGAACAGGACAAACAGGCCTGATATACTTTCCAAGTTTCATAAATACAGAGGTGGATGGGATATTGCCAATAAACATTACTGGGCTGTAAGCTCTAATTCTCTTTTCTCTTTGTTTATTTCCTCAAGGCATTTGGCCTTAAATTGCTTCGTATTATGCTCGAATTAAGTATATGATGCCCAAAAAATGAATAATGCGATGTATTCTTGGAATGATATTTGTCCAAACTTGAAATTTGTTGTGACATTTTCTCTAGGACTTGGTGAATATTTTTGTTTTCAATATGAATCATTACTAAATTGTGTACAAAATAAGAGGGGCCTACTCTGTTTCTGTCTTTATGCCAACAAGTTCATGAGAAATTGTTTCTGGAAATGTGTCATCTAACAAAGCAGTACGTACTGCTGCAAAGTCTGAAGATATATTGCCTTAAATACTTTGTAGATGCTTCTAATGAAGCCCTGCATAACCTTTGACTTACATATTTTGATATTTAAATTCATGAAATATGCTATTCTTGTTTGTATAACTTCGTCTGGTGAAAGTGATCAATAAAAAAATTGTTCTAAACTCATTTGAATTTGTGCGATAGCTCGTTGGATATATCATGTTAACTAGTCCTGCAAGCTAAAGTGCTTTTTATGAGTATACCTTAAATAAGTTTACTGTCATGTTTTTGACATTGTATCTACAGTCTGTTGGATTTACAGGTGCTGCTGCGTTTTCTCTTGCTATTCTATGGTTTATCTCTTTTGGTTTGGCTCTTGTGGTGCATTACTTCTGTGGGTGGAAAATAAACATCAATGGCAGTGAATCTAGCTGGTCCCTCAGGATATGCCTTTTGCTTCTTGTTGTCTTTACGTCAGCTGCAGCGTAATAATCTAAACTCTCTCACCTTTGATTATTGATTGTCTCTGTGAGTTTCATATATCAATGCTGTAATGGGAAAGAAAAGAAAAATACAGCATACTCCAGAATTTAGCTTGCTGCAGATCTTTTAAACTCATAAGAACAGAAAAAACAGTGTCCAAGCTGCTAACTTGATTTATTTTCTTTCTCAACAGGATTGGATGTATTCTGCTGTCAGTGGGGCAAGTTGGATTTCACAGAGAAGCATTGCATACTCTGAATTACGTTGTAAATCAGTCGGAGTACACTGTACAGACACTGAGAAATGTCACTGAGTATTTATCACTGGCAAAAACCGTCAGTGTGGCCCAAATTTTCCTTCCATCAGATGTCGAGAATGATATTGACCGATTGAATGTGGACTTAAATATGGCATCAGATACATTGGAGCTGAAGACCAACGAAAACTCGAGCAAAATACACCATGTCTTTAATGCAGTGTATGATTTATCTGCATCATAGTTTATAACACTGTTGGCTTTTTCTTTCATGCTCAATATTAATTAGCCCTTTTGCTTCTTGTAGGAAATCTGCACTTATCATTGTTGCTGCTGTAATGCTTCTCATATCTATTTTAGGCCTCGGTATGTACTCCCCCACCCCTTTCTCTTCAAAGTTTGTCTCCCTTACCTCGTAAAATTTTGACTATTAAAACCAAAGAATTTATGTCCCCCTGAAACCACATCCTGGATCCTTCCAGGTTGTATCCATTAAGTCAACTTCTTGCTTTCATTTTTAACTGACGATCGTGTGTTCTTATATTGCAGTGTTGTCTATCTTTGGCCATCAGCATGCGATACACATGTGAGTTAACAGGCTCTTGATTATTCAGGCTTTAAACAATATTCGTTCAATAGGCTGTGTTTTTTTTTTCTCACTGATCATATCCATGCAGATTCATAATCAGCGGATGGCTACTAGTTGCGGTTACTTTCATCCTTTGTGGAGTATTCGTCATTCTGAACAAGTAAGGACATTTTTTTATGTAGATACATAATTCCTGTGTGTTTTACTCTTGGTTAAAATCGTGTCTTTCGTGTGTTTCAGTGCAATTTCTGATACCTGTTTGGCTATGGGAGAATGGGTGGAAAATCCTCACGCAGAAACTGCCCTGAGCAACATCCTACCCTGTGTAGACCAGAGAACAACAAATCAAACCCTGTTCAAGAGCAAACAAGTTATCAATGATATTGCGAATATGGTTAATGGATTTGTGGGCTCCATTGCCAACTCGAATCCACCCCCCATGCCTACTCCAAATTACTACAATCAATCGGGCCCACTGATACCTCCGCTCTGCTATCCCTACGATGCCCAGCTGCAAGATCGTACGTGTTCAGACCAAGAACTATCTATGCAGAATGCTTCACTCGTAAGTACTCCACTCGCTGTTTCTTAATCAACGGCACTTCCCTTAACTTGCAAAATCATTAGCCATTTAAACGTTGAACATATTTCAAAATGAGATATAGCTGCCTGTAGAAAAACCATGGAGTGTAGCTGTTTTTTTGGCATATAAAATGACTAAAATGCTTTTTGTTGTAAAAGACTTAAGTTCTGTTTTTCTTCATGCATTTGAAGATCTGCAGGAACTTGAGCATGTGAAGCTCGAGACCAAGATATACCCTTTCTGTAAAAGACTTGAGTACACTATCATGAGCTTCTGCGTGTCTCTACCTGCCCGTTCCATCAAAACCTGTCTTTCTATCGACACCGGCCCATACCATTAGTTATTACACCTAGGTATTATCAACAGAAGCAATTCATTCCATCTACACTAACCCAAACTAGAACACTTGGCAACAAAAAATTTATGGCTGAAAGAGAGTAAAACTTGAGAAATGGTTATTGTTTCCTTTTCCCCACTACAAATGGCTAAGTTTAAGGTTTCGAATCAAATTTATAACTAGTGTTGCTCTCATGGACGCAGGTTTGGCAGAATTACACGTGCACTGTATCATCATCCGGTCTTTGCAACAGCATCGGAAGGCTGACTCCAAACATGTACACAGAGTTAGTAGCTGCAGTGAATGTAAGCTACGCTCTAGAGCATTATACTCCACCGTTGTTGAACCTTCAAAACTGTAATTTCGTACGTGATACCTTCCGGAACATCACCTCTGACTACTGCCCCCCCTTAGAGCACCATCTTCGCATTGTGAATGCTGGATTGGGTCTGATCTCAGTAGGGGTCATGCTCAGCCTTGCTCTGTGGATACTTTACGCGAACCGCCCCCAAAGGGAGGAGGTGTTTGCTAAGCTTTCTTCTCGGATTAGAGGCAGCTGCAGTGGCAAGACGACGAAACGCGGGAGTGAGAGTAATCTGACTTCTGCAAGTGCAACTCCAGGATATGGAGTTTAGATTTTGATTTTATTCTTTTTTTAAAAATATTTTATAGAAATGTTAGGATGTAGAAGTTGTAGTATTATAAGTTGAAATATATGTTAGCCGAACCTGGAATGGGGCGAAGCGCCGTTTCATGTTATGTGCTGATTGATGTGTTACCATTGCTTCACAAGTTCCATGGATTACATAAGTTTCTTGGGCTTAGATTAAAAGTTGACTTTTTTTTGGTCAGTGGTTAAATTTTTCACCAAGAAAATAAAAATCATATAAATAATAAAAAAATTAAGGAATTAATTTATTGTGTAATGGAGTATTTATTAACCATGATTTTTAAAGGACGTTTTTTTGCAAACATGTGAAGTTTAAAATGTAACCTTATAGTCTTATTTAAAATGTAGTTTTTTATTTTTATTTTTTAATAGTAGTAGTTATATTAATGTATTAAAGAGTGTTTATATTTGGACTTAATGACATAGATATGGCATATATTTTGACATTTAATTGCATTTCCATATTATTAAAAAACAATATTAATAATTTGATAAAGTATTAATTTGACATTGTATAATATAAAAATTGACTATAAGAAATAAAATTAATGAATGATATTATCATGAGTACATACTCATTTATAATCATGTAATTATTTATAACTTGTGTTATTTTACCAATGTCCAACGTTACTTATTATTCTATTCGTTTGAAAGCTCGTTAAAATTATTTTGTACATGCATAAATATTTTTACAAAGATATATATATATATATATATTTACTTATAGCCCATAAAGAAAAAAATGAAACTATGGTTGTAATTGGATTGAAGAATTTGATTATAAATTCGGAGGATGGGTTTTAAAATCGGCGACTAAATTCACGTAACTTTATATTTATAATTATTTAAGGATGGATTTTTGATAATTTGAAGAAACAATTTGTTACATTTATTATAATAAACTTTACTAATTAATAAATGAACATCGTTTTATGATAATAGCATCCGCACACACAATGGAAAATGTGATTAATTGAAATATAGCACCCATGTAAACAATGGAAAATGGCATTAATATTTAATTTATTATAATTGGGCGTACAATCACGAAAGCGGGGAGTACCGCATACAGCAGCATAAAGCTGAAAAGTGGTTGTATTAGTACTATGCAGTCTAGGGGCCTTCCTCTTTGAAGTCCCCAAAATTCAACTCGGGAGGCGTAGTGCGCACCCTTTCCCTTCAGCATCGCCAAACGGCGATCGCCGATAAGTAAAACGGCATCATCGCTCGTCCACTCCCGAAACCGCTGCAGGACACACACACACATTTTTGTATCTATATACATCAGCATTTATTCCATGTCTTCTGCAACCAACATCACTTTGTTAATCCTCACGCTGTTTTTATATAGCAACGAAGCAGCGTCCTCCGCTGCGATTTCAGTTTCAGCTCCTTTCGCGGTTGGATCTCGCTCGCTATTGCGATCCATCGACGATAAATCTGAGAAACCAGATTATGCGGTGGATTTAAACGCCACGAATTTTGATTCTGTGCTTAGCGAAACCCCTGCGACTCATGCTATTGTTGAATTCTTCGCTCACTGGTTCGTTGACATACATATATGTATATATATGTATTAGTAATCTTTGTTCTTTTATTTTCAGTGTTCACGAAATTATATTGCTATGTTTTGACAATTTAAATTTAATTTGTTGTTTGTTGAATTGGGATGTTTAAGTTGATGATTTGGATGTGCTGAAGTTAATGGCTTTTTCGTTATGAGAGCTGTTATTTTGTTGCGGAGGGAATTCTTTTTTTATATTTTTTAATGTTACCGTTAGGGGAAGAAATAAAAAGGTAAAAATTTCTGAAGATTTTGAATGGTTGGATGGAGAGGAAAACATCTGTACAGTGTGATTCTCTCAAATGATGCCTCTCTAATGAGTCGTCTGTTAACTGAATGTACAGTGTTCAAATAAGGTATAACATTGATGACGATAAATTGTGCTAGAAAACAGTAGTGCACATTAATAAAGATTGGAACTCTGCAAACCTTCCATTCCAACCTTTGAAACGACCTCATTCCATTATTTTGTGCTTTCAGTTGTCATGTCTTTGCGTATGACACTACTTGGGAGTTGGATTTACTTTTGCTCATTTGTTAAAATATTTCGACTGCAGGAAACACAGTTGAGCAATATTGGACTATTATGAAAAGTTCAATTTTGTATGGCCCAAGGAGTTTGTCTCATATTGCTCTCGTAATACTCCCGGGTGGTTTCTGTGTGGTGCATCTTGTACATTTGTGTCTTTCTAGTTTTATCGTAAAATATAAACCTACTTAAAGTCGCTAAAGTGGCATACTTAGGGAGATCAAGTAACTAGACTTGAAGAAATTGCAATTTTATTTCTCATAGGCTAATTTGAAAGAAAAAGTTCAGACAAGCCATGGAGATCAAAGTTTTATGTCATGGATTTATAAGCGTCCAGTCCTGGGTGGTCTTATTGCTCATAGGCTAATTCTGGTTTGTTTTCATGTTGCTCTTATTATGCGCCCATGTGGTTTCTGTGTAGTGCTTTGCAGTTCTCTTTCTTGCTAAATCTTGCAAAAGAGCATATTTAACCTCCTTAAAGTTGCTAAACGCTCAACAGATTGAAATTTTATTATCACAGGTTAATTAACTGAATGAAAAAGAAACAAAAAGTTTATTCAACCCTTGGAATGAATTCATAAGCTTTCAGTCCCTTCTGTACTTTCTACATGGGTGCATTTGTATGTAGCATAATGAAACATGAATGATAACTCCAATAGTAAAAACAGTGGACAAAGATTATGGCATTTGTCCTCTTCTTCAAAAGTCAATGGGCCTTAAATAAGCTAAAACAAACAATAATTTTATGGTTTTATATGAGCCTTGCTGACCCTATTCATCCTTATCTGTGTAATCATATTTGACCTTATCTATTTTGGGGCCCACCCTGCTATAATTTGAACTAACCACTGCCTGCCCTGAAAGTTCTGTAACCAGTAAGCAATGCATTTGTACATTTTGTTTTTTGTTACTTGAGTCTTTGCATAATTTCTGTTCTTTTGCAAGTTACTTATGCCTTATTTGATTGACAGTCAGTGTATGATCAACCTGCAGTGAACACCTGAAGTTGACACAAAAACTCAAAATAAATAACACACGAAGTGCTGAAGAATGACTTTGAAACATGTTCCATAGTTCTCCATCATCTATATTGCGACAAATTCTTCAATTTGTTAACCTTTTGCTCCTTGGGGTAGCTTAACCCACAATGTTATTTGGAAGTATAGATGCTGCTGTATTTGACTGTGCATAGCATGTAATATCCGCTGTATGTGTACAGTATGAAAGTTAAACCGTCAAGAAAATAACAAACATTTGACTTTTTACTTTTTGTTCTTTTCTTCTTTTGTGAGTGGAGCTGTATTGAATTTAGCATGGTAGATAGTGGTTGTAGAGTTTTGACTACTTTTAAGAATAAAGAAGGCTAAGAAGCATGGATGTTCTGTGTGCTTATGTTTGTTTTTCAGATGCTTGTATCTGCGGGGTGGTGTATGTGTTACATGTATGTAGAGTTGGACCTTGTGGAAGTTATCATGCCACTTAACTTTTCACTTTACCCATAATCTTCAAATTTGTGCTTACTGTCGTACCTTTTGCAGGTGTCCTGCTTGCAGAAATTATAAGGTATGTTGGGTTTAAAAATTTTTGTTGTATTGCGTGTGCCAATGTTTGTCGTTGACAAAAATCAATCAATCTGGGCAGCCGCAGTATGAAAAGGTTGCAAAGATTTTCAATGGAGCAGATGCTGTCCATCCAGGGATCATATTGATGACAAGAGTAGATTGTGCCTCGAAGGTTCTATGCTAGACTATGCTACAATTCCATTTAAAGAAAATTGCTACTGCTTGGAAAATTTAGGGATAAATAAATTGTTTGCATTAGATCGTTATGTTTACATATTTGTGTCTCGTGACAATTTTTATGTTCTTACTATGGTGTTAGTAAGGTGGTTACTGTAAATGTTGTTTGAACAGGCTCAAAATTATGCTTCTTGATCGTTTCTCTAATTTGCTCACTTGGCAGTACAGATAAATACCGATCTTTGTGATAAATTCTCTGTCGGGCACTACCCTACTCTTCTATGGGGTCCACCATCTAAGTTTGTGCGAGGAAGTTGGGATCCGAATAAAAAAGAGAGTGAAATAGTCTCTATTGAAGATGGACGAACAGCAGATCGCTTACTAAATTGGATTAATAAGCAGATGAGCAGGTATCAAACTTTTCTTCCAGCTGGCAAGTAGCTGTTGTACTCATGTTCCCTTTATGCTGGTGTTGGAAGCTCTTAATCATAGTGTATAAACAGATGATGCCCATAAGAAGCATTTTATGATCTTCTATTGAATCCTATTTCTTCTTTGCTGCTATGAAGATTCAAATTCATTTTGTATATTTTGACCTAATAATTTGGGGTTTTATTTTATTTACATTTAACAGCTCATATCGCTTGGACGATGAGAAATATGAGAACGATCAGCTTCAGAAAAATGCTTCAGATATTGGGCAGGTCCTTTAAAGAGCATGTTCTTAGTGCTTAACTAAATTACTAAAATATAAGCTCCATCTTTATGTTCCTTTTTGACTTACTCTGATTTATTTATGGTGAAAGATTGCACGTGCTATATATGATATTGAGGAAGCTACATCCACTGCTTATGACATCATTTTAGACCATAAGGTGAATTGTTTACAAAAATTTCCTCATAGACTTTCAGTTTTATCGATTTTATTTAACTTTTGTGTGCCCTTGATGTATAGATGATCAAATCAGAGACTCGAGCATCGCTTATAAAGTTCTTTCAACTTTTGGTGGTCCATCACCCATCTAGAAGGTCTGTTTCTTCCTCCCTCCCCCACACAATATATTTGGCCCGTTATGCTTCTTTCTTACTAATTTGGCTTTGGAGACTGTTTGCAGATGTCGGAAGGGAACTGCAGAAATACTTGTTGATTTTAATGATTTTTCAGCCATCAAAAAGGAAACTGCAGGTAGTAGCGAGAAAGGAGAATTTAGGCATTTTCAAATTTGCGGAAAAGATGTTCCTCGTGGATACTGGGTATGGATATTTGTTTTTTATTTTCTATCCGTATCATCTGATTCCACTTATAGTTTTACATTTTATCACTTATTCCATGCACTATTGAATTGAAAGTTGAAACATGCATTGATCACTGTTGGGAACTTCACATTCTTTTACTCTCTTAACACCTGAATATTATATCCAGGCTCAAGAACATATGGAACTCCTTGCATATTGGGACGACCTTTATATGCTATCAGATATTTATCATTTTGAGCTGACTATTTACTTAAATGAAGGTTCATGATATTGTTGAAGGAAGCTGTATTCCAAATTAAAACAGAAGAGAAAAGATCAGGCGTTCTTTTGAAATTTCATGAAAGGATTCGAAGAAAACAGTGTTTTGAATAATTACTTTGGCATAATTTTATTATTTTTGTTATTATTTCCTATTTATAGACAATGTCACTCTTGTTTAAAATTTAAAATTTTTATGGTTGTATCCTGTTAGCTTATGCCCCTTAAGTTGACTATAGTATTTCGAAACATTTTCACTGCTAAGTCTAAAATTCAATCCTTGTAGCTAAGAACTCTGACCACATTTGAAGCACCTATTTTTAATTTATCCAACTCGGAAAATTCGTCTGCATACCAAAAGGTAGAAAGTCAATTTAGGTGAACTATCTGAAGGACTGTATATTTAATAAAGTTCTTTCTGCCTGATCATCTTATCTGACTGTTACTCAGAAACTAGTGCACTTAAAAATTGAGGTTTTTTAGTGCTAATAGAGAATTCAAATTCAATCCCCCTCCCCCCAACGAAAGAATTGCATGATATTTGTTCTGTGCATGTTTGCAAAGATTGATGACCCAGCTTTCATGGAGTGATTACCACAATACCACCCATGTCTTTAATGACTAAATGCTTATGCCCATTATGCTACTTTGGTGCACAGAGGACACTGTGCTACTTTGGTGCACAGAGGACACTGTAGACCACTCTACCAATTCCCATATTGCTGCACTTTATAGACATATTCTTATTTGGTATGTGCACCTCTATTATTTGTTTTGAGGATTGTTAGAGTAGATGGATTTCCCAACTTTTACTATTTTTTTTCTGGGTTGCTTGCGCAGCATTCCTGAACGTTGTAGCCAGCACTCCTACCTTATCTTTCTTATTTTATACTTCAAACTGGTATTTTTTCTAATTGAGCAATGCATTTTCTTTGTAGATGTTTTGTCGTGGAAGCAAGAATGAGACTAGAGGCTTTAGGTAAGGCAAATTTATTATTTTGTGAAGTTTAATGTCGCATACTCAGTTTTTGTGAGTTTTCTTGGCACTGCAATTGCATTGCTGTGGATGTCTTGCGCCCAGATTCTCTTACTATATTTGTCTTTGTTAATTTTCCATGCTGGTATTGTGTAGCATCTTAGTGGCTACGTACCATTAGCAAATGTGATGTTGAGTGATGGATGAGCTCAATCATTCGTAAAATAGTCAAATCTAACCGAAATATTGATATTTGTAAATACATTCTCGAGCAGTGAACTTGGTCAAGATAGTTTTCAATATAAACTGTAGTTTTAATGTTATTGAGCTATAAATGGTTAAGAAAGTCCTAGCAACATATTCTAAATGTGTATGATGTCAACCAAATCTGATACAACCTTTGCCTTATTGGACACTGCCCTTGAAGAAACTCTGTTTTAAGCAGTCATAACTGAGAGTTTGTTTCTTTTGCAGTTGTGGTTTATGGGTTTTATTGCACTCGCTTTCTGTTAGAGTTGATGATGGAGAGAGCCAGTTGGCATTTACCGCTATATGTGATTTTATACATGATTTCTTCATCTGTGAGGAATGTCGGCAACATTTTTACAGCATGTGCTCAAGGTAACTTTCATTGCAAGCTTACCTTACAATATAGTATCCAACAAGCATGTCAATTAATTAATAAAAAAATATCAAACTTTCAGCGTTTCAATCCCTTTCAAGAAATCTCGTGATTTTGCCCTTTGGCTGTGGAACACACACAACAAAGTCAACGAGAGACTCATGAAAGAAGAGGCATCTCTTGGAACTGCTGACCCTGAATTCCCGAAAACCATATGGCCTCCAAGACAGCTCTGTCCTTCGTGCTACAGGGGTAAAAGTGGAAAAGATGATGTTAATGGTCGGATTGACTGGGATCAAGATGAGGTCCACAAGTTTTTGATGGATTATTATGGGAAGACGCTCGTAACCTTGTACAAGGACAAAGAACATCTTGCAGTGGCTGCTGGTGTGCTATCTGAAGATTTGACATCTTCGTCTGTACATGCAGTGGTTGTCCCTGTGGGGGCCGCATTGGCGATCGCTGTTGCCAGCTGTGCATTTGGAGCACTCGCCTGCTACTGGCGCCAACAACAGAAGAGCCGGAAGTATAAATACCTTCACTCTTTAAAGACTATATGAGTATATAGAGTATGAGGTCCTTCAGTTAACTGATAAATCTTCCCAAAAAAGAGAGAGAGAGAGAAGAAGAGAGGTGTGTACTGTAGGGAGTTTGGTGTTCTCATTTGATTCTTTTACACAAATTTTTCAGGCCAAGGAGAAGCTGGAACTGATATATTTAACAGAATCTATGCACCACCAATGGATACAGTTTTTATACACAAGTCATTTGAGGCCTTATGTCGGAACGCGACGAAAGCCTTCGGGGTCGAGATTAGCCTAGCCGAGATACTTACACATACCTATGCCTTTCTTTCAGGCTGCGATTTCGGATTGGATTGGAGTGTACAGATCTTACATGTGAAATTTGTATGATTATGGAAAAATTAGTATAATGATTTACGATTTTACATGTGAAATTTGTGTGATTGTGGGAAATCTTTTGTAATGATTTAAGATTTTGCATGAAGTTGTGGATGCTAAACTCTTAGGAAAAACATATTCAAATGACTTGAGATTGTAATTTTCATTATTTAGGAATTAAAGTTATTTATTCTATATCTTAGGACCATTTTAAACTAAAAACTGGTGTCCAGTAAAACCATACCTCTTAAATCATTTTGGAAAACAGGAGAAACATAAATTAACTCTATTTTATAAAAATACATTCCATGAAATGATTTTACATAGATTCTCACCCTTAAGTTAATATAATATTCATTATATGTGTATGTGTCGGGAGCTAATATCATATTTATATTCTTATTAGAGAATTATGTCACATGTTTTCATTTATATAGGAGTTTTAAACTGATTGGCGTTAAATCATCAAAAAAGTAAATCATAATAATCATTTATCTAATTAAAATAAACGAATAATCTTTTTTATTTTATAGATCCCTAAGAGATGGATGAAATTTCAATTTCGGAGACACTCGCCCGTTGCCAAAGGGGAAAAAAATGTATAGCTAAATTAGTATAGCGACTTTAGTAGTTGAAAATAGCGCTTTTAACGAGTTCGCTTCTAACCAGAATTATCCATTCCTCATCTCTAGCAGGAACTAAAATATAAAATACATTTCCACTTATCATTTGTGAAATCCGCATATTCCCATTTTGGGTTCCTCTGAAAATATCGGTCTCCTATAAATTTTTTGAATCCCCTAATCAGATTTCTTCAAATTCCTGCATTTCCCTAAAATCGGTATGCTTATCTCTATTGCTTGGATAATTCCTCTCCTCTCATTTACTGGTTCTGTGCCATTCGTTAAATTTGAAATGTTGTTGTTGGTTTATCCTTTGTGAAAAGTCAATTTACTTGTAGATCTGCTTATAATCGTAAATTGAGGAGCGTTTCTTTCAATTTTGGGTGAGCGATGGAAGCCAGTGAGTTTCTTGGCGTGTCATGAATGTAATCCGCGCCTCTTTGACATCCTTAATGCGAGCGTACCAGATTTTTGGTTTAGGCCCGTAACTTGGGCATTTAATTTAATTCTAATTTGCTGTTCCTCTAGAGGTTGTAATAAGAGTTGATTTTAGGATTGCTGAATGCATAAATATAGAAATCTTGATAATGAGTTCCATTCCGAACAAGGATATATATTACAAAGAACTGTTGCCTTTCATCACCATAGAGTCACTATTTGCTCTTCTGTGCTTTGATGGCTAAGGATTTAAAAGGCAATGTGAGAAGTGTTACTAAATAGTATTATGTTTGGAATCTCTTGGGGTTGCTTGAGTTGCTGAAGTGGTTTTAGTGTTTGACGTTGAATGTAATCTTTTCAACTGGGAGTATTTGTTTTTACTTGTTTGAAAAACTTTGGATCTTATGTAATATCATTAGTGCAGGCTTCGAGATTGCGAGTAAAGCCTGGGTTTTTATAGACATTCATCATGAAGTATTTGGAAAACACGCCTCTTGACCGGTATGCTTTGAATATAATCACTAACTGTAAATCCTACTAAAATATAAATGTTAACAAACTTGTTCTTGACTGCAAATTTATTCCCATTGATATTTTCTGAATATAAATCAATTTGATATTATCTTTCCCCAGAATAAATGATTTCTTAAGTAATGTAAATCTTGGAGAACGTACTGTTGAAGGATGCTTGGAAGCTTACTCTTGTAAGTGTGTTTCTAATATGATAGTATGCAGTATGTTTCTAGGTTAAATTGAATGACGTGAGGTTTCATATGTACATTCTAGGCAAACATACTGGACCGGATAAGAAGCTCTCTCTCAGCTTGGAGAATGAGGTGAAATACAGGTCCTGTGCTTGGTCTTTAATAAAATTTCTGGCCACATACTGAAGAGTTCAAATTGGAATATTGGTGCTTACTGATCTTACTATTCTGTGTCTTAGTGATACCTGATTTGTACTAGTTCTGACACAATATCTTTTGTCAACATGAATTACTTTTTACTCATGAATTTTCTGCTTCCATGTCTATAATGAAGTTTTATTTCATAAATTATGTGGTGTTTTATCCACCTCAATCTGACATGAATGTCTCATCTCATGTTTTTTCTGAGATTTAATTACTTGCATTTGTGCACATTATTTGTTCCAATCCAGATTCTTAGTCATCTTGGGAAGTCTTCGGATACAGACTCTCCTTCACCAGTTGAATATCTATTTAGCATATCCAGGTTGCTGAATCAATCTCAAAAGCCTGTTTGTTTTTTGTTATTCTATGCTATATGTGATTTTTGCCTTTCCGACCTGGCAGCCGGAAGACCATGATTTATCTACTTCTTACTCTTCATCACATTTATCGGGACCTTGACTTCAGGTAACTCTGTATCTTAGTTTGGATTATTTTTTTAATGTATATGGATCCAAAAAGAAGGATTATGGGTAATGCCACTGTCAGCTTTCTTTGCGATGTGGCATCCCGCTATATAATCCTTTTTTAACTGCTATGGGAGTGTTGTCAGAAGGTTTGACAGACAGTTAGAATACTGTTGCTCTTATAGGAGCTGAGAGTTCAAGTCTCTCCATTTCCCAACACTATTAGTTAGTTGATTTCTTCTCCCTTAGTTTGTATTGTTTAAGATTGCCACCCCTTGATTCTTCAAATATATATTTTCTTTTTTATGCTACAATCTGCCAATTTCTCATTTACCAGTGCAGTGAGAGCTCACGAGTTTTTCACTGAAGAAAGCTGGGACAGTTTTAAGCAGATTTTTGATGTTTACATGTTCGAGGCCTCGAAGGTAGTTCCATAAATCTGTGATTAATCTTACATTTTAGTGAAGTTGATGTACCCAGCTCCTAAAGATTGTCTCTGACTCTCTTATCAATGAAAATAAATAATTGAGTTCATATTGTTGCAAAGTGCATATTAATTTGACTGCTACTTTAGGGTGTGTCCGTATTATCTATCAGGTTAGATTTATTGTTAACACATACAGTGGAGCGTGGACTTAATCATACTTAAATATGCTGTAAATGTATGAAACCCCTTTTCCATTTAACTTAGAGATAAAGGGGTAGCCCTATGCTGGGTTTCATGTTTTCAGCATGATCAATATATATCATCTGTTATGGTTGCTAATGATATAGACCTGGGTTCTTGACTATTGTCCTCTGAGATTTGTGTCTGATTACCTGTTGAATACTTTCATTAAATATGCAAATGTTTGTGCTTTTAGATTGTTAGATGACATAAAGTCAGTTATCTATGAGAAAGTAGTAGATTTGGAGCTTTAGAAAAAAGAGATAAGATTTGAAGCTTCATGAATTGGTGGGTTCTGCTTTTCCTGTTATTGCTTGTGTGTATTCATTTCCATCACCTTCTTTTGCAGGAGTGGCTTGAGGAAAATGAGGGAGGCTCCCTGCTGGAAACCTTGTACAAGGCCTTAGATGAGGTATTCTCAGCCTTATTAAGGAAAAACCTAGGACTGGAGGACAGTATTTACGCAATTATCAAGGCTAAGAGCCTATAGACAAGAGTGATTCATTTTCATTGTTGTAGCAGGTTGTTAAACTGGCAGAATGTGACATCTACAGTTACAACCCAGATGCTGAAGCAGATCCGTTTGTTGAGAAAGGAGCTGTGTAAGATTTTTATACTACCAACAGCTTGTTTGTCTTTGGTAGATCTTTAACTTCTCTCTTCTCTCCATTTTTCTTTTTAATTGAAATTTTCTTTTTCACCTTCCAGATGGTCATATCATTTTTTCTTCTACAATAGAAAGGTCAAGCGCGTTGTAAGCTTTCGGTTCAGCTGTTTAAGGTAATTTAGATTTTTTTTAATGCTTCATTTTCTCTGTTACTACCATTTGGAACTGGATCCCATAAATTCTTTCGGCTTAATAACCTGCTCTCTATGGCAGCAACTTGGCAAGTTATGGCGAGTCATATCAAGAGGAAGATTGTGAAATATTTGATGGTATGGACATATGATCAACTCGCGGTAATCCCGTGATGTCCTGTAATTGTGAAAAGACCTAATCAACCTCTTGTTGTGTTTAGCTAGGGTTGTTGCTAGGTTGTGTGTGTATGTGTGTTCCATGTATCTGTAAGTAATTGTTTACACCTTTTCTGCGTGTAAATACGGCAATGTTGCCATTAACGTGTTGCTTTGTGCTCTAGAAATCTTTTGTTAATGTTACTATGTATCAGGCTTGATACTCGAAAGACTACGGTGTAGTTCATCAACTTTGAGAGGTTGTATTCATCTAATCTCAGTCGAGATTTTTATGATTAATGCAAATCTTTGGCTAGCATGGTCTATCTGGTAGGGCTTTTAGCAAGATTTTTAAGCAACAATATTTAATCATTCTATTTTATAATCTGCTAAAGTATTGAAGATATAATTGGAGGCAGCAGCTAAACATCATTGCAACTGGTATCACTGAATTACTTCACCCTAACAGTACGAGTGAATTGTGTAGTGTGAAGAGACTGTTAACAGACTTCCCTTGAGTGATTTAAGCACATATACTGTTCTTGGCACATCAGAGCAATTAGTAGGCGACATGTGCTGCTTTGTCATGATTGTACCACAGAGGGAAATAGATACTGATGCTGCTCAAGAGTCTTGTGGTATTCTGGCTGATAATAGTAAATGAGGAATTTGCACTACTTTAGGTGCCTATCCCGGAAGGATAGGGGGAATGGTAACATTTCCACACTTTTCTGGACAACCAGTTTTCGACAAGGATATCGCAAGATTCATAGTTTGGACATAAGGATATGTGGGAAAAGATTTGGAGTATCGAAGGCAACCTCATCCCCCTGTAAACCCAATATCTCCAGGTTTTACCTGTTTATCGAAAGAAAAAAATTCTATTATATCTGAAATTGCACTCATTTGAGGTTTGTATTTTTCTTACAAATACCCTTTTAACGGGGGTGATCAGTGATGATATTTGTAATTACAGATTTTATTGATTGTTTCATTATATGTCAAACCTCGACGAGACGAAAATAGACCATATTAAATCTTTTATTTAAAGATCTAGCACCACCAATGCCAGTATGAAAAAAACCACATGCTGTTCTGGAATAATGAGCAAGATCAGAACATGTTAAGATAATATCAAATTGGTTGATTATAAGTTACAGCGTAAGAATTAAAAACAACCTGCACATTGCCTGTAATTTGCCATCACATCCAAGGTTCAACCTTTTTTGTTTTTTGGATAATCCAAGGATCAACTGTTGATTTCAACACAGAGTGTGCACCTATCAGGGGAAAGATGGTTTCGCCAACCTTCTTCGCAGTTTTAGCACAGCACAAGTTAGTCAGGGTGATACGAAGTTGTGTTCAAAACCTTCCCCAAATGCCTGCTAAATGAGTAGACACTCAAGTAGAAATACTAATAATGCTTGAAGTGGAACAGCTCTTGCTGACAAGCTTCTATGTTCTTGCCTCTATTACATGGACCCTTTTACTTTAATGAATACAAGGACTTGAAAAAGTAGCCTGAAGAGACAAAAAAGCCTTCCAAGTCAATTGGAAAAGTTCCAAAGACTAAATTTAAGTAATGAAAACAAGAGTGTGGAATAACTCAAACTTTAAATATAGTACTGTAGGTTTCCGGTAGTTTTTTGTGCCTTGAAGTATTATTAAGAGCTAGTAGCTTCAGAAGGATTTGCTGAATTGTTTGGAAAAAGATTATGATTGTGTGAATTCTGAACCTGAACAATGGCAGAAACATTCAACCATGGAAGTCTTTATACGTTCTCTCTTGGACATCACAACTTTTATTTGTGGAAACCAGCTAGGAATTAAGTCAAAAATGCTTCAATATTACAAAATAAACACAGTAAATGCAAAAAAAAAAAAAAAAAAAAAGGATGAAAAGGATAACCATCCATTGCTTGCTACTGCAAATGGGGAAATGCTAGTAGTACTACATCTTTTTGCATCAGTATGATGGATAGAGGTGATCGAGATGCAATTATACTTCAGGGTCTCCAAGCAATGGACGATCAGAGTCTGGGAAACACGGGGTGATGGTATCGAAATGCATGCTTTCTGAGATGGAAGAGAAGGTGTCATAAGACTCAGCAACCTCAACAGAATGGTACTCTCTGCTGTCATCCTGATTTTGCAGAAAATTTGACCCTTCTTTCAGCATTTGAATTCCTTCCAACTCCACTGCAACTTCCTTCATTGTTGGCCTTCTCTTACCATTCAAATGCAGACAACTTCGTGCGAGTTCAGCAATAGCCATGATTTCTTCCCTCTTGCCCTCTTTGAGAACCCTCGCATCAAGAATATCATGCAACTGATTTTCCTCCATTGAGTGCAAGAAATGCATGGCTAAACCTCGTCCTGCTTCGGCTCTGATTGGTGATATTGCTTTCTCCCCAGTTAAAAGCTCGACCGTTACAACTCCAAAACTATAGACATCACTCTTTTCTGTGAACTGGCTTGATCGAAAGTACTCTGGGTCCAAGTAACCAAAGGTGCCTACCACTCGTGTAGTCAGATGAGTTTGATCAATGGAAACTGACCTTGATGACCCAAAATCTGCAATCTTGGCCCGGTATTTATCATCCAAGAGTATGTTTGTTGACTTGATATCCCGATGATAAATAGGTGCAGATGCAGCAGAGTGCAAGTAAGCAAGTGCGCCTGCTACTTCTCGGGCAATTCGAACCCGCATTTCCCAAGTTAGTGGAAACTCCTCATTTGGTTCATGGATGTGCTGGAAAAGTGTGCCGTTGGGGATGAACTCATACACAAGACGAGGAACTTCTGTTTCAAGACAACATCCCAGCAGCTTAACTACATTCCTGTGGTTTACTTGTGATAGAATAACCACCTCATTGATGAAGACTTCGAGATCACCTTCTTCTACTTTCTTGGACTTCTTGACTGCCACAATCCTTCCATCCGTCAACATTCCCTTGTAGACGGTGCCTTGGCCACCGGTACCTAGTATTCGATTTTCATTGTAGTAATCAGTTGCCCGTGTCAACTCTTTGGAACTAAACAACTTGGTCGTCTCTAGTCCATTATCAGTTGAAGATAACTGCTGTTCCAACAGTAAGCCACCATTTCGCTTAAAAAACTTGCGTCTGCGGTTCGACTTGATTCTTTTTCTTACAACTTTGGTGGATATCAATGCACCGATGACCAAAGTCAGGCTGCCTAGCACGCTCCCTATACAGATGACTGCTATTTTTTTTTTTTTAAAATTTCGCATGTAATGTAATGATATTAAATGATAATGGCATTTATAACCCCCTTTCAAGTTCTTGCAAGTGGCACCATGGGGGCACAAATTCAGTATCGGATTGCTACATTCGTCTATATCGCTGCACCCTCCCGGTAGATATGGATTCCCCTGATAACCGTTGGGGCAATTGCAGTATTTGGTTGAAGATAAATAAGAATACACATAATTTTCTGGAAAGGTATAATCCATATTTTGTACTTCAGGAATATAATATTCATGTTCTTGATCATATGATGAAGGTCGGCATGTTAAACTATCAGGATAAAGGAGACAAAAATTATGTTTATAAATCTCGTCACAATGACTGTAATTATTATAAAAAAAATCCCTGCGGCCAAATTCATTAGGAGACGTGAGGCAATAATCATCAGCATATCTGCAAGTAGGATCAGTGAAACCTCTCAGTTCCCCCAATTCCCACTCAAGTACCAGTGGCGCATATCCGTAGAATGGTTTTGAATGATTAAGCAGGAGTCTGTCTTTAATGCTTTGGTAATTATCCTTCCGAAACCATTTCTTATCAACAGGGAAAACGTACCCGCAAAATCCATCATTGGTAACTTCAGTTGTTCTGTAAGTATAGTACAGCTCCTTGACTCGAGGTGGAATTGTTGTCTGGCAGCAATTAACGCCATTGCAGCTGGTGTCAGTAGAGTAAGCATCACAAAAGGCCGTGCATCCTCCTACTGACGTCGTCTCATTAGCACGCAACCATACCGAATTCTTGCAGCCTACGACGGCCAGTAGATTGTAACGTGCCGAGATGGTAAACGGACTTCCCTGAAGCAATAGACTCAGAGATCCATTTTTCTGACTACTAGAACAATTCATAGGTGACACGGGGTGCTTTACCATGACGGCACCATGTAGCGAGATATTCAGTGCTTCCATTTTGATGCTGCTTAAGAATGGTGTTGTGGAATTATGGCAGGTAACAGTGAAGAAGGCATTTGCACTGCAGTTAGAACCAATTCCGAAAGGATATGGAATGTTGACTTTTCCGCACTTTTCTTGACAACCAGGCTTCGACATTGATATCGCAAGAGTCGCAGCTATGGCGAAGCATAGGAAAGAAAAGACACTAAGGAACATTAAGGGTAACCCCATTCCTTGTTTTGGCCAATTTCTTCAAGAATCAGACAGCAAAATGTCAGCCAAAACAATTGCTAGACAGCTATCACTTTATCACATTCCACTCAGTCCCAATATGACATAATGTACTGGAATAAAGAACAGAGTGCAGAAATGGAAAGTGAAGCAAGATCAAAACATATCTATTCTGATATTGTTGAATGTTGAATAGTACTATATCAATAAAATGTTTATAAATTGTTATAAAGATGCTTCACGTACCTTTTACGTAGTTTTCCCACTGAATCTATGTGATATGATGAAGCTCAGTTCAAGGATTTACACTGGAATGTGCCAACTGCTTTACTCATTTAACCTTAGAGAGAGAGAGAGAGAGAGTAGGAATCTAAGAATGATCTGAGAGAATAAAGAACTTGTAACAGACAATACTCAGTTGGGATTAACTGAAATGATCAGTAGAACGAAACTGAAGTATAAATACCAGTAACTAGTAATGTAGTATTGGAAAAGACTTGGAGAAATAGCACCAATGACTTAGAAAATTAGCACTAAAGAGATCAAAAGTCTTTGAAGTCAACTATATATTTCAAAGATTTTAAGATGAAGTTGAATTAAGGCCTACAGGAGTGAAGAACGAGTCCACTTTTTAAGTTAATTACAACAGCAGAATGGAAATTATGTGGCCTTTTCTTGTCTGCATTTTGAATATTGATTAGCACACTACTTAGACTTGAGATTCAACTTATTATAACTAACCTCAATTCTTGAATACTTGTCACAACCCAGACTCAGCAGCAAAAATCTGATACTGAGCATTGTATTACTCAATGGTGAGAAATACCCTTCTCGCCTAACGTGAGATGTTTTATATCCGCTCCTTAAAAACGTGTTTTTTACTCACTTCTTGAAGTTCATGACATATCTCGAAGCTTATGAGCGCTGACAAGCGCTGGATGGACTTCAAGTTATAATATCTTGAAGCTCTTGATATTGCATACTATATGAAACAGTTTTTAGTATCAAGTGAGCAACATATCTCGATACTTGACAAGCTTCGAAATATATCTGAACTTCGAGAATTGGATAGAACATGTTGGTAACTATTCATGTTTGCTGCATTTGTCCTTTTTTTTTTTTTGCAATGGTATCAAAGCTGGGTAAAACCGGTCTCTGAGCCATTCCTTTTCTGCATGTTATTTTCTTGATTCACACCTACACATTTTCTGTTTCCCATTTCAGTAATTTCTTTCAGCATTAGATCTATTTAAGCTTACTCATGGCTACCGGCGGAACTGCAGCCTCTATCTGCAGTTCTCAGCTCCCAGTGCTACAGCCACTAAATCAAGCACCTGTAATGAGATTCGGGAAAGTTTGGAGAACGATTTTGCTACTCAATCAAGAGCCAAGATAATGCATTACTTGTATCAATTGCAAACACTTAAGAATGCTTTCACAGATATGTCATCCTTCAAACCACAGAATCAAATCTTGCCCTCCAAGTGCTCGATAAAGTTAGCCAAGGTTTTATTGCTCACACACTAATTACTTTAGGTATGGGTTTTTGAGTCTAATATGACCTACATGAATCTAACAGCAACTCCAATATTACAAGTTAAATACACTGAATGTAAACAAAATGGATACTAAAAATTTATTCAATGCTTGCAACTGAGACCAGGAAACTGAAGTAGTACTATAGACATAGCTTTTCCAGCACTATGATGGATAGAGATGGAAAGAGAAGCAATCTTTGTCACGGCTCATCAAGAAATGGATCTTTAGCATCCGGAAAATCCTGAGTGATTGTATCAAAATTCATGCTTCCTGAGATGGAGGAGAAGTTGTCAGACTCAGAACCTCCAATAGAATTGCCCACTATGTTGTTGTCCTGATTCTGCAGAAAGTCTTGTCCTTCATTCTGCATTTGGATTCCTTCCAAATCACGCACAACTTCCTTCATTGTTGGCCTTGTCTTACCATGCAAATGCAGACATCTCCGTGCAAGTTCAGCAATGGCCATGATTTCTTCCCTCTTGCCCTCTTCCAGCACCCTTGCATCAAGAATCTCAAACAACTGATTTTCATCCATCGAGTGCAAGAAATGTGTGGCTAAACCTCTTCCAGTTTCGACTCTGATTGATGATATTGCCTTCTCCCCAGTTAGAAGCTCAACCATAACAACGCCGAAACTGTAGACGTCGCTCTTTTCTGTGAACTGGCTTGACCGAAAGTACTCTGGATCCAAGTAACCGAAGGTGCCTACTATTCGTGTAGTCAGATGAGTTTGATCAATAGAAACTGACCTTGATGTCCCGAAATCTGCAATTTTGGCCCGGTATTTATCATCCAAGAGTATGTTTGTTGACTTGATATCCCGATGATAAATGGGAGCAGATGCAGCAGAGTGCAAGTAAGCAAGTGCGCCTGCTACTTCTTTGGCTATTCTCACCCGCATTTCCCAAGTGAGTGGAAACTCCTCATTCGGTTCATGGATGTGCTGGAAAAGTGTTCCGTTGGGGATGAACTCGTAGATGAGACGAGGAACTTCAGTTTCCAGACAACATCCCAGCAGCCTAACTATATTCCTGTGGTTTATTTGTGACAGAATGACCACCTCATTGATGAAGATTTCAATATCACCTTCTTGTACCTTCTTGGACTTTTTGACTGCCACAATTCTTCCATCTGTCAGCATTCCTTTGTAGACGGTGCCTTGGCCGCCACGACCAAGTACTCGATTTTCATTGTAGTGATCCGTAGCTTTGGCCAAGTCATTGGAACTAAACAACTTGGTTTTCTCAAGGCCATTTTCAGTTGCAGACAAGTGCTGTTCCAGCAACAAGCCTCCATTTCTCTTGAAAAACATATACTTGCGGGTCCCACTGATTATCTTCGCAACAGCTTTGCTGGACTTCCAAGACGCGACAAGCAAAACAAGGCCGCCAAGAACACTACCAATAATGGTAAATGCCAATTTGATTCTTTGACGAGTCCTATCATTGTCATTATCAAAATAACTATAATAGTTGCTAGCATGACAAACAAAACTCCCATATGTGTTGATGCAAGTCGTAAAACTTGGGCAGTCATTCTGGGTTGCATTGTGGCATTCATCAATATCACTACATCCTTCAGCTAGATACGGGTTCCCTTCAAACCCTGGACTGCAAGAGCAGTATCTGGTTGAAGATACATAATCATATGCACTATAATAAATTGAATATTGGTATTCATGTTCAAAACTATCTAATAATGATTGGCAGCGGTGATCATCTGGATTTGAACTGCCATAATAATCATGAGAATGACCCATTCCGCAGTATTCAGAACTAAGGAAAAGATCTTTAAAATACGCGGAACGATAACCATCTTTCCTGAGGTGATAATCATCATGATACCTACAAATACTATTAGAGAAATTTCGCCCGACACCCAATTCCCACTCAAGTACCAGTGGTGCAAATCGAAATTCTCTGTCAAAAGGATTCGACAGATTTCTTAGAAGGCCTCTATGTCTTCTGTAATCCTCCTTTTGCAGCCATTTCTTATCAACAGGGAAAACATACCCGCATAAGCTACTGTTGCTAGTTTGAATGCTCTGGTAAGTGTACTGAAGCTCTTGGAGTTGGGCTGGAATGGTTGTCTGACAACAGTTGACACCATTGCAACTGGCGTCTGTGGAATTAGCATCGCAGATGGCCATGCATCCTCCCACTGTCGTTTCGTTGGCACGCAACCACACTGAATTCTTGCAGCCTAATACAGCCAATGCATTGTAGTGTGCTGAGATGGTAAACGGAGTTCCCTTGAGATATAATGGCAGAGACCTTGCCACCGGCCTGTCAGAACAAGTCATAGGTGACACGGGCTGACTCACTATGACTGTGCCAAAAAGGGAAATATTTACCACTCCCATTTGGATGCTACTCAAGAAGAGAGTAGGAGGATTTGTGGAATTTTGGCAGGTAACTGTGAAGGAAGAATTTGCACTGCATTTAGAACCAATCCCAAAAGGATAGGGAATGGTGATATTTCCACACTTTTCTTGACAACCAGGCTTCGACAAGGATGTTGCCAGCGCCGTAGTTGTAGTAAGACATAGGACCGAAATGACGACTCGGAGTATTGAGGGAAAACCCAGCATTCCTTCTTTCTTCTTGTCAAGCTTGTATAGTCTGTCAGCATGTATTATAAGATCCTATGAATATTTCAGAAGGACTTTGAACTAATTTTTTTTTTTTTTTTAAATCCTTATACTACGAGGTTGCATTTGCTATTGGGGATAAGGTTGGATAGGGATACATTATCCAACCTTATCCCTCGTCTACTTTAATTGATAAAAAAATTATTTTATCTCGAATACCCGAGATAAAGACAAATTTCAAAAAAATTGGGAATTAAGGGTTGATATAGTATCCTACCATTTTGGGGGGATTCCTTATCTTTTTTTATCATATATTTGAAAATAACAAAAATACCTGATATGATTATAATATTTCATATTTTTGTGTTCATATCCTCCGTATTTTTATCTCCAAAATTGCAATTAATTGATCTAATTAATCATTCTTTATTTCAGGAAGATAATTAATTGCAGTTGGAGAAAAATCGAGAAAAAAAGGGCAATTAGTGAAAGAAACGAGCAATGTGAAAATGGTCCAACAAGCTAAAAATAGGGAATATAAATTCCTTCACCTAAATTCTTCACTCCAATTCAGCCATGTGGGAGGAGGAGAAAGAAACATTTTTTCTTTCTTTTCCTTCTTTTGAGTCATTCAACCATGTGGGAGGAAAAGAGAGAAATTCTTTTGATTTATTTTCCTTCTTTTGAGCTATTCAACCATGTGGAAGGAAAAGAGAGAAATTCTTTTGATTTATTTTCCTTCTTTTGAGCTATTCAACCATGTGGGAGGAAAAGAGAGAAATTCTTTTTGCTTTCCTTTACTTCTTTTAAATACCATTAGCCGTGAGACATTTTGGGAGAGAGGAAGAGAGATAATACACTTCCACTTTCTTTTCTTCTTTTGAGCCAAGTTAGTAGAAAGATATTTTTTTAGGGAGAAGAGACCCATTTTTGTTGTAAGTTTTCACATCTTATTTCTTCTCTTTTATTTTATTTTTTGTATTAATGATATTGGTTATGTTTAGGATTTTTTATAATATGAGTGGCTAATTTTACGGTTTGATTTAAGGGTTTCGTATTTCGGTTATATTATTGTGAGGCTTTTGGATATGTATTGATTATCTTGATTTATATTCAAGTACTAATAGGTTCAAATGATTATTAATGGAGGTTTGTATTAATTTGAATTGACAAATCAAATGAATATTTATTCACCTAAAGCTATTCATGAGTTTGTACTCCTAGTAGTGTAAATGGATGAAGAATTGTATCATTAGAATAGGTAAATTATGCTATCATAAGTTGTCTATCCTAATTGAACCTATAGGACTAATATTGATATTTATGGCTATCCTAATTATTGATATTAGTATTAACCTGATTTCATTAAGATTAATGCTATTATTAATTAACATGGAACGCTATCGTGCGCAGTTGATTAGTAATAAGAATTGACCGGATGCTAGGTTTGGTTAATTAATTAGGAAAATAAAGGATTTAGAAGGCTATCCTAATAAATCCAAGGTTAATTGCTTGAATTTGCAAGAATTTATTTGTTAAGTCTATGATCAATAGTATAATTGAATATCGAACCCTTAAATCAAATTTCTCTCTTCTTAGTATTATCTCTATTCTAATAGTTTGTCTTGCCAAATTGTTTTGTGTGCATTAATATCTTGTAAGCTCGTAGTTGATAGATTGATTAATTTAGTATTTAGTAGATTAGGTAAAAATCTTCAAAACCCCCCATTTTTATTTTATTTTATTCAAAAGAATTTAATTACCGTTCCCTGTGGATTCGACCCTGCTCACCACTATACTCGTATTTTGGAAGTAGGTTAATTATATTTGGTGGATTGACAACCTATCAATACCTCCACTTAAATTTACTTCCCTTTCTTCTTCTTCTTCTTCTTCTTCTTCTTCTTATTATTATTATTATTATTATTATTTATTCTTCTTCTTATTATTATAATTATTTGTTAATATTATTATTATTATTATCGTTAATATTATCATGACAATTATTATTAATATTTTTACTATTATCGTTATTATTATTATTATTATTATTATTCTTATTTATTATTTATTATTTTTCTTATTATTATAATAATAATTATTAATATGTTTATTATTATTGTTATTATTATTATTTTTATTATTCTTCTTCTTATTATTATAATAATTATTAATATTTTTATTATTATCGTAATTATTATTATTTATATTTTCTTCTTATTATTATTATAGGTATTATTAATATTAATATTTTTATTATTAACATTATTTTTATTATTTATTATTATTCTTCATATTTGCAATGGTGAAGAGAAAGTATTATTGATTATAAATGGTGCTTTTATTATTTTTTTCTCCTTTAGTTTAATTTGAGTTCTTATACGTGGAGTTTATAAAGAACTTTTAAAAAAGAAAAATAAGCAGTTTTAATTTATTTTTAAGACATTAATTGTTTTAGTATTTTAATTAATTAGATTTTTTCATTAGAAAAATTAATAGCTAAGATAGCATAAGTTATTCTACTTTAATTTTGTTAAATGCTTCAGCAACTTTTTTAACAAAATATCCCCGCAAATTCAGCATTGAATCTGCTGGAAAGTTGTTACCGAAAATATTGTCTAATTAACAGGGGTATTTAAGTAATTATCCTCCACTTTTATATACAATCTCATGAAGTAAATACATGATAAAAATAAAATATTATGCAAATCACATGAAATAAACGTAGGATAAGATAAATTATCAGACCATTAATCCTATATATAACACAATATTATCCTATTCAACATAATACTATTCCTTTAAAGTAAACCCCTTTAAAGTGTTACTTGCATATCAGTCTGTGTTAATGATTATAGAGGACTCGTGCGAAACACTTTTTTCACAGTTTATGCAACTATTCAACATTTGTTAATAAATTAAGGATCTTTTTAAAAAATCCTGTATTATTGAGATTTGAATCAAGCCAAAGGATCAATAAGTATTGATTTGTGGTCTTGAAATCTTCAATATTGGAAATATATTGAATTTTCTGTAATAATATGGAGCGTGGTTGAAGATATAGTACGAGTAAAATTTATTTGAAAGTGATCATAGTATTCTGGAATACAGAATAAACTATGGATGTCATATTTAAGTGTATAATGAATGTGATGAGGATAGTCAGAACATGATGAATAAAGAAGCAGGATTAAAACATGGTTCACATACCTTTAAATAGCTTTACCACTGAATGAGGGTGAAAGGATGAAGCTTGCTTCAACAGCTTCCCTGGATGCCTACTGCTTACTACTTTGAGCTTTTAGAGAGAGAGAGAGAGAGAGAGAGAGATGAAATCTGAGAATGATCTGAGAGATTACAGATATTGGCTGGGGTGGATTTGACATGAGTGGAAGGAAACCAAGTATTATAATACTAGCATTGGAAAAGTCTACTTAGGCGTAAAAAGAACACTAAAGACAGCAAAAGTCTTTGAAGTCAACTGCACAGTTTTGAATACAGAAAGTTTGTTGAAGAAATAATGTGAAATTGGAGGTGAATAAAAAGTTTTTCAATTTCAAGATGAAACTTTACTTCTCCTATGTTATGATAACTAATGGTAGTATGAATTATGTTGTACTGATAATTAATGGGATAAATGAAGGGATATGGATAAATTTGAAAACACACATCCTATGTTTACTTGTTTAAGCTTACCCCTTGAGTAAACGCAGCTTAGAAGTCTGGTTTACGTCTCCTATCGTTAGTGGCAGGATGTAGAAATTAAAAAATATATATATATTTTGGATCGAGTGAGTTCATATAAATGTAACAGTTGGGTCAGAAAAAACAAAGTATCTCAAACCAACGAATGGTCTGTACTTAAGCTCGATTTGCAATTTGAAAAGGTAAAAGATCATATAATTGGTGCACTTGGCATAAGGTTTTGTCTTCTTACCTTTGTTTCATGCGCTGACTAATTGCCTTTCCACAAAGACTTGGAAAAGTAGCACTAAATGAAGTGCTGATAAGGCCTAGAGGAGTGAAGAATGAGTCCATGTTTTTAAGTTAATTACAACAGCAGAATGAAGCAATCACTTGCATCCCTTTTAGTGTTCTCTAAATGACAAAGGAAGTTCCTAGGAGCAGTAAGCATATGGAAGGCCAAATTCTCTGGATTTCTCACAAAATTTTCACTCCATTGCCCCAAAGAAACCATGTCCCAAATTATTTTCGGCTTGTTTTAAATGATCGATATACTTATGCAAATCAAACTAGAACTTCGAACCTCGTGTGGCCCTCTAAAATCTTTGTATACAACTACAGCTCATTTGTCACACTCTTTGCCTTTTAACCCAATTCTTTTTCCACCTTCTAGATGGCCATATGATTTATTCTTCTTCTACAACAGAAATGACAAACGCATGTATTAAACCTTCTTCTGCAATAAAGATTCTCAAGCAGTGTGCTTGATAATGCTGAAAGAGATACAACAATCTTCAGAACTCATCACGAAGCAACAGGCCGTGATGAGTGTGGGGTGATGGTATCGAAATGCATGCTTCCTGAGAAGTAGTACGACTTATCAAACTCCATCGTAGCCAAATGGTTGTTATTAGTTGTGGGGATGTTGGATAGTGCATTAATGGCTGACTAATCACCTTCTTTTACCTTATTATTTTATTTTCATTTTTCACTTTAATTTTACAAGTTTATAACTTTTATGTCTTAATTTATTTTTTCATGAAAAATATATCAAATAATTTATTTTTTCAAGATCTTTAATTTGATATCCATATTGCGTATATAAAAATAATTTTTTAGATTAATTGTAATATATTTGATAATTAAGATATTTTTATATAAATAAAATTTTGAGATTTTTATACAAAATAAAATTTTATTAAAAATATATTCTGTATATCATGAATTTTTATTTTAGAAAAATATATTATTATTTTATAAATTTATTTATTTATTACATAAAAGTAACAAATCTCACACAATGTGATAATGCGATACAAAACAAAATACAAAATGTAACAATTAAATTATTATCAATTACTATTATATTATTACAAATATTACAAATTGTGCAACACACACGGGAGAAATACTAGTTAGCACTAAAGAGATCAAAAGTCTTTGAAGTCAACTAAACATAATAGTCTACTGAAAAGGAGTGCAAACGCGTTGTGAGGTATTTCATTTTCGAATATGCTGGTGGTTTTATTATCTGAAAGTTTGGTTTATGTCACCTGTCGTCAATGTTGGGTTTATCGTCTTACATTTATCTTATGCGCTGACTAATTATTTCCCACCCAAAAACTTGGAAAAGTGACACTAAAATGACAATATATATATAAGTAGGACAGTTTAACAAATTTAGAATAATGCTATTTTTTCATATAAAAAAAGTAAAAAAAATAGTTGTTATTGAATGTGGGGACGTAGGATTGTGTATAAATGGTTGGTCAATCATGTTAAATTTTAAATGCTTATAATTTTTACATCTCAACTTATTTTTTAATGAAAAATATATCAAATAAATTATTTTTTAAAGATCTTTAATTTGATATTCATATTGCATATATAAAATTAATTTTAAAAAATATAAAATATTTGTTAGATTAATTGTAATATATTTTTATTTTAAAAATATTTTTTGATAAATAAAATTGTAAAATTTTAATACAAAATAAAAATATATTTTTTATATTAAGAATTTTTATTTTAGAAAAAATATTAATATTTTATAAAACTATTTATTTATTACAAGTTACAAAATCTCACACGGTGTGATAGTGCGACACAACATAAAATGCGAAATTTAATAATTATATTACTATTAATTATAATTTACTAACAATTATATTATTGTAAATATTACAAAACGTGAATCGCACATAAGAAATACTAGTATATATACATATATTTAAATTTGATCAGATATATTTCAAAGATTTTAAGATGAAGATGAAGTAAGGCCTACAGGAGTGAAGAATGAGTCCACTTTTTAAGTTAATTACAACAGCAGAATGGAAATTATGTGGCCTTTTCTTGTCTGCATTTTTAATATTGATTAGCACACTACTTAGACTTGAGATTCAACTTATTATAACTAACCTCAATTCTTGAATACTTGTGACAACCCAGACTCAGCAGCAAAAATCTGATACTGAGCATTGTATTACCCTTCTCGCCTAACATGAGATGTTTTATATCCACTCCTTAAAACCGTGTTTTTTACTCACTTCTTGAAGTTCATGACATATCTAGAAGCTTATGAGCGCTGACAAGCATTGGATGGACTTCAAGATATAATATCTTCAAGCTCCTGATATTGCATACTATATGAAACAGTTTTTAGTATCAAGTGAGCAACATATCTCGATACTTGACAAACTTCGAAATATATCTGAACTTCGAGAATTGCTGCATTTGTCCAATTTTTTTTTTTTTTTGCACATGCATCTTTCACCTTATGGTATCAGAGCTGGGTAAAACCAGTCTCCGAGCCATTCCTTTTCTGTATGTTATTTTCTTGATTCACACCTACACATTTTCCGTTTCCCGTTTCAGCAATTTCTTTCGGCATTAGATCTATTTAAGCTTACTCATGGCTACCGGAGGAACTGCAGCCTCTATCAGCAGTTCTCAGCTCCCAGTGCTACAGCCACTAAATCAAGCACCTGTAATGAGATTCGGGAAAGTTTGGAGAACGATTTTGCTACTCAATCAAGAGCCAAGATAATGCATTACTTGTATCAATTGCAAACACTTAAGAATGCTTTCACAGATATGTCATCCTTCAAACCACAGAATCAAATCTTGCCCTCCAAGTGCTCGATAAAGTTAGCCAAGGTTTTATTGCTCACACACTGATTACTTTAGGTATGGGTTTTTGAGTCTAATATGACCTACATGAGTCTAACAGAAACTACAATATTACAAGTTAAATACACTGAATGTAAACAAAGTGGATACTAAAAATTTATTCAATGCTTGCAACTGAGACCAGGAAACTGAAGTAATACTATAGACATAAAAAAATGGATCTTTGTCACGGCTCATCAAGAAATGGATCTTTAGTATCCGGCAAATCCTGAGTGATTGTATCAAAATTCATGCTTCCTGAGCTGGAGGAGAAGTTGTCAGACTCAGCAACTCCAATAGAATTGCCCACTATGTTGTTGTCCTGATTCTGCAGAAAGTCTTGTCCTTCATTCTGCATTTGAATTCCTTCCAACTCACGCACAACTTCCTTCATTGTTGGCCTTGTCTTACCATGCAAATGCAGACATCTCCGTGCAAGTTCAGCAATGGCCATGATTTCTTCCCTCTTGCCCTCTTCCAGCACCCTTGCATCAAGAATCTCAAACAACTGATTTTCATCCATCGAGTGCAAGAAATGTGTGGCTAAACCTCTTCCAGTTTCGACTCTGATTGATGATATTGCCTTCTCCCCAGTTAGAAGCTCAACCATAACAACGCCGAAACTGTAGACATCGCTCTTTTCTGTGAACTGGCTTGACCGAAAGTACTCTGGATCCAAGTAACCGAAGGTGCCTACTATTCGTGTAGTCAGATGAGTTTGATCAATAGAAACTGACCTTGATGTCCCGAAATCTGCAATTTTGGCCCGGTATTTATCATCCAAGAGTATGTTTGTTGACTTGATATCCCGATGATAAATGGGAGCAGATGCAGCAGAGTGCAAGTAAGCAAGTGCGCCTGCTACTTCTCTGGCTATTCTCCCCCGCATTTCCCAAGTGAGTGGAAACTCCTCATTCGGTTCATGGATGTGCTGGAAAAGTGTTCCGTTGGGAATGAACTCGTAGATGAGACGAGGAACTTCAGTTTCCAGACAACATCCCAGCAGCCTAACTATATTCCTGTGGTTTATTTGTGACAGAATGACCACCTCATTGATGAAGATTTCAATATCACCTTCTTGTACCTTCTTGGACTTTTTGACTGCCACAATTCTTCCATCTGTCAGCATTCCTTTGTAGACGGTGCCTTGGCCGCCACGACCAAGTACTCGATTTTCATTGTAGTGATCCGTAGCTTTGGCCAAGTCATTGGAACTAAACAACTTGGTTTTCTCAAGGCCATTTTCAGTTGCAGACAAGTGCTGTTCCAACAACAAGCCTCCATTTCTCTTGAAAAACATATACTTGCGGGTCCCACTGATTATCTTTGCAACAGCTTTGCTGGACTTCCAAGACGCGACAAGCAAAACAAGGCCGCCAAGAACACTACCAATAATGGTAAATGCCAATTTGATTCTTTGACGAGTCCTATCATCGTCATTATCAAAATAACTATGATAGTTGCTACTATAACAATCAAAACTCCCATATGTGTTGATGCAAGTCATATAACCTGGGCAGTCATTCAGGGTTGCATCGTGGCATTCATCAATATCACTACATCCTTCACCTAGATACGGGTTCCCTTCAAACCCTGGACTGCAAGAGCAGTATCTGGTTGAAGATACATAATCATATGCACTATAATAAATTGAATATTGGTATTCATGTTCAAAACTATCTAATAATGATTGGCAGCGGTGATCATCTGGATTTGAACTGCCATAATAATCATGAGAATGACCCATTCCGCAGTATTCAGAACTAAGGAAAAGATCTTTAAAATACGCGGAACGATAACCATCTTTCCTGAGGTGATAATCATCATGATACCTACAAATACTATTAGAGAAATTTCGCCCGACACCCAATTCCCACTCAAGTACCAGTGGTGCAAATCGAAATTCTCTGTCAAAAGGATTCGACAGATTTCTTAGAAGGCCTCTATGTCTTCTGTAATCCTCCTTTTGCAGCCATTTCTTATCAACAGGGAAAACATACCCGCATAAGCTACTGTTGCTAGTTTGAATGCTCTGGTAAGTGTACTGAAGCTCTTGGAGTTGGGCTGGAATGGTTGTCTGACAACAGTTGACACCATTGCAACTGGCGTCTGTGGAATTAGCATCGCAGATGGCCATGCATCCTCCCACTGTCGTTTCGTTGGCACGCAACCACACTGAATTCTTGCAGCCTAATACAGCCAATGCATTGTAGTGTGCTGAGATGGTAAACGGAGTTCCCTTGAGATATAATGGCAGAGACCTTGCCACCGGCCTGTCAGAACAAGTCATAGGTGACACGGGCTGACTCACTATGACTGTGCCAAAAAGGGAAATATTTACCACTCCCATTTGGATGCTACTCAAGAAGAGAGTAGGAGGATTTGTGGAATTTTGGCAGGTAACTGTGAAGGAAGAATTTGCACTGCATTTAGAACCAATCCCAAAAGGATAGGGAATGGTGATATTTCCACACTTTTCTTGACAACCAGGCTTCGACAAGGATGTTGCCAGCGCCGTAGTTGTAGTAAGACATAGGACCGAAATGACGACTCGGAGTATTGAGGGAAAACCCAGCATTCCTTCTTTCTTCTTGTCAAGCTTGTATAGTCTGTCAGCAGAATCTCAGTGAGAATAATGCTTTCATTTGTATTATAAGATCCTATGAATATTTCAGAAGGACTTTGAACTAATTTTTTTTTTTTTTTTAAATCCTTATACTACCAGGTTGCGTTTGCTATTGGGGATAAGGTTGGATAGGGATACATTATCCAACCTTATCCCTCGTCTACTTTAATTGATAAAAAAATTATTTTATCTCGAATACCCGAGATAAAGACAAATTTCAAAAAAATTGGGAATTAAGGGTTGATATAGTATCCTACCATTTTGGGGGGATTCCTTATCTTTTTTTATCATATATTTGAAAATAACAAAAATACCTGATATGATTATAATATTTCATATTTTGTGTTCATATCCTCCGTATTTTTATCTCCAAAATTGCAATTAATTGATCTAATTAATCATTCTTTATTTCAGGAAGATAATTAATTGCAGTTGGAGAAAAATCGAGAAAAAAAGGGCAATTAGTGAAAGAAACGAGCAATGTGAAAATGGTCCAACAAGCTAAAAATAGGGAATATAAATTCCTTCACCTAAATTCTTCACTCCAATTCAGCCATGTGGGAGGAGGAGAAAGAAACATTTTTTCTTTCTTTTCCTTCTTTTGAGTCATTCAACCATGTGGGAGGAAAAGAGAGAAATTCTTTTGATTTATTTTCCTTCTTTTGAGCTATTCAACCATGTGGAAGGAAAAGAGAGAAATTCTTTTGATTTATTTTCCTTCTTTTGAGCTATTCAACCATGTGGGAGGAAAAGAGAGAAATTCTTTTTGCTTTCCTTTACTTCTTTTAAATACCATTAGCCGTGAGACATTTTGGGAGAGAGGAAGAGAGATAATACACTTCCACTTTCTTTTCTTCTTTTGAGCCAAGTTAGTAGAAAGATATTTTTTTAGGGAGAAGAGACCCATTTTTGTTGTAAGTTTTCACATCTTATTTCTTCTCTTTTATTTTATTTTTTGTATTAATGATATTGGTTATGTTTAGGATTTTTTATAATATGAGTGGCTAATTTTACGGTTTGATTTAAGGGTTTCGTATTTCGGTTATATTATTGTGAGGCTTTTGGATATGTATTGATTATCTTGATTTATATTCAAGTACTAATAGGTTCAAATGATTATTAATGGAGGTTTGTATTAATTTGAATTGACAAATCAAATGAATATTTATTCACCTAAAGCTATTCATGAGTTTGTACTCCTAGTAGTGTAAATGGATGAAGAATTGTATCATTAGAATAGGTAAATTATGCTATCATAAGTTGTCTATCCTAATTGAACCTATAGGACTAATATTGATATTTATGGCTATCCTAATTATTGATATTAGTATTAACCTGATTTCATTAAGATTAATGCTATTATTAATTAACATGGAACGCTATCGTGCGCAGTTGATTAGTAATAAGAATTGACCGGATGCTAGGTTTGGTTAATTAATTAGGAAAATAAAGGATTTAGAAGGCTATCCTAATAAATCCAAGGTTAATTGCTTGAATTTGCAAGAATTTATTTGTTAAGTCTATGATCAATAGTATAATTGAATATCGAACCCTTAAATCAAATTTCTCTCTTCTTAGTATTATCTCTATTCTAATAGTTTGTCTTGCCAAATTGTTTTGTGTGCATTAATATCTTGTAAGCTCGTAGTTGATAGATTGATTAATTTAGTATTTAGTAGATTAGGTAAAAATCTTCAAAACCCCCCATTTTTATTTTATTTTATTCAAAAGAATTTAATTACCGTTCCCTGTGGATTCGACCCTGCTCACCACTATACTCGTATTTTGGAAGTAGGTTAATTATATTTGGTGGATTGACAACCTATCAATACCTCCACTTAAATTTACTTCCCTTTCTTCTTCTTCTTCTTCTTCTTCTTCTTCTTATTATTATTATTATTATTATTATTTATTCTTCTTCTTATTATTATAATTATTTGTTAATATTATTATTATTATTATCGTTAATATTATCATGACAATTATTATTAATATTTTTACTATTATCGTTATTATTATTATTATTATTATTATTCTTATTTATTATTTATTATTTTTCTTATTATTATAATAATAATTATTAATATGTTTATTATTATTGTTATTATTATTATTTTTATTATTCTTCTTCTTATTATTATAATAATTATTAATATTTTTATTATTATCGTAATTATTATTATTTATATTTTCTTCTTATTATTATTATAGGTATTATTAATATTAATATTTTTATTATTAACATTATTTTTATTATTTATTATTATTCTTCATATTTGCAATGGTGAAGAGAAAGTATTATTGATTATAAATGGTGCTTTTATTATTTTTTTCTCCTTTAGTTTAATTTGAGTTCTTATACGTGGAGTTTATAAAGAACTTTTAAAAAAGAAAAATAAGCAGTTTTAATTTATTTTTAAGACATTAATTGTTTTAGTATTTTAATTAATTAGATTTTTTCATTAGAAAAATTAATAGCTAAGATAGCATAAGTTATTCTACTTTAATTTTGTTAAATGCTTCAGCAACTTTTTTAACAAAATATCCCCGCAAATTCAGCATTGAATCTGCTGGAAAGTTGTTACCGAAAATATTGTCTAATTAACAGGGGTATTTAAGTAATTGTCCTCCACCTTTATATACAATCTCATGAAGTAAATACATGATAAAAATAAAATATTATGCAAATCACATGAAATAAACGTAGGATAAGATAAATTATCAGACCATTAATCCTATATATAACACAATATTATCCTATTCAACATAATACTATTCCTTTAAAGTAAACCCCTTTAAAGTGTTACTTGCATATCAGTCTGTGTTAATGATTATAGAGGACTCGTGCGAAACACTTTTTTCACAGTTTATGCAACTATTCAACATTTGTTAATAAATTAAGGATCTTTTTAAAAAATCCTGTATTATTGAGATTTGAATCAAGCCAAAGGATCAATAAGTATTGATTTGTGGTCTTGAAATCTTCAATATTGGAAATATATTGAATTTTCTGTAATAATATGGAGCGTGGTTGAAGATATAGTACGAGTAAAATTTATTTGAAAGTGATCATAGTATTCTGGAATACAGAATAAACTATGGATGTCATATTTAAGTGTATAATGAATGTGATGAGGATAGTCAGAACATGATGAATAAAGAAGCAGGATTAAAACATGGTTCACATACCTTTAAATAGCTTTACCACTGAATGAGGGTGAAAGGATGAAGCTTGCTTCAACAGCTTCCCTGGATGCCTACTGCTTACTACTTTGAGCTTTTAGAGAGAGAGAGAGAGAGAGAGAGAGATGAAATCTGAGAATGATCTGAGAGATTACAGATATTGGCTGGGGTGGATTTGACATGAGTGGAAGGAAACCAAGTATTATAATACTAGCATTGGAAAAGTCTACTTAGGCGTAAAAAGAACACTAAAGACAGCAAAAGTCTTTGAAGTCAACTGCACAGTTTTGAATACAGAAAGTTTGTTGAAGAAATAATGTGAAATTGGAGGTGAATAAAAAGTTTTTCAATTTCAAGATGAAACTTTACTTCTCCTATGTTATGATAACTAATGGTAGTATGAATTATGTTGTACTGATAATTAATGGGATAAATGAAGGGATATGGATAAATTTGAAAACACACATCCTATGTTTACTTGTTTAAGCTTACCCCTTGAGTAAACGCAGCTTAGAAGTCTGGTTTACGTCTCCTATCGTTAGTGGCAGGATGTAGAAATTAAAAAATATATATATATTTTGGATCGAGTGAGTTCATATAAATGTAACAGTTGGGTCAGAAAAAACAAAGTATCTCAAACCAACGAATGGTCTGTACTTAAGCTCGATTTGCAATTTGAAAAGGTAAAAGATCATATAATTGGTGCACTTGGCATAAGGTTTTGTCTTCTTACCTTTGTTTCATGCGCTGACTAATTGCCTTTCCACAAAGACTTGGAAAAGTAGCACTAAATGAAGTGCTGATAAGGCCTAGAGGAGTGAAGAATGAGTCCATGTTTTTAAGTTAATTACAACAGCAGAATGAAGCAATCACTTGCATCCCTTTTAGTGTTCTCTAAATGACAAAGGAAGTTCCTAGGAGCAGTAAGCATATGGAAGGCCAAATTCTCTGGATTTCTCACAAAATTTTCACTCCATTGCCCCAAAGAAACCATGTCCCAAATTATTTTCGGCTTGTTTTAAATGATCGATATACTTATGCAAATCAAACTAGAACTTCGAACCTCGTGTGGCCCTCTAAAATCTTTGTATACAACTACAGCTCATTTGTCACACTCTTTGCCTTTTAACCCAATTCTTTTTCCACCTTCTAGATGGCCATATGATTTATTCTTCTTCTACAACAGAAATGACAAACGCATGTATTAAACCTTCTTCTGCAATAAAGATTCTCAAGCAGTGTGCTTGATAATGCTGAAAGAGATACAACAATCTTCAGAACTCATCACGAAGCAACAGGCCGTGATGAGTGTGGGGTGATGGTATCGAAATGCATGCTTCCTGAGAAGTAGTACGACTTATCAAACTCCATCGTAGCCAAATGGTTGTTATTAGTTGTGGGGATGTTGGATAGTGCATTAATGGCTGACTAATCACCTTCTTTTACCTTATTATTTTATTTTCATTTTTCACTTTAATTTTACAAGTTTATAACTTTTATGTCTTAATTTATTTTTTCATGAAAAATATATCAAATAATTTATTTTTTCAAGATCTTTAATTTGATATCCATATTGCGTATATAAAAATAATTTTTTAGATTAATTGTAATATATTTGATAATTAAGATATTTTTATATAAATAAAATTTTGAGATTTTTATACAAAATAAAATTTTATTAAAAATATATTCTGTATATCATGAATTTTTATTTTAGAAAAATATATTATTATTTTATAAATTTATTTATTTATTACATAAAAGTAACAAATCTCACACAATGTGATAATGCGATACAAAACAAAATACAAAATGTAACAATTAAATTATTATCAATTACTATTATATTATTACAAATATTACAAATTGTGCAACACACACGGGAGAAATACTAGTTAGCACTAAAGAGATCAAAAGTCTTTGAAGTCAACTAAACATAATAGTCTACTGAAAAGGAGTGCAAACGCGTTGTGAGGTATTTCATTTTCGAATATGCTGGTGGTTTTATTATCTGAAAGTTTGGTTTATGTCACCTGTCGTCAATGTTGGGTTTATCGTCTTACATTTATCTTATGCGCTGACTAATTATTTCCCACCCAAAAACTTGGAAAAGTGACACTAAAATGACAATATATATATAAGTAGGACAGTTTAACAAATTTAGAATAATGCTATTTTTTCATATAAAAAAAGTAAAAAAAATAGTTGTTATTGAATGTGGGGACGTAGGATTGTGTATAAATGGTTGGTCAATCATGTTAAATTTTAAATGCTTATAATTTTTACATCTCAACTTATTTTTTAATGAAAAATATATCAAATAAATTATTTTTTAAAGATCTTTAATTTGATATTCATATTGCATATATAAAATTAATTTTAAAAAATATAAAATATTTGTTAGATTAATTGTAATATATTTTTATTTTAAAAATATTTTTTGATAAATAAAATTGTAAAATTTTAATACAAAATAAAAATATATTTTTTATATTAAGAATTTTTATTTTAGAAAAAATATTAATATTTTATAAAACTATTTATTTATTACAAGTTACAAAATCTCACACGGTGTGATAGTGCGACACAACATAAAATGCGAAATTTAATAATTATATTACTATTAATTATAATTTACTAACAATTATATTATTGTAAATATTACAAAACGTGAATCGCACATAAGAAATACTAGTATATATACATATATTTAAATTTGATCAGATATATTTCAAAGATTTTAAGATGAAGATGAAGTAAGGCCTACAGGAGTGAAGAATGAGTCCACTTTTTAAGTTAATTACAACAGCAGAATGGAAATTATGTGGCCTTTTCTTGTCTGCATTTTTAATATTGATTAGCACACTACTTAGACTTGAGATTCAACTTATTATAACTAACCTCAATTCTTGAATACTTGTGACAACCCAGACTCAGCAGCAAAAATCTGATACTGAGCATTGTATTACCCTTCTCGCCTAACATGAGATGTTTTATATCCACTCCTTAAAACCGTGTTTTTTACTCACTTCTTGAAGTTCATGACATATCTAGAAGCTTATGAGCGCTGACAAGCATTGGATGGACTTCAAGATATAATATCTTCAAGCTCCTGATATTGCATACTATATGAAACAGTTTTTAGTATCAAGTGAGCAACATATCTCGATACTTGACAAACTTCGAAATATATCTGAACTTCGAGAATTGCTGCATTTGTCCAATTTTTTTTTTTTTTTGCACATGCATCTTTCACCTTATGGTATCAGAGCTGGGTAAAACCAGTCTCCGAGCCATTCCTTTTCTGTATGTTATTTTCTTGATTCACACCTACACATTTTCCGTTTCCCGTTTCAGCAATTTCTTTCGGCATTAGATCTATTTAAGCTTACTCATGGCTACCGGAGGAACTGCAGCCTCTATCAGCAGTTCTCAGCTCCCAGTGCTACAGCCACTAAATCAAGCACCTGTAATGAGATTCGGGAAAGTTTGGAGAACGATTTTGCTACTCAATCAAGAGCCAAGATAATGCATTACTTGTATCAATTGCAAACACTTAAGAATGCTTTCACAGATATGTCATCCTTCAAACCACAGAATCAAATCTTGCCCTCCAAGTGCTCGATAAAGTTAGCCAAGGTTTTATTGCTCACACACTGATTACTTTAGGTATGGGTTTTTGAGTCTAATATGACCTACATGAGTCTAACAGAAACTACAATATTACAAGTTAAATACACTGAATGTAAACAAAGTGGATACTAAAAATTTATTCAATGCTTGCAACTGAGACCAGGAAACTGAAGTAATACTATAGACATAAAAAAATGGATCTTTGTCACGGCTCATCAAGAAATGGATCTTTAGTATCCGGCAAATCCTGAGTGATTGTATCAAAATTCATGCTTCCTGAGCTGGAGGAGAAGTTGTCAGACTCAGCAACTCCAATAGAATTGCCCACTATGTTGTTGTCCTGATTCTGCAGAAAGTCTTGTCCTTCATTCTGCATTTGAATTCCTTCCAACTCACGCACAACTTCCTTCATTGTTGGCCTTGTCTTACCATGCAAATGCAGACATCTCCGTGCAAGTTCAGCAATGGCCATGATTTCTTCCCTCTTGCCCTCTTCCAGCACCCTTGCATCAAGAATCTCAAACAACTGATTTTCATCCATCGAGTGCAAGAAATGTGTGGCTAAACCTCTTCCAGTTTCGACTCTGATTGATGATATTGCCTTCTCCCCAGTTAGAAGCTCAACCATAACAACGCCGAAACTGTAGACATCGCTCTTTTCTGTGAACTGGCTTGACCGAAAGTACTCTGGATCCAAGTAACCGAAGGTGCCTACTATTCGTGTAGTCAGATGAGTTTGATCAATAGAAACTGACCTTGATGTCCCGAAATCTGCAATTTTGGCCCGGTATTTATCATCCAAGAGTATGTTTGTTGACTTGATATCCCGATGATAAATGGGAGCAGATGCAGCAGAGTGCAAGTAAGCAAGTGCGCCTGCTACTTCTCTGGCTATTCTCCCCCGCATTTCCCAAGTGAGTGGAAACTCCTCATTCGGTTCATGGATGTGCTGGAAAAGTGTTCCGTTGGGAATGAACTCGTAGATGAGACGAGGAACTTCAGTTTCCAGACAACATCCCAGCAGCCTAACTATATTCCTGTGGTTTATTTGTGACAGAATGACCACCTCATTGATGAAGATTTCAATATCACCTTCTTGTACCTTCTTGGACTTTTTGACTGCCACAATTCTTCCATCTGTCAGCATTCCTTTGTAGACGGTGCCTTGGCCGCCACGACCAAGTACTCGATTTTCATTGTAGTGATCCGTAGCTTTGGCCAAGTCATTGGAACTAAACAACTTGGTTTTCTCAAGGCCATTTTCAGTTGCAGACAAGTGCTGTTCCAACAACAAGCCTCCATTTCTCTTGAAAAACATATACTTGCGGGTCCCACTGATTATCTTTGCAACAGCTTTGCTGGACTTCCAAGACGCGACAAGCAAAACAAGGCCGCCAAGAACACTACCAATAATGGTAAATGCCAATTTGATTCTTTGACGAGTCCTATCATCGTCATTATCAAAATAACTATAATAGTTGCTATCAGGACAAACAAAACTCCCATATGTGTTGATGCAAGTCGTAAAACTTGGGCAGTCATTCTGGGTTGCATTGTGGCATTCATCAATATCACTACATCCTTCAGCTAGATACGGGTTCCCTTCAAACCCTGGACTGCAAGAGCAGTATCTGGTTGAAGATACATAATCATATGCACTATAATAAATTGAATATTGGTATTCATGTTCAAAACTATCTAATAATGATTGGCAGCGGTGATCATCTGGATTTGAACTGCCATAATAATCATGAGAATGACCCATTCCGCAGTATTCAGAACTAAGGAAAAGATCTTTAAAATACGCGGAACGATAACCATCTTTCCTGAGGTGATAATCATCATGATACCTACAAATACTATTAGAGAAATTTCGCCCGACACCCAATTCCCACTCAAGTACCAGTGGTGCAAATCGAAATTCTCTGTCAAAAGGATTCGACAGATTTCTTAGAAGGCCTCTATGTCTTCTGTAATCCTCCTTTTGCAGCCATTTCTTATCAACAGGGAAAACATACCCGCATAAGCTACTGTTGCTAGTTTGAATGCTCTGGTAAGTGTACTGAAGCTCTTGGAGTTGGGCTGGAATGGTTGTCTGACAACAGTTGACACCATTGCAACTGGCGTCTGTGGAATTAGCATCGCAGATGGCCATGCATCCTCCCACTGTCGTTTCGTTGGCACGCAACCACACTGAATTCTTGCAGCCTAATACAGCCAATGCATTGTAGTGTGCTGAGATGGTAAACGGAGTTCCCTTGAGATATAATGGCAGAGACCTTGCCACCGGCCTGTCAGAACAAGTCATAGGTGACACGGGCTGACTCACTATGACTGTGCCAAAAAGGGAAATATTTACCACTCCCATTTGGATGCTACTCAAGAAGAGAGTAGGAGGATTTGTGGAATTTTGGCAGGTAACTGTGAAGGAAGAATTTGCACTGCATTTAGAACCAATCCCAAAAGGATAGGGAATGGTGATATTTCCACACTTTTCTTGACAACCAGGCTTCGACAAGGATGTTGCCAGCGCCGTAGTTGTAGTAAGACATAGGACCGAAATGACGACTCGGAGTATTGAGGGAAAACCCAGCATTCCTTCTTTCTTCTTGTCAAGCTTGTATAGTCTGTCAGCAGAATCTCAGTGAGAATAATGCTTTCATTTGTATTATAAGATCCTATGAATATTTCAGAAGGACTTTGAACTAATTTTTTTTTTTTTAAATCCTTATACTACCAGGTTGCGTTTGCTATTGGGGATAAGGTTGGATAGGGATACATTATCCAACCTTATCCCTCGTCTACTTTAATTGATAAAAAAATTATTTTATCTCGAATACCCGAGATAAAGACAAATTTCAAAAAAATTGGGAATTAAGGGTTGATATAGTATCCTACCATTTTGGGGGGATTCCTTATCTTTTTTTATCATATATTTGAAAATAACAAAAATACCTGATATGATTATAATATTTCATATTTTGTGTTCATATCCTCCGTATTTTTATCTCCAAAATTGCAATTAATTGATCTAATTAATCATTCTTTATTTCAGGAAGATAATTAATTGCAGTTGGAGAAAAATCGAGAAAAAAAGGGCAATTAGTGAAAGAAACGAGCAATGTGAAAATGGTCCAACAAGCTAAAAATAGGGAATATAAATTCCTTCACCTAAATTCTTCACTCCAATTCAGCCATGTGGGAGGAGGAGAAAGAAACATTTTTTCTTTCTTTTCCTTCTTTTGAGTCATTCAACCATGTGGGAGGAAAAGAGAGAAATTCTTTTGATTTATTTTCCTTCTTTTGAGCTATTCAACCATGTGGAAGGAAAAGAGAGAAACTCTTTTGATTTATTTTCCTTCTTTTGAGCTATTCAACCATGTGGGAGGAAAAGAGAGAAATTCTTTTTGCTTTCCTTTACTTCTTTTAAATACCATTAGCCGTGAGACATTTTGGGAGAGAGGAAGAGAGATAATACACTTCCACTTTCTTTTCTTCTTTTGAGCCAAGTTAGTAGAAAGATATTTTTTTAGGGAGAAGAGACCCATTTTTGTTGTAAGTTTTCACATCTTATTTCTTCTCTTTTATTTTATTTTTTGTATTAATGATATTGGTTATGTTTAGGATTTTTTATAATATGAGTGGCTAATTTTACGGTTTGATTTAAGGGTTTCGTATTTCGGTTATATTATTGTGAGGCTTTTGGATATGTATTGATTATCTTGATTTATATTCAAGTACTAATAGGTTCAAATGATTATTAATGGAGGTTTGTATTAATTTGAATTGACAAATCAAATGAATATTTATTCACCTAAAGCTATTCATGAGTTTGTACTCCTAGTAGTGTAAATGGATGAAGAATTGTATCATTAGAATAGGTAAATTATGCTATCATAAGTTGTCTATCCTAATTGAACCTATAGGACTAATATTGATATTTATGGCTATCCTAATTATTGATATTAGTATTAACCTGATTTCATTAAGATTAATGCTATTATTAATTAACATGGAACGCTATCGTGCGCAGTTGATTAGTAATAAGAATTGACCGGATGCTAGGTTTGGTTAATTAATTAGGAAAATAAAGGATTTAGAAGGCTATCCTAATAAATCCAAGGTTAATTGCTTGAATTTGCAAGAATTTATTTGTTAAGTCTATGATCAATAGTATAATTGAATATCGAACCCTTAAATCAAATTTCTCTCTTCTTAGTATTATCTCTATTCTAATAGTTTGTCTTGCCAAATTGTTTTGTGTGCATTAATATCTTGTAAGCTCGTAGTTGATAGATTGATTAATTTAGTATTTAGTAGATTAGGTAAAAATCTTCAAAACCCCCCATTTTTATTTTATTTTATTCAAAAGAATTTAATTACCGTTCCCTGTGGATTCGACCCTGCTCACCACTATACTCGTATTTTGGAAGTAGGTTAATTATATTTGGTGGATTGACAACCTATCAATACCTCCACTTAAATTTACTTCCCTTTCTTCTTCTTCTTCTTCTTCTTCTTCTTCTTATTATTATTATTATTATTATTATTTATTCTTCTTCTTATTATTATAATTATTTGTTAATATTATTATTATTATTATCGTTAATATTATCATGACAATTATTATTAATATTTTTACTATTATCGTTATTATTATTATTATTATTATTATTCTTATTTATTATTTATTATTTTTCTTATTATTATAATAATAATTATTAATATGTTTATTATTATTGTTATTATTATTATTTTTATTATTCTTCTTCTTATTATTATAATAATTATTAATATTTTTATTATTATCGTAATTATTATTATTTATATTTTCTTCTTATTATTATTATAGGTATTATTAATATTAATATTTTTATTATTAACATTATTTTTATTATTTATTATTATTCTTCATATTTGCAATGGTGAAGAGAAAGTATTATTGATTATAAATGGTGCTTTTATTATTTTTTTCTCCTTTAGTTTAATTTGAGTTCTTATACGTGGAGTTTATAAAGAACTTTTAAAAAAGAAAAATAAGCAGTTTTAATTTATTTTTAAGACATTAATTGTTTTAGTATTTTAATTAATTAGATTTTTTCATTAGAAAAATTAATAGCTAAGATAGCATAAGTTATTCTACTTTAATTTTGTTAAATGCTTCAGCAACTTTTTTAACAAAATATCCCCGCAAATTCAGCATTGAATCTGCTGGAAAGTTGTTACCGAAAATATTGTCTAATTAACAGGGGTATTTAAGTAATTATCCTCCACTTTTATATACAATCTCATGAAGTAAATACATGATAAAAATAAAATATTATGCAAATCACATGAAATAAACGTAGGATAAGATAAATTATCAGACCATTAATCCTATATATAACACAATATTATCCTATTCAACATAATACTATTCCTTTAAAGTAAACCCCTTTAAAGTGTTACTTGCATATCAGTCTGTGTTAATGATTATAGAGGACTCGTGCGAAACACTTTTTTCACAGTTTATGCAACTATTCAACATTTGTTAATAAATTAAGGATCTTTTTAAAAAATCCTGTATTATTGAGATTTGAATCAAGCCAAAGGATCAATAAGTATTGATTTGTGGTCTTGAAATCTTCAATATTGGAAATATATTGAATTTTCTGTAATAATATGGAGCGTGGTTGAAGATATAGTACGAGTAAAATTTATTTGAAAGTGATCATAGTATTCTGGAATACAGAATAAACTATGGATGTCATATTTAAGTGTATAATGAATGTGATGAGGATAGTCAGAACATGATGAATAAAGAAGCAGGATTAAAACATGGTTCACATACCTTTAAATAGCTTTACCACTGAATGAGGGTGAAAGGATGAAGCTTGCTTCAACAGCTTCCCTGGATGCCTACTGCTTACTACTTTGAGCTTTTAGAGAGAGAGAGAGAGAGAGAGAGAGAGATGAAATCTGAGAATGATCTGAGAGATTACAGATATTGGCTGGGGTGGATTTGACATGAGTGGAAGGAAACCAAGTATTATAATACTAGCATTGGAAAAGTCTACTTAGGCGTAAAAAGAACACTAAAGACAGCAAAAGTCTTTGAAGTCAACTGCACAGTTTTGAATACAGAAAGTTTGTTGAAGAAATAATGTGAAATTGGAGGTGAATAAAAAGTTTTTCAATTTCAAGATGAAACTTTACTTCTCCTATGTTATGATAACTAATGGTAGTATGAATTATGTTGTACTGATAATTAATGGGATAAATGAAGGGATATGGATAAATTTGAAAACACACATCCTATGTTTACTTGTTTAAGCTTACCCCTTGAGTAAACGCAGCTTAGAAGTCTGGTTTACGTCTCCTATCGTTAGTGGCAGGATGTAGAAATTAAAAAATATATATATATTTTGGATCGAGTGAGTTCATATAAATGTAACAGTTGGGTCAGAAAAAACAAAGTATCTCAAACCAACGAATGGTCTGTACTTAAGCTCGATTTGCAATTTGAAAAGGTAAAAGATCATATAATTGGTGCACTTGGCATAAGGTTTTGTCTTCTTACCTTTGTTTCATGCGCTGACTAATTGCCTTTCCACAAAGACTTGGAAAAGTAGCACTAAATGAAGTGCTGATAAGGCCTAGAGGAGTGAAGAATGAGTCCATGTTTTTAAGTTAATTACAACAGCAGAATGAAGCAATCACTTGCATCCCTTTTAGTGTTCTCTAAATGACAAAGGAAGTTCCTAGGAGCAGTAAGCATATGGAAGGCCAAATTCTCTGGATTTCTCACAAAATTTTCACTCCATTGCCCCAAAGAAACCATGTCCCAAATTATTTTCGGCTTGTTTTAAATGATCGATATACTTATGCAAATCAAACTAGAACTTCGAACCTCGTGTGGCCCTCTAAAATCTTTGTATACAACTACAGCTCATTTGTCACACTCTTTGCCTTTTAACCCAATTCTTTTTCCACCTTCTAGATGGCCATATGATTTATTCTTCTTCTACAACAGAAATGACAAACGCATGTATTAAACCTTCTTCTGCAATAAAGATTCTCAAGCAGTGTGCTTGATAATGCTGAAAGAGATACAACAATCTTCAGAACTCATCACGAAGCAACAGGCCGTGATGAGTGTGGGGTGATGGTATCGAAATGCATGCTTCCTGAGAAGTAGTACGACTTATCAAACTCCATCGTAGCCAAATGGTTGTTATTAGTTGTGGGGATGTTGGATAGTGCATTAATGGCTGACTAATCACCTTCTTTTACCTTATTATTTTATTTTCATTTTTCACTTTAATTTTACAAGTTTATAACTTTTATGTCTTAATTTATTTTTTCATGAAAAATATATCAAATAATTTATTTTTTCAAGATCTTTAATTTGATATCCATATTGCGTATATAAAAATAATTTTTTAGATTAATTGTAATATATTTGATAATTAAGATATTTTTATATAAATAAAATTTTGAGATTTTTATACAAAATAAAATTTTATTAAAAATATATTCTGTATATCATGAATTTTTATTTTAGAAAAATATATTATTATTTTATAAATTTATTTATTTATTACATAAAAGTAACAAATCTCACACAATGTGATAATGCGATACAAAACAAAATACAAAATGTAACAATTAAATTATTATCAATTACTATTATATTATTACAAATATTACAAATTGTGCAACACACACGGGAGAAATACTAGTTAGCACTAAAGAGATCAAAAGTCTTTGAAGTCAACTAAACATAATAGTCTACTGAAAAGGAGTGCAAACGCGTTGTGAGGTATTTCATTTTCGAATATGCTGGTGGTTTTATTATCTGAAAGTTTGGTTTATGTCACCTGTCGTCAATGTTGGGTTTATCGTCTTACATTTATCTTATGCGCTGACTAATTATTTCCCACCCAAAAACTTGGAAAAGTGACACTAAAATGACAATATATATATAAGTAGGACAGTTTAACAAATTTAGAATAATGCTATTTTTTCATATAAAAAAAGTAAAAAAAATAGTTGTTATTGAATGTGGGGACGTAGGATTGTGTATAAATGGTTGGTCAATCATGTTAAATTTTAAATGCTTATAATTTTTACATCTCAACTTATTTTTTAATGAAAAATATATCAAATAAATTATTTTTTAAAGATCTTTAATTTGATATTCATATTGCATATATAAAATTAATTTTAAAAAATATAAAATATTTGTTAGATTAATTGTAATATATTTTTATTTTAAAAATATTTTTTGATAAATAAAATTGTAAAATTTTAATACAAAATAAAAATATATTTTTTATATTAAGAATTTTTATTTTAGAAAAAATATTAATATTTTATAAAACTATTTATTTATTACAAGTTACAAAATCTCACACGGTGTGATAGTGCGACACAACATAAAATGCGAAATTTAATAATTATATTACTATTAATTATAATTTACTAACAATTATATTATTGTAAATATTACAAAACGTGAATCGCACATAAGAAATACTAGTATATATACATATATTTAAATTTGATCAGATATATTTCAAAGATTTTAAGATGAAGATGAAGTAAGGCCTACAGGAGTGAAGAATGAGTCCACTTTTTAAGTTAATTACAACAGCAGAATGGAAATTATGTGGCCTTTTCTTGTCTGCATTTTTAATATTGATTAGCACACTACTTAGACTTGAGATTCAACTTATTATAACTAACCTCAATTCTTGAATACTTGTGACAACCCAGACTCAGCAGCAAAAATCTGATACTGAGCATTGTATTACCCTTCTCGCCTAACATGAGATGTTTTATATCCACTCCTTAAAACCGTGTTTTTTACTCACTTCTTGAAGTTCATGACATATCTAGAAGCTTATGAGCGCTGACAAGCATTGGATGGACTTCAAGATATAATATCTTCAAGCTCCTGATATTGCATACTATATGAAACAGTTTTTAGTATCAAGTGAGCAACATATCTCGATACTTGACAAACTTCGAAATATATCTGAACTTCGAGAATTGCTGCATTTGTCCAATTTTTTTTTTTTTTTGCACATGCATCTTTCACCTTATGGTATCAGAGCTGGGTAAAACCAGTCTCCGAGCCATTCCTTTTCTGTATGTTATTTTCTTGATTCACACCTACACATTTTCCGTTTCCCGTTTCAGCAATTTCTTTCGGCATTAGATCTATTTAAGCTTACTCATGGCTACCGGAGGAACTGCAGCCTCTATCAGCAGTTCTCAGCTCCCAGTGCTACAGCCACTAAATCAAGCACCTGTAATGAGATTCGGGAAAGTTTGGAGAACGATTTTGCTACTCAATCAAGAGCCAAGATAATGCATTACTTGTATCAATTGCAAACACTTAAGAATGCTTTCACAGATATGTCATCCTTCAAACCACAGAATCAAATCTTGCCCTCCAAGTGCTCGATAAAGTTAGCCAAGGTTTTATTGCTCACACACTGATTACTTTAGGTATGGGTTTTTGAGTCTAATATGACCTACATGAGTCTAACAGAAACTACAATATTACAAGTTAAATACACTGAATGTAAACAAAGTGGATACTAAAAATTTATTCAATGCTTGCAACTGAGACCAGGAAACTGAAGTAATACTATAGACATAAAAAAATGGATCTTTGTCACGGCTCATCAAGAAATGGATCTTTAGTATCCGGCAAATCCTGAGTGATTGTATCAAAATTCATGCTTCCTGAGCTGGAGGAGAAGTTGTCAGACTCAGCAACTCCAATAGAATTGCCCACTATGTTGTTGTCCTGATTCTGCAGAAAGTCTTGTCCTTCATTCTGCATTTGAATTCCTTCCAACTCACGCACAACTTCCTTCATTGTTGGCCTTGTCTTACCATGCAAATGCAGACATCTCCGTGCAAGTTCAGCAATGGCCATGATTTCTTCCCTCTTGCCCTCTTCCAGCACCCTTGCATCAAGAATCTCAAACAACTGATTTTCATCCATCGAGTGCAAGAAATGTGTGGCTAAACCTCTTCCAGTTTCGACTCTGATTGATGATATTGCCTTCTCCCCAGTTAGAAGCTCAACCATAACAACGCCGAAACTGTAGACATCGCTCTTTTCTGTGAACTGGCTTGACCGAAAGTACTCTGGATCCAAGTAACCGAAGGTGCCTACTATTCGTGTAGTCAGATGAGTTTGATCAATAGAAACTGACCTTGATGTCCCGAAATCTGCAATTTTGGCCCGGTATTTATCATCCAAGAGTATGTTTGTTGACTTGATATCCCGATGATAAATGGGAGCAGATGCAGCAGAGTGCAAGTAAGCAAGTGCGCCTGCTACTTCTCTGGCTATTCTCCCCCGCATTTCCCAAGTGAGTGGAAACTCCTCATTCGGTTCATGGATGTGCTGGAAAAGTGTTCCGTTGGGAATGAACTCGTAGATGAGACGAGGAACTTCAGTTTCCAGACAACATCCCAGCAGCCTAACTATATTCCTGTGGTTTATTTGTGACAGAATGACCACCTCATTGATGAAGATTTCAATATCACCTTCTTGTACCTTCTTGGACTTTTTGACTGCCACAATTCTTCCATCTGTCAGCATTCCTTTGTAGACGGTGCCTTGGCCGCCACGACCAAGTACTCGATTTTCATTGTAGTGATCCGTAGCTTTGGCCAAGTCATTGGAACTAAACAACTTGGTTTTCTCAAGGCCATTTTCAGTTGCAGACAAGTGCTGTTCCAACAACAAGCCTCCATTTCTCTTGAAAAACATATACTTGCGGGTCCCACTGATTATCTTTGCAACAGCTTTGCTGGACTTCCAAGACGCGACAAGCAAAACAAGGCCGCCAAGAACACTACCAATAATTGTAAATGCCAATTTGATTCTTTGACGAGTCCTATCATTGTCATTATCAAAATAAATATAATAGTTGCTACCATAACAATCAAAACTCCCATTTTTGTTGATGCAAGTCGTATAACCTGGGCAGTCATTCAGGGTTGCATCGTGGCATTCATCAATATCACTACATCCTTCAGCTAGATACGGGTTCCCTTCAAACCCTGGACTACAAGAGCAGTATCTGGTTGAAGATACATAATCATATGCACTATAATAAATTGAATATTGGTATTCATGTTCAAAACTATCTAATAATGATTGGCAGCGGTGATCATCAGGATTTGAACTGCCATCATAATCATGAAAATGACGCATTCTGCAGTATTTAGAACTAAGGAAAAGATTTTTAAAATACGCGGAACGATAACCATCTTTCCTGAGGTGATAATCATCAGGATACCTACAAATACTATTAGAGAAATTTTGCCCGACACCCAATTCCCACTCAAGTACTAGTGGTGCAAATCGAAATTCTCTGTCAAAAGGATTCGACAGATCACTCAGAAGGCCTCTATGTCTTCTGTAATCCTCCTTTTGCAGCCATTTCTTATCAACAGGGAAAACATACCCGCATAAGCTACTGTTGCTAGTTTGAATGCTCTGGTAAGTGTACTGAAGCTCTTGGACTTGGGCTGGAATGGTTGTCTGACAACAGTTGACACCATTGCAACTGGCGTCTGTGGAATTAGCATCGCAGATGGCCATGCATCCTCCCACTGTCGTTTCGTTGGCACGCAACCACACTGAATTCTTGCAGCCTAATACAGCCAATGCATTGTAGTGTGCTGAGATGGTAAACGGAGTTCCCTTAAGAGATAATGGCAGAGACCTTGTTACCGGCCTGTCAGAACAAGTCATAGGTGACACGGGCTGACTCACTATGACTGTGCCAAAAAGGGAAATATTTACCACTCCCATTTGGATGCTACTCAAGAAGAGAGTAGGAGGGTTTGTGGAATTTTGGCAGGTAACTGTAAAGGAAGAATTTGCACTGCATTTAGAACCAATCCCAAAAGGATAGGGAATGGTGATATTTCCACACTTTTCTTGACAACCAGGCTTCGATAAGGATGTTGCCAGCGCCGTAGTTGTAGTAAGGCATAGGACTGAAATGACGACTCGGAGTATTGAGAGAAAACCCAGCATTCCTTTTTTCTTCTTGTCAAGCTTGTCTAGAGTCTGTCAGCAGAATCTCAGTGAGAACAATGTTTTCATTTGTATTATAGGATCCTTAAACTATTCATGAATATTTCAGTAGGTCTTTGTATTATAAAATTTTTAAAAATGATCCTTATACTACGAAAGTGTTACTTGCATGTCAATCTGTGTTAATGATTACAGAAGGACCCGCGCGAAACCCTTTTTTCACAGTTTATGCAACTATTCAACATTTGTTAATAATCTAAGGATCTTTCAAAAAACCCTGTATTATTGAGATTTGAATCAAGCCGAAGGATCAACAATTATTGATTTGTGGTCTTGAAATCTTCAATATTGGAAATATATTGAATTTTCTGTAATAATATGGACTGTGGTTGAAGATATAGTAAGAGTAAAATTTATTTGAATGTGATCATAGTATATTTGAATACAGAATAAACTATTAATGTCATATTTAAGTGTAATGAATGTGATGAGGATAATCAGAACATGATGAATAAAGAAGCAGGATTAAAACATGGTTCACATACCTCTAAATAGCTTTACCACTGAATGAGGGTGATATGATGAATTCCCTGGATGACTACTGCTTACTACTTTGAGCTATTATATATATATATATATATATATATAGAGAGAGAGAGAGAGAGAGAGAGAGAGATTGAAATCTGAGAATGATCGGAGAGAATACAGATATTGGCTGGGGTTGATTGACATGATTGGAAGGAAACCAAGTATATAATACTAGTATTGGAAAAGTCAAGTTAGGCGTAAGAAAGAACACTAAAGAGAGCAAAAGTCTTTGAAGTCAGCTGCACATGTATTGAAGACTTTTGAATACAAAAAGTTTGTTGCAGAAATAATGTGAAATTGGATGTGATTGCCCCATTTCACAATACACGTTGTTTTAGCCAAAAATAAAAAATAAAATTAAAGAAAAACGAAAAGAAGTTTCTCAATACGTGTTATACAATTTCAAGATGAAACTTTACTTCTCCTATGTTATGATAACTAATGGCAGTATGAATTATGTTGTCCTGATAATTAATTGGATAAATGAAGGGATATGGATAAATTTGAAAACACACATCTTATGTTTACTTATTTAAGCTTACCCCCTGAGTAAACGCAGCCTAAAAGTTTGATTTAAGTTTCCTGTCTTTAGTGGCAGGATGTAGAAATTATAAAAAAAAATTATTTTTTTGAATCGGGTGAGTTCATATAAATATAACAATTGGGTCAGAAAAAAACAAAGTATCTCAAACCAACGAATGGTCTATACTTATGCTCGATTTGCAATTTGAAAAGGTAAAAGATCATATAATTGGTGCACTTGGCATAAGGTTTTGTCTTCTTACCTTTGTTTCATGGGCTGACTAATTGCCTTTCCACAAAGACTTGGAAAAGTAGCACTAAACAGACAAAAATAAATAAAAATTGGATGAAGTGCTGATAAGGCCTACAGGAGTGAAGAACGAGTTCATGTTTTTAAGTTAATTACAACAGCAGAATGAAGCAATCACTTGCACCCCTTTTAGTGTTATCTCTAAATGACATAGGAAGTTCCTAGGAGCAGTAAGTACATGGAAGGCCAAATTCTCTGGATTTTCTCACAAATTTTTCACTCCAATGCCCCAAAGAAACCATGTCCCAAATTATTTTGGGCTTGTTTTAAATGATCGATATACTTATGCAAATCAAACTAGAACTTCGAACCTCGTGTGGCCCTCTAAAATCTTTGTATTCAACTACAGCTCATTTGTCATAGTCTTTGCCTTTTAACCCAATTCTTTTTCCACCTTCTAGATGGCCATCTGATTTATTCTTCTTCTACAACATAAATGACAAACGCATGTATTAAACCTTCTTCTGCAATAAAGGGTCTCAAGCAGTGTGCTTGATAATGATGAAAGAGATACAACAATCTTCAGAACTCATCACGAAGCAACAGGCCGTGATGAGTGTGGGGTGATGGTATCGAAATGCATGCTTCCAGAGAAGTAGTACGACTTAGCAAACTCCATCGTAGCCAAATGGTTGTTATTAGTTGTGGGGATGTTGGATAGTGCATTAATGGCTGACTATTCACCGTCTTTTACCTTATTATTTTATTTTTATTTTTCACTTTAATTTTACAAGTTTATAACTTTTATGTCTTAATTTATTTTTTCATGAAAAATATATCATATAATTTATTTTTTCAAGATCTTTAATTTGATATCCATATTGCGTATATAAAAATATTTTTTAGATTAATTGTAATATATTTGATAATTAAGATATTTTTATATAAATAAAATAGTGAGATTTTTATACAAAATAAAATTTTATTAAAAATATATTTTGTATATCATGAATTTTTATTTTAGAAAAATATATTATTGTTTTATAAATTTATTTATTTATTACATAAAAGTAACAAAATCTCACACAATGTGATAATGCGATACAAAACAAAATACAAAATACAAAATGTAACAATTAAATTATTATTAATTACTATTATATTATTGATATGATTATAATATTCCATATTTTGTGTTCATATCCTCCGTATTTTTGTCTCGAAAATTGCAATTAATTGATCTAATTAATCGGTTCTTTATTTCAGGAAAATAATTAATTGCAATTGGAGAAAAATCGAGAAAAAAATGACAATTAGTGAAAGAAATGAGCCAACGTGAAAACGGTCCAAAAGCCCAAGGAAGCAATCCAAAAGCCCAAAGAAGTAACCCAAAAGCCCAAAAATGTAAAAGCTCATTTTATGGCCCATTGAGTAAAAAGGGTTGGAAAAAAAAAAGAAATCACCCCCCAATTTCTACAAAAATAGGCCGTGAGAAACTTTTGCAAGAGCAGGAGAGAGATGACACTTTTATTTTCTTTTCATCTTTTGAGCAAAAGTTTGTAGAGAGATAATTTTTAGGGAGAAGAGACCCATTTTCTTCTTCACTTTTGTAGTAAGTTTTCAGTTTATCTTATATCTTCTCTTTTATTTTATTTCTTGTATTAATGATATTGATTATGTTTAGGATTTATTATAATATGAGTGGCTAATTTCTTAGTTTGATTTGAGGGTTTCGTATTTCGATTATATTATTGTGAGGCTTTGGGATATGTATTGATTATCTTGATTTATATTCAAGTACTAATAGGTTCAAATGATTATTAATGGAGGTTTGTATTAATTTGAATTGACAAATCAAATGAATATTTATTCTCCTAGAGCTATTCATGAGTTTATACTCCTAGTAGTGTAAATGAGTGAAGTCTTGTAGCATTAGAGTGGGTAAATTATGCTATCATAATTTATTTAATCTAATTGAACCTATAGGGCTAATATTGATATTTATGGCTATCCTAATTATCGATATTAGTATTAACCTGTTTTCACTAGGATTAATGCTATTATTAATTAACATGGAACGCTATCGTGCCCAGTTGATTAATAATAAGAATTGACCGGATGCTAGGTTTGGTTAATTAATTAGGAAAACAAAGGATTTATCAGGCTATCCTAATAATTCCAAGGTTAATTGCTTGAATTTGCAAGAATTTATTTGTTAAGTCTATGATCAATATTATAATTGAATATCGAACCCTTAAATCAAATTTCTCTCTTCTTAGTATTATCTCTATTTTAATAGTTTTCTTGCCAAATTGTTTTGTGTGCATTAATATCGTGTAAGCTTGTAGTTGCTAGATTGATTAATTTAGTATTTAGTATATTAGGTGAAAATCTTCAAAACCCCCTGTTTTTGTTTTATTTTATTCAAAAGAATTTAATTCCCGTTCCCTGTGGATTCGACCCTGCTCGCCACTATACTCGTATTTTGGAAGTAGGTTAATTATATTTGGTGGATTGACAACCTATCAAATTTTGGCGCCGTTGCCGGGGAACGGTGTTTAATTAATTTCTTTTGTGTTAGGTTTTTCCTTGTTTCTGGTTTATGCCTCGTTCTTCTCGTACAGGTGAATTGATATTTGATCCAGAAGTCGAGAAAACTGCAAAAGCCTTAAGGAAGGAAGCTAGACTACGAGCTCAACAATCATCTTCATCATCCCCTGGTTTGAATTTGGCTTTAGATTGGATCGAGTCTGAGCCTGAAGTAGATACTGAATCTGAAGAAAATAAGATAAAGGAAGAAGACATGGAAGCTCCAGCTCAACGGACTTTAAGGGAGTTGGCTAACCCTGATGTTAATCAACAACCATTATGCATTCAAATTCCTAGAGATGCGACTTTTGAGTTGAAATCCGGTCTTATTCACTTATTACCTACCTTTCGTGGACTTGCAGGTGAAGATCCTCACAAGCATTTGAAGGAGTTTTATGTTGTGTGCACTGCAATGAAGCCTCAAAATGTGACGGAAGACCAAATCTCTCTACGGGCCTTTCCATTCTCTTTAGCTGACAAAGCTAAGGATTGGCTCTATTATCTACCTTCCGGATCTATTACCACTTGGAATGAGATGAAGAAGCAGTTTCTTGAAAAATTCTTTCCAGCTTCACGTGCAGCCAATATTAGAAAAGATATATGTGGAATTCGACAGCAACGTGGTGAGACGTTATATGAGTATTGGGAGAGATTCAAGCAATTATGTGCTAGTTGTCCTCAACATCAAATTCCGGAGCAATTACTCGTCCAATACTTCTATGAAGGGCTCTTGACCTTTGATAGAAACATGATTGATGCTGCAAGTGGAGGAGCATTGGTTAGCTTGACACCAGAAGCTGCTAGAAGTCTCATCTCGAGCATGGCTGCTAATGCACAACAGTTTGGAACCCGACAAGATAGTATTCCACACCAAGCTAATGAAATGAACACGAGCTCCTTCGATCAAAAGTTGGAAGCATTGACATCTTTGATGGAAAAGTTTGTAGGGGGACAAATGCCACAAGCTCAAGTATGTGGGATTTGCTCGGTTGTTGGTCATGGTTCGGATAGATGTCCCTCATTGCCGGAAGATGTTCAACAAGCCAATGCCATGGGAGGATTTCCGGGACAACCTCAACGGAAATATGATCCTTATTCAAATAGCTACAATCCGGGGTGGAGAGACCACCCAAACTTTAGCTACAAGAATCAAGGAGGCCAACAAAGTTTTCCTCACCAAGGCTATACAAGACCACCACCACCACCACAGGCTCAACCTTCAGAATTCGGAATGTCTTTGGAAGATATCGTGAAAGCTCTAGCAGTAAACACTCAAAAATTTCAACAAGAGACAAGAGCTAGCATTCAAGAGCAAAGAACGAGCATTCAAAGTCTTGGAAACCAACTTAGCCAATTGGCAACATCTGTTGGTAAAATGGAAGCTCAAAATTCGGGAAGACTTCCATCTCAACCGGAGGTACATCCAAGAGAAAATGCAAGTGCAATGACGTTGAGAAGTGGAAAGGAAATACAATCGGGACCATCTTCGCTTGAAAATACCAATGAAGGAGAAAAAGAGAAAGAAGCGGAAGAAATCATCAAGGAAAAGCCCAAGGACCACAAAAAGGTAAATTTCCCACACTTTTCACTTAGTACTTCTAATGTGGTTGTTCCTCCATTTCCTAGCAGGTTAGCAAAATCCAAGAAGGATGATCATGAGAGAGAAGTATTGGAAACCTTTCGAAAAGTGGAGATAAATATTCCTTTGTTGGATGCCATTAAGCAAATCCCGAAGTATGCTAAATTTCTAAAGGAGTTGTGTACTAACAAAAGGAGATTGAGAAATGATGAGAAGGTTAGTGTGGGGGAAAATGTATCTGCTGTGATAAAAAAGTCATTTCCAAATAAATGCAAGGATCCCGGTATGTTTACTATGCCTTGTGTTATTGGAAATATGAAGATTGAGCGTGCCATGCTAGACTTAGGTGCATCTATTAATGTCATGCCATACTCAATCTATTGTGCTTTGAATTTGGGTCCCTTGAAAGATACTCGAGTTGTCATCCAGCTAGCAGACCGTTCTAATGCTTACCCTGAAGGGGTCGTTGAAGATGTTTTGGTGCAGGTTAATGAGTTGATTTTCCCAGCAGATTTCTACATCTTAAAAATGGAAGAAGACACCATCACTAGCTCTGCCCCTATTTTGTTGGGAAGACCATTTATGAAGACTGCAAGAACAAAGATCGATGTGGATGAAGGAACACTCTCCGTCGAGTTTGATGGAGAGATTGTTAAATTCAATATTTTTGATGCTATGAAATATCCTTCAGAAAATCATTCTGTGTGCTCTATTGATATAATTGATTCCATTGTGCAAGATGTGTTTGAAGAAGACTACGAGGGTGAAAGATTCGATATACAAGCACAGTGGGACGTGGAGGAAGAAATAGCTGAAGCCTGCGAAATGTCTCAATCTTTGATGGAAACTCACATGGGGGTAACAAATTTAATTGATGAATTTAATGTTTCAAATGAAAAATTGCTACCTTCTGTTGTGCAGGCCCCCAAGTTGGAGTTGAAAGTTTTACCAAAACACTTGAAGTACATCTATTTGGGAGATAAGGAAACTTTACCGGTGATTATCTCGAGCCGGTTAACTGATGATCAAGAAAAACAGTTGATCCAAGTTTTAAAGGAATATAAGACTGCACTCGGGTGGACAATGGCAGATATCAAGGGCATAAGTCCGGCGATTTGCATGCATAGAATTCTCTTGGAGACTGATGCGAAACCAGTAAGACAAGCCCAAAGACGGCTAAATCCGGTGATTAAAGAGGTCGTGATGAAAGAGATTTTGAAACTTTATGAAGCTAACATCATATATCCTATTCCGGAGAGTAAGTGGGTGAGTCCGATCCATGTTGTACCCAAGAAAACGGGCATCACTGTGGTAAGAAATAAAAATGATGAGTTGGTGCCTATGAGGGTGCAAAATGGATGGCGAATGGTTATTGATTTTAGAAAGCTCAATCTAGCTACTAGAAAGGACCATTTTCCTTTACCTTTTATTGATCAAATGTTAGAAAGATTGGCTGGTAAAGCTTACTTTTGTTTTCTTGATGGGTATTCAGGCTATTATCAGATTGTGATCGCTGAAGAAGATCAACACAAGACAACTTTCACATGCCCTTTTGGAACATTTGCTTGTAGAAGGATGCCATTTGGTCTTTGCAATGCTCCAGGTACATTTCAGAGATGTATGTTAAGTATTTTTTCGGAATTTATTGAGAAATGCATTGAAGTATTTATGGATGATTTTACCGTTTATGGTGATTCATTTGATGGTTGTTTAGGGCATTTGTCAAAAATTTTGAAAAGATGTGTTGAAACTAACTTGGTGCTGAATTATGAGAAATGTCATTTTATGGTGACTGAGGGCATTGTATTAGGTCATGTAATTTCTCCTAGAGGAATTGAAGTCGATAAAGCAAAGGTTGATTTGATCATAAGTTTACCCTATCCTACTAATGTTAGAGAGGTTCGAGCTTTTCTTGGTCATGCAGGGTTTTATCGTAGGTTTATCAAGGATTTTTCGAAGATTGCTTTGCCAATGTCCAATTTACTACAAAAGGAGGTACCATTCGAGTTTGGTGATGATTGCAAGTCGGCGTTTAACAAGCTCAAGTGTATGTTGACCATTGCTCCAATTATTCAATCACCCGATTGGAAATTGCCCTTTGAAATTATGTGTGATGCGAGCAACTATGCCGTGGGAGCTGTCTTAGGCCAACGGATTGATAAGAAGAGCCATGTCATTTATATGAAACAGTTTTTAGTATCAAGTGAGCAACATACCTCGATACTTGACAAACTTCGAAATATGTCTGAACTTCGAGAATTGGATAAAACATGTTGGTAACTATTCATGTTTGCTGCAATTGTCCTTTTTTTTGCACATGCATCTTTCACCTTATGGTATCAGAGCTGGGTAAAACCAGTCTCCGAGCCATTCCTTTTCTGTATGTTATTTTCTTGATTCAAACCTACCCTGTTTTATGAATTTCTTTTTTTACATTATTTCGGTAAATAACCCTTCTTGTTACTGCTTGTGTGTGTTCACATCACCTTCTTTTGCAGGAGTGGCTTGAGGAAAATGAGGGAGGCTCCCTGCTGGAAACCTTGTACAAGGCCTTAGATGAGGTATTCTCAGGCTTATTAAGGAAAAACCTAGGACTGGAGGACAGTATTTGCACAATTATCAAGGCTAAGAGCCTATAGACAAGGCTGATTCATTTTCATTGTTGTTGCAGGTTGTTAAACTGGCAGAATGTGACCTCTACAGTTACAACCCAGATGCTGAAGCAGATCCGTTTGTTGAGAAAGGAGCTGTGTAAGATTTTTATACTACCAACAGCTTGTTTGTCTTTGGTAGATCTTTGACTTCTCTCTTCTCTCCATTTTTTCTTTCGGCTTCATTTTCTCTGTTACTACCATTTGGAACTGGATATCCCATAAATTCTTTCGGATTAAGAACCTGCTCTCTATGGCAGCAACTTGGTGAATTATGGCGACTCATATCAAGAGGACGATATTAAATATGGCTGGCATGGTAGATGGTAGGGGTTTTATCAAGATTCTACAGCAACAATATTTAATCATGTGGGCTTACAGCGATCCAGCATATCCAATACAGGCCCGATTTAGGTCAGGTCATATCACCCACTTGCCAAGTCATTAAATATTATCATCTACTTGCCAAACCAATTAAATATTGTTCAAAAATAATTTAAGAAAAAAAAAAGCTCTATTTTTCCTTTTCTCCTCAAAATGGTAATATCTTTATTAGTGTAGAATAAAAGTAAAATGCTATTTAGAATTAATAATGAATTCAATTATAACTTTGTTTCTTTTGCCTCCAATGGAGTCTTTCGTGTACGTATCAGAATCTTTTGCTCCAGAAAGAGCTGCAGCACTAGTTGGAGCCTTGGGGCTAGAACTTCTCTTGAGGAGGGAATCGAGTAAAATTCCCAGGCATGCGAACCAATAAAAAGAGAATGCCTTATTCGGTTGATCTCAAGAATGTCAATTGTAGCTCGATCTTGTTCTAGGACCTCGTTGTCAGCTAATTCGAGCAAATCCTGTTATTACAAAGTATGTCTTTGTCATCCACGATAATGTTTGAATTTCTTTGGGGTTAAAGCAAAGGCTCCGAAGATTGGTAACAGAAAAAACTGTGAAGGGCATACTAAATTGCCTTCATTGTCTTGTACTTTGTCGTTTAGCTCCAAGACATGGTCGTTCAACTCGTTTGCATCAGAGAATTCATCCATGGAAGACAAGCATTTGTTTCTGAATTCCTCAAGAACACCTGATATCTTTACATGCAGGGCCCTTGCTATGACCATCTGGAAGGTGAACCGAAAGCTTACAACCCGCTTGACCTTGCTATAATTGGAGGCAGCAGTTAAACATCATTGCAACTGGTGTCAGTGGAATCAGCATAACAGGCCATGCATCCTCCGATATTGTTTGTCGTTTTATTAGCAACCAGAAACTACCTCCAGGTTTTACCTATTTACCGAAAGAAAAAATTCTATTATATCTGAAATTGCAGACACTCATTTGAGGTTTGTATTTTTCTTACAAATACCCTTTTATCAGGGGTGATCAGTGAAGATATTTGTAATTTAAGATTTTATGGGTTCTTTCATCATATGTCAAACCTCGACGAGACAAAAATAGACAATATTAAATGTTTTCTTTTCATAAGGTTGAAGATCTACCACCATGAATAATAGTATGAAAAAACTACATGATGTACTGGAATATATATATAATTAAAAATGTTTAAGCACTAGAATGAAGCCCTGGAATAATGAGCAAGATCAGAACATGTTAAGATAATTATAAGTTACAGCTGAAGAATTAAAAAAAAAAAAAAAAAAACTGGAAATTGCCATCATATCCAAGGTTCAACCTTTTTTTGTTTTTGGATAATCCAAGGATCAACTGTTGATTTCAACACCGAGTGTCTGCATCTATCAGGGGAAAGATGGTTTCGCCTACCTTCTTCGCAGTTTTACCACAGCACAAGTTAGTCGGGGTGATACGAAGTTGTGTTCAAAACCTTCCCCAAATGCCTGCTAAATGAGTAGACACTCAAGTAGAAATACTAATAATGCTTGAATTGGAACAGCTCCTGCTGACAAGCTTCTATGTTCTTGCCTCTATTACATGGACCCTCTTACTTTAATGAATACAAGGACTTGAAAAAAGTAGCCTAAAGAGAAAAAAAAGCCTTCCAAGTGAATTGGAAAAGTTCCAAAGACTAAATTTAAAGGAAAACAAGAGCAACGCCTGCAGGAGTGTGGAATGACTCCACTTTAAATATAGCACATCAGTTTTCCGGTAGTTTTTGTGCCTTGAAGTTTGATTGAGAGCTAGTAGCTTCAGAAGGATTTGCTGAATTGTTTGGAAAAAGATTATGATTGTGTGAATTCTGAACCTGAACAATGGCAGAAACATTCGTCTCTTGGACATCAACAACTTTTATTTGTGGAAACCAGCTAGGAATTAAGTTGAAAATGCTTCAATATTACAAAATAAACACAGTAAATGCAAAAAAAAAAAAAAAAAAGCATGATAAGGATTACCATCCATTGGTTGCTACTGCAAAATGGGGAAATGCTAGTAGTTTCTACATCTTTTTGCATCAGTATGATGGATAGAGGTGAACGAGATGCAATTATACTTCAGGGTCTCCAAGCAATGGACGATCAGAGTCTGGGAAACACGGGGTGATGGTATCGAAATGCATGCTTTCTGAGATGGAAGAGAAGGTGTCATAAGACTCAGCAACCTCAACAGAATGGTACTCTCTGCTGTCATCCTGATTTTGCAGAAAATTTGACCCTTCTTTCAGCATTTGAATTCCTTCCAACTCCACTGCAACTTCCTTCATTGTTGGCCTTCTCTTACCATTCAAATGCAGACAACTTCGTGCGAGTTCAGCAATAGCCATGATTTCTTCCCTCTTGCCCTCTTTGAGAACTCTCGCATCAAGAATATCATGCAACTGATTTTCCTCCATTGAGTGCAAGAAATGCATGGCTAAACCTCGTCCTGCTTCGGCTCTGATTGATGATATTGCTTTCTCCCCAGTTAAAAGCTCGACTGTTACAACTCCAAAACTATAGACATCACTCTTTTCTGTGAACTGGCTTGATCGAAAGTACTCTGGGTCCAAGTAACCAAAGGTGCCTACCACTCGTGTAGTCAGATGAGTTTGATCAATGGAAACTGACCTTGATGTCCCAAAATCTGCAATCTTGGCCCGGTATTTATCATCCAAGAGTATGTTTGTTGACTTGATATCCCGATGATAAATAGGTGCAGATGCAGCAGAGTGCAAGTAAGCAAGTGCGCCTGCTACTTCTCGTGCAATTCGAACCCGCATTTCCCAAGTTAGTGGAAACTCCTCATTTGGTTCATAGATGTGCTGGAAAAGTGTGCCATTGGGGATGAACTCGTACACGAGACGAGGAACTTCTGTTTCAAGACAACATCCCAGCAGCTTAACTACATTCCTGTGGTTTACTTGTGATAGAATAACCACCTCATTGATGAAGACTTCGAGATCACCTTCTTCTACTTTCCTGGACTTCTTGACTGCCACAATCCTTCCATTTGTCAACATTCCCTTGTAGACGGTGCCTTGGCCACCGGTACCTAGTATTCAATTTTCATTGTAGTAATCAGTTGCCCGTGTCAAATCTTTGGAACTGAACAACTTGGTCCTCTCTAGCCCATTATCAGTTGAAGATAACTGCTGTTCCAACAGTAAGCCACCATTTCGCTTAAAAAACTTGCGTCTGCGGTTCGCCTTGATTCTTTTTCTTATAACTTTGGTGGAATTCCATGCCCCGATGAACAAAGTCAGGCCGCCTAGCACGCTCCCTATACCGATGGCTGCTATTATTATTTTTGCACGAGATCTATTGAGATTAAAATGACAGGCATAATCCCCTTCGAAGTTCTTGCAAATGGCATAGTGGGGGCACAAATTCAGTGTCGGATTGCTACATTCGTCTATATCGCTGCACCCTCCCGGTAGATATGGATTCCCCTGATAACCGTCGGGGCAATCGCAGTATTTGGTTGAAGATAAATAATCTTCACTAGGATAATATGAATAGCCATAATTTTCTCGAAAGGTAAAATACCTATCACTGAATTCTTGATAAATATATTCATGTTCTTGACGATGTGTTGAAGATCGGCACCGAAAATCAGTAGGATAAAGGAGACAATATTTATAATCATAGGCGTCGTGACAAGAGCTGTAATTATGACCAGCAAAAGCCCTGCGGCCGAAATCATCAGGATACGTGAGACAATAATCATCAGCATATCTGCAAATAGCATCAGTGAAACCTCTCAGTTCCCCCAATTCCCACTCAAGTACCAGTGGCGCATATCCGTAGAATGGTATTGAATGATTAAGCAGGAGTCTGTCTTTAATGCTTTGGTAATTATCCTTCCGAAACCATTTCTTATCAACAGGGAAAACGTACCCGCAAAATGCATCATTGGTAGCTTCATTTGTTTTGTAAGTATAGTACAGCTCCTTGAGTTGAGGTGGAATTGTTGTATGGCAGCAATTAATTGAAAGTATGGAAATAGATAAAAGATATTGGAATAAAATATTCAAGTCAACTAAACTAGCCAAGAAAGTAAACAAAGAGAAACAAAGTATCACTCCAACTCTCAGTATATGAATTGACAACAACAGATTAGGAAAATCCTTATGTTGGAGTCAGAGTGACGACAACTTTCTTGGCAACATCGATCTGCTATATCAGAATATTGTATTGTTTTCAGTGCATACCTCTTCCTTTCTTCTTCCGTTTCCTTTATAGAGTACTCCAGTTCTTGTTTTCTTCATTTTCCACTTAGTCACGTTCGTGGAATGATGATCTCCACTTCTCCTTTCTTTCCTCAACCGTCTCTCTTTCAGGATAGAGTTTTGACTCGTCTTCATCTGTCTTTTATCAAGAAAGAAACCGGCAAGACATATCTACTACAAAGGTTTGACTCATTCAAATCTTAACAAACGCCATTGCAACTGGTGTCAGTAGAGTAAGCATCACACAAGGCCGTGCATCCTCCTACTGTCGTCGTCTCATTAGCACGCAACCAAACCGAATTCTTGCAGCCTACGACGGCCAGTAGATTGTAACGTGCCGAGATGGTAAACGGACTTCCCTGAAGCAATAGACTCAGAGATCCATTTTTCTGACTACTAGAACAATTCATAGGTGACACGGGGTGCTGTACAATGACGGTACCATGTAGCGAGATATTCAGTGCTTCCATTTTGATGCTGCTTAAGAATGGTGTTGTGGAATTATGGCAGGTAACAGTGAAGAAGGCATTTGCACTGCAGTTAGAAACAATTCCGAAAGGATATGGAATGTTGACTTCCCCGCACTTTTCTTGACAACCAGGCTTCGACATTGATATCGCAAGAGTCGCAGCTATGGCGAAGCATAGGAAAGAAAAGACATTAAGGAGCATTAAGGGTAACCCCATTCCTTGTTTTGGCCAATGTCTTCAAGAATCAGACAGCAAATTGTCAGCCAAAACAATTGCTTGACAGCTATCACTTTATCACATTCCACTCCGTCCCAATATGAACCTACTGTAACAATATGGACCTGGAATAAAGAACAGACTACAGAAATGGAAAATGAAGCAAGATCAAAACATATCTACTCTGATATTGTTGAATGTTGAATAGTACTATATCAATAAAATGTTTATAAATTGTAATAAAGATGCTTCACGTACCTTTTACGTAGTTTTACCACTGAATCTATGTGATATGATGAAGCTCAGTTCAAGGACTTCACTGGAATGTGCCGACTGCTTTACTCATTTAACCTTGGAGAGAGAGAGAGAGTAGGAATCTAAGAATGATCTGAGAGAATAAAGAACTTGTAACAGACAATACTCAGTCGGGATTAACTGAAATGATCAGTAGAACGAAACTGAAGTATAAATACCAGTAACTAGTAATTTAGTATTGGAAAAGACTTGGAGAAATAGCACTAATGACTTAGAAAATTAGCACTAAAGAGATCAAAAGTCTTTGAAGTCAACTATATATTTCAAAGATTTTAAGATGAAGTTGAATTAAGGCCTACAGGAGTGAAGAACGAGTCCACTTTTTAAGTTAATTACAACAGCAGAATGGAAATTATGTGGCCTTTTCTTGTCTGCATTTTGAATATTGATTAGCACACTACTTAGACTTGAGATTCAACTTATTATAACTAACCTCAATTCTTGAATACTTGTGACAACCCAGACTCAGCAGCAAAAATCTGATACTGAGCATTGTATTACCCAACGGTGAGAAATACCCTTCTCGTCTAACGTGAGATGTTTTATATCCGCTCCTTAAAAACGTGTTTTTTACTCACTTCTTGAAGTTCATGACATATCTCGAAGCTTATGAGCGCTGACAAGCGCTGGATGGACTACAAGTTATAATATCTTGAAGCTCTTGATATTGCATACTATATGAAACAGTTTTTAGTATCAAGTGAGCAACATATCTCGATACTTGACAAGCTTCGAAATATATCTGAACTTCGAGAATTGGATAGAACATGTTGGTAACTATTCATGTTTGCTGCATTTGTCCTTTTTTTTTTTGCAATGGTATCAAAGCTGGGTAAAACCAGTCTCCGAGCCATTCCTTTTCTGCATGTTATTTTCTTGATTCACACCTACACATTTTCTGTTTCCCATTTCAGTAATTTCTTTCAGCATTAGATCTATTTAAGCTTACTCATGACTACCGGAGGAACTGCAGCCTCTATCAGCAGTTCTCAGCTCCCAGTGCTACAGCCACTAAATCAAGCACCTGTAATGAGATTCGGGAAAGTTTGGAGAACGATTTTGCTACTCAATCAAGAGCCAAGATAATGCATTACTTGTATCAATTACAAACACTTAAGAATGCTTTCACAGATATGTCATCCTTCAAACCACAGAATCAAATCTTGCCCTCCAAGTGCTCGATAAAGTTAGCCAAGGTTTTATTGCTCACACACTAATTACTTTAGGTACGGGTTTTTGAGTCTAATATGACCTAAATGAATCTAACAGCAACGCCAATATTACAAGTTAAATACACTGAATGTAAACAAAGTGGATACTAAAAATTTATTCAATGCTTGCAACTGAGACCAGGAAATAGAAGTAGTACTATAGACATAGCTTTTCCAGCACTATGATGGATAGAGATGGAAAGAGAAGCAATCTTTGTCACGGCTCATCAAGAAATGGATCTTCAGCGTCCGGAAAATCCTGAGTGATTGTATCAAAATTCATGCTTCCTGAGATGGAGGAGAAGTTATCAGACTCAGAAACTCCAATAGAATTGCCCACTGTGTTGTTGTCCTGATTCTGCAGAAAGTCTTGTCCTTCATTCTGCATTTGAATTCCTTCCAAATCACGTGCAACTTCCTTCATTGTTGGCCTTGTCTTACCATGCAAATGTAGACATCTTCGTGCAAGTTCAGCAATGGCCATGATTTCTTCCCTCTTGCCCTCTTCTAGCACCCTTGCATCAAGAATCTCAAACAACTGATTTTCATCCATCGAGTGCAAGAAATGTGTGGCTAAACCTCTTCCAGTTTCGACTCTGATTGATGATATTGCCTTCTCCCCAGTTAGAAGCTCAACCATAACAACGCCGAAACTGTAGACATCGCTCTTTTCTGTGAACTGGCTTGACCGAAAGTACTCTGGATCCAAGTAACCGAAGGTGCCTACTATTCGTGTAGTCAGATGAGTTTGATCAATAGAAACTGACCTTGATGTCCCGAAATCTGCAATTTTGGCCCGGTATTTATCATCCAAGAGTATGTTTGTTGACTTGATATCCCGATGATATATGGGAGTAGATGCAGCAGAGTGCAAGTAAGCAAGTGCGCCTGCTACTTCTCTGGCTATTCTCACCCGCATTTCCCAAGTGAGTGGAAACTCCTCACTCGGTTCATGGATGTGCTGGAAAAGTGTTCCGTTGGGAATGAACTCGTAGATGAGACGAGGAACTTCAGTTTCCAGACAACATCCCAGCAGCCTAACTATATTCCTGTGGTTTATTTGTGACAGAATGACCACCTCATTGATGAAGATTTCAATATCACCTTCTTGTACCTTCTTGGACTTTTTGACTGCCACAATTCTTCCATCTGTCAGCATTCCTTTGTAGACGGTGCCTTGGCCGCCACGACCAAGTACTCGATTTTCATTGTAGTGATCCGTAGCTATGGCCAAGTCATTGGAATTAAACAACTTGGTTTTCTCAAGGCCATTTTCAGTTGCAGACAAGTGCTGTTCCAGCAACAAGCCTCCATTTCTCTTGAAAAACATATACTTGCGGGTCGAACTGATTATCTTTGCAACAGCTTTGCTGGACTTCCAAGACGCGACAAGCAAAACAAGGCCGCCCAGAACACTACCAATAATGGTAAATGCCAATTTGATTCTTTGACGAGTCCTATGATTGTCATTATCATAATAACTGCTATCATAACAAAGGAAACTCCCATTTGTGTTGATGCAAGTGTTACCACTTGGGCAGTCGGTTGCATTGTGGCATTCATCAATATCACTACATCCTTCAGCTAGATACGGGTTCCCTTCAAACCCTGGACTGCAAGAGCAGTATCTGGTTGAAGATACATAATCATCTGCACTATAATAAAGTGAATATTGGTATTCATGTTCAAAACTATCTAATAATGATTGGCAGCGGTGATCAGCAGGATTTGAACAGCCATAATACTCATGAAAACCACGCATTGTGCAGTATCCAGAAGTAATTAGATAAAGATCGTTAATACACGCGTAAGGATAACCATATTTCCTGAGGTGATGATAATCATCAGGATATCTACAAATACTATTAGAGAAATGTCGCCCGACACCCAAGTCCCACTCAAGTACCAGTGGTGCAAATCGAAATTCTCTGTCAAAAGGATTCGACAGATCACTCAGAAGGCCTCTATGTCTTCTGTAATCCTCCTTTTGCAGCCATTTCTTATCAACAGGGAAAACATACCCGCATAAGCTACTGTTGCTAGTTTGAATGCTCTGGTAAGTGTACTGAAGCTCTTGGACTTGGGCTGGAATGGTTGTCTGACAACAGTTGACACCATTGCAACTGGCGTCTGTGGAATTAGCATCGCAGATGGCCATGCATCCTCCCACTGTCGTTTCATTGGCACGCAACCACACTGAATTCTTGCAGCCTAATACAGCCAATGCATTGTAGTGTGCTGAGATGGTAAACGGAGTTCCCTTAAGAGATAATGGCAGAGACCTTTTTACCGGCCTGTCAGAACAAGTCATAGGTGACACGGGCTGACTCACTATGACACTGCCAAAAAGGGAAATATTTACCACTCCCATTTGGATGCTACTCAAGAAGAGAGTAGGAGGATTTGTGGAATTTTGGCAGGTAACTGTGAAGGAAGAATTTGCACTGCATTTAGAACCAATCCCAAAAGGATAGGGAATGGTGATATTTCCACACTTTTCTTGACAACCAGGCTTCGACAAGGATGTTGCCAGCGCCGTAGTTGTAGTAAGACATAGGACTGAAATGACGACTTGGAGTATGAAGGTAAAACCCAGCATTCCTTCTTTCTTCTTGTCAAGGTTGTATAGAGTCTGTCAGCCGAATCTCAATGAGAATAATGTTTTCATTTGTATTATAAGATCCTATGAATATTTCAGAAGGTCTTTGAACTATTTTTTTTTTTTAAAGGATCCTTATATTACGAGGCTGCGTTTACTATTGTGGGTAAGGTTGGATAGGAATACATTATCCAACCTCATCCCTCTGTCTATTTTAATTGATAAAAAAATTGTTTTATCTCGAATACTCGGGATAAAGACAAATTTTAAGAAAAATTGAGAATTAAGGGTAGATAGTGTATCCTACCATTTTGGGTGGAACTCCTTATCCTTTTTTATCATATATTTGAAAATGACAAAAATACCCCCACTTAAACTTACATCCCTTTCTTCACTCACCACCACCACCAACATTATTATTATTAATATTATTATTATTATTATTATTATTATTATTATTATTATTATTATTATTATTATTATTATTATTATTGTTGTTATTATTATTATTATTATTATTATTATTATTATTATTATTATTTTATTAATATTTTTATCATTATCGTTATCATTATTATTATTTATTATTATTCTTCTAATTATTTTATTATACCTATTATTAATATTAATATTTTTTATTATTGTTATTATTATTATTATTCTTATTTATTATTTATTATTTTTCTTATTATTAATATGTTTATTATTATTGTTATTATTATTATTTTTATTCTTCTTCTTCTTCTTCTTATTATAATAATTATTAATATTTTTATTATTATCGTAATTATTATTATTTATGTTTTTCTTCTTATTATTATTATATTTATTATTAATATTAATATTTTTATTATTAACGTTATTATTATTATTTATTATTATTCTTCATATTTGCAATGGTGAAGAGAAAGTATTATTGATATAAATGGTCCTTTTATTATTTTTTTTCCCTTTAGTTTAATTTGAGTTCTTATACTAGGAGTTTATAAAGGACTTTTAAAAAAGAAAAATAAGCAGTTTTAATTTATTTTTAAGATAATTATTGCTTTAGTATTTTAATTAATTAGATTTTTCATTAGAAAAATTGATAGCTTAGATAGCATAAATTATTCTACTTTAATTCTTTTAAAAAAGAAAAATAAGCAGTTTTAATTTATTTTTAAGATATTAATTGCTTTAGTATTTTAATTAATTAGATTTTTCATTAGAAAAATTGATAGCTTAGATAGCATAAATTATTCTACTTTAATTTTGTTAAATGCTTCAGCAACTTTTTTAACAAAATATCCCTGCAAATTCAGTATTGAATCTGCTGGAAAGTTGTTATCGAAAATATTGTATGTGGTATTTAAGTAATTGTCCTCCACCTTTATGTACAATCCCATAAAGTAAATAATGATAAAAATAATACATGATGCAAATCACACGAAGTAAACGTAGGATAAGATAAATAATCAGACCACTAATCTCATATGTAACACAACATTAACCTATTCAACATAATACCATTCCTTTAAAGTAAACGCAGCTCGGTGTTACTTGCATATCAATCTGTGTTAATGATTATAGAGGGACTCGCGCGAAATACTTTTTTCACAGTTTATGCAACTATTCAACATTTGTTATTAATCTAAGGATCTTTTCAAAAAACCCTCTATTATTGAGATTTGAATCAAGCCGAAGGATCAACAGCTATTGATTTGTGGTCTTGAAATCTTCAATATTGGAAATATATTGAATTTTCTGTAATAATATGGACCGTGGTTGAAGACATAGTATGAGTAAAATTTATTTGAAAGTGCTCATAGTATACTTGAATACTGAATAAACTATGGATGTCATATTTAAGTGTAATGAATGTGATGAGGATAGTCAGAACATGATGAATAAAGAAGCAGGATTAAAACATGGTTCACATACCTTTAAATAGCTTTGCCACTGAATGAGGGTGATATGATGAAGCTTTCTTCAACAGCTTCCCTGGATGCCTACTGCATGCTACTTTGAGCTATTATATATATATATATATATATATATATATATATATATATATATATATAGAGAGAGAGAGAGAGAGTTGAAATCTGAGAATGATCGGAGAGAAAACAGATATTGGCTGACGTTGATTGACATGATTGGAAGGAAACCAAGTATTATAATACTAGTATTGGAAAAGTCTAGTTAGGCGTAAGAAAGAACACTAAAGAGAGCAAAAGTCCTTGGATAGACTTTTTGGATGAAGTGCTGATAAGGCCTACAGGAGTGAAGAATGAGTCCATGTTTTTAAGTTAATTACAACAGCAGAATGAAGCAATCACTTGCATCCCTTTTAGTGTTCTCTAAATGACAAAGGAAGTTCCTAGGAGCAGTAAGCATATGGAAGGCCAAATTCTCTGGATTTCTCACAAAATTTTCACTCCATTGCCCCAAAGAAACCATGTCCCAAATTATTTTCGGCTTGTTTTAAATGATCGATATACTTATGCAAATCAAACTAGAACTTCGAACCTCATGTGGGCCTCTAAAATCTTTGTATACAACTACAGCTCATTTGTCATAGTCTTTGCCTTTTAACCCAATTCTTTTTCCACCTTCTAGATGGTCATCTGATTTATTCTTCTTCTACAACAGAAATGACAAACGCATGCATTAAACCTTCTTCTGCTATAAAGATTCTCAAGCAGTGTGCTTGATAATGATGAAAGAGATACAACAATCTTCAGAGCTCATCACGAAGCAACAGGCCGTGATGAGTGAGGGGTGATGGTATCAAAATGCATGCTTCCAGAGAAGTCGTACGACTTAGCAAACTCCATCGTAGCCAAATATTTATAGTACTTGTGTCATGGGTCACACATGCAATGGAGTTAAGACACTATTCCATGAAGATGCAGAAAATCTTCCCATTCTACTTTTTTGAGACCTATTCAACGCTGCTTTAACATGTATCCCATCAACATCAAAGTATATTATTCATGTTATTATTTTATTTTTGGTCTCTAGAAATATGGGGCTACTTTTCTAAGTCTGCATTTTGAAAATTAAGTCCACCAATATGAGGAGGAAACATGATAGAAACTTACACAAGGGCTGCCCCAGTTTGAAGAATTGATTATTGAACTATTTAGGCTTGAGATTCAACTTACTATAACGAAACTCAATTGCTAATTACCTGCTCCAAATATCTGTCTTCTCTCCAATCATTCGGACATTCAAACTTAAAGCTAAATCATCCATGCAGTAACGGTTACGTTTCCAGTAAACATTCAAGATCTCGAACACTTCTGACAACCCAGATTCAGGAGCAAAACTACTCAACAAAAAGAGGTGAGTGCACCTTATTTGCATATGTTTGTATGTATGTGTACGTAGATATATATATATATATATATATTCGCTTCCTAATCGGATACTGGGACAGTCATTTTGGTTTCTGGAATTTAATAGCCTATTTCTCTTCAGTTAACAATACTGAGCATCTTACCGTCTCATGATTAGAAATACCCTTTTCACACAACATGAAATACTTTAAACACACTCCCTAAAATACATGCTTTTTACTCATTTCTTGAAGTTCATGACATATATCAAAGGTTGACAACATATCTTGAGCTTTGGAGGTCTTCAAGATATCTCGAAATGGAACTTCAAGTATGATATCTTGAAGCTGTTGACGTTGTGGACTTTATGAAACAGTTGATTTGTTAGTGTCGAATGAGCAACCATATCTCCAAACTTGACAAGTTTCGAAATATGTCTGAGCTTCCATAAATTGATAAACATATTCTTTCGTAAGTGTGTGCTTAAAACATTTACCATATGCATATTGGGTACTATTCATGTTGCGCGGTTTATCCATTTTTCACACTGATTCTGCAGGCTAGTTTTCAAAGAAACAAGCCAGCAAAGAAGAAGAATGTTACTCTTAACGCTCAGAGTCATTTTATCCCTATGTATAACCACAAGTGTGGCGCTAGCACTATCTTGGTCCAAGCCTAAATGTCCAGACAAGTGTGGAAAAATCACCATTCCCTATCCATTCGGGATTGGTTCTGAATGCAGTGCAAATTCCTCCTTCACACTTACCTGCCAGAATTCCACCGGTCCGCCAATCCTCAGCCTGATCAATCTAGAAGTTACAACCATTTCTGTGTACGGTACAATCACAGTAAAGCAGGCAGTGTCCCCAATGAAATGCTCTCCTGTAGCGACAGCAGAGTTTCTGCACATATCGCTCGAGGGAAGTCCGTTTACCATCTCAGCGCGCTACAATTCGTTGGCTGTGTTAGGCTGCAAGAGTGAGGTCTGGCTACCCACAGCTTTTAATGGTTCAGAGATAGTTGGAGGATGCATGCCTATTTGTAATGGTAATTCTACAAACAAGAGTTGCAATGGTGTCAACTGTTGCCAGACGACAATTCCACCGCGCGCCCGTGAGCTTCGGTACGCTCACCGGAGCGTTGAGAATAACAGCTTTTGTGGGTATGCTTTCCCCGTTGATAAGAAATGGTTCCAGGAGGATTACTGGAGGTACACTGGCCTTCACAGTGATGTGTTGAATCCTTTCGACCAAGATTTTCGATCTGCACCGCTGGTACTTGAGTGGGAATTGGGAAACGTTTTTATAGAGTCCTCTTATGGAACTTGTGTAAATTCTGATCGTTTTAGCTTCCAATCTTCATTGTACAACAATGAACACTATCTCTACACATCGTTGTTGTCTTATTATGGTGAATTTGAATATGTATCTTCGACTACTTATTGTTACTGCTACAGTGGGTATGAGGGAAACCCGTACGTTCCTGGAGGATGCAGCGACATTAACGAATGTAGCAACACAACGAATCCCTGCACAAAACGTAATGCTACATGCATCAACATGGAAGGTGGGTACAGTTGCATGTTTCCAGATGAAGATAGTAACACGTCCCGTGTCAAAATAGCTTTCATCAGCGTTGGCAGCGCTCTTGCCGGGCTGTTTTTTCTCTTGGGGGCATGGAAGGTTGTAAGAAAAAGAATCAAGGCTAATCGCCAACGCAAGTTTTTTAAGCGGAATGGAGGTTTATTGTTGGAACAGCAACTGTCTTCAACTGAAAATGGCCTTGAGAAAACCAAGTTGTTTAGTTCAAAAGAGTTGGCACAGGCTACCGATCATTACAATGAAAACCGTATACTTGGCCATGGCGGCCAAGGAACCGTCTACAAAGGAATGTTGACAGATGGAAGGATTGTGGCAGTAAAGAAGTCGAAGAAGGTAGAAGAAGGTGATTTGGAAGTATTCATCAATGAGGTTGTGATTCTGTCACAAGTAAACCATAGGAATGTAGTTAAGCTGTTGGGATGTTGTCTGGAGACCGAAGTCCCTCTTCTCATATATGAGTTCGTCCCCAACGGCACGCTTTTTCAGCACGTCCATGATCCAAGTGAGGACTTCCCGTTATCCTGGGAAATGCGCGTGCGCATTGTTAGAGAAGTAGCTGGAGCCCTTGCTTACTTGCACTCTTCTGCATCTGTGCCTATTTATCATCGGGATATAAAGTCCACAAATATTCTCTTGGATGATAAATACCGCGCCAAAGTTTCAGATTTCGGGGCATCAAGATCAGTGGCTTTAGACCAAACTCACTTGACTACAAGAGTACTAGGCACATTCGGCTACTTGGATCCCGAGTACTTCCAATCAAGCCAGTTCACAGAAAAGAGCGACGTATACAGCTTTGGCGTTGTTATGGTTGAGCTTTTAACCGGGGAGAAAGCAATATCATCAATTCGGGCTGAAGTGGGACGGAGTTTAGCCACGCACTTCTTGCACTCGATGGAGGAAAATGTACTATTCGAGATTCTTGATGCAAGGGTCCTGGAAGAGGGCAAGAGGGAAGAAATTATGATCATAGCTGATATTGCAAGAAGATGCCTGCACTTGAGTGGCAAAAGAAGGCCGACAATGATGGAAGTCGCAGTCGAGTTGGAACGAATTCGAGCGCCAAAAGAAGGCTCGAAGATTCAGCAGAATCAGGATAACAGCAGAGAGTGCTATTCTGTTGAAGTTGCTGAATCTTATGACTTCTCTACTATGTCGGAAAGCATGCATTTCGACGCCATCATTGCAGACGATGAACACAGGTTGTTTGATGAGCCCTGAAGAACATTGCATCTCTTGCCATCTTTATTCAACACACAATCTTACTATTTATTCTCTCCGTCCCATAAAAATAAGTCATATTTATATAACTACATTTAATAGTACAAATTAGCTTTTTTATTTTAGACAAAAGAAGTTTATATTTTCATAATATTGTTTTGTAACATCAAGCAAAGTGTAATATTTTTTTTTCATATTTCTTTTTAATGTCCGTCTTAATTTTTTTTAAAAAGAAAATAATTTGAATTCATTCTGCAAAACCTCATCAATTACGACAAATAGAATAGAATAGCTTTTGTTTTGTTTCTGGTAAGAGCTTAGGTATTTCGTTCCAAAAAAGGATAAAATGGTTTTAAAATAAAAGAAACCGACATATACAACTCATACGGATATAAATCTCAAATTTAGAGATTGGAAAGAAAAAGAAAAAGACTTCATGGTATTAATCAAAATGAAATGTTCTCCAATTAATACATAATCCTAATATCGATTGAAACTCCAAAACTGTAACGTGTCGAACATTGAATTTTTTATTTAATAATAGCTTTTAATTATTATATAATATGAAGATAGTTGAGATAATTTAAGATTTAAATATTTATAGAATTCAAAATGGTTTGAAATAGAATTTGATGATTTTATAAAAAATAGTTTATTCCAATAACAAATCCGAGAAATGGGGCGGATCCAATCTGTGTCCAACAAGATAAACACAAAAATTAAACTTAATATCTATTTTTTAATTAATTTTTTTTATAAATTTGAATAATTGAAGAATATAGTTCATAAAATCATATTTAATTTTTAAAAAAATATTTTTGAGGTGTTCTATATATTGTTTGGCATATAATTTGAACGTGCCATTAATTATTTCATAAAAATAAAGTAATTTTTAAGCAAGTAATTAATTAGGTTGTTAAGCAGTGATAGTTGAGGGAGTGCATATTTCAGACTGCTGACACTTAATACAGTAGCATATGTTCTTATACGCAAAAAATACTGTCTATTTGAGAACCAATCTGTTACCGAGAAACAAAATCAAAGGGGAAAACGTGAGAACCCCTGGAATCTTCCTGATTTCCTTTCGCTTCTCAAATTATTCTTCGACGACGAACAGTTGACTCTCTCTGAATTCTTTGATTTGTTCCTTATAGTTTCACTGCGGAAAAATATGAGCAGTGAGACTAAACGAAATGCAGAAGATCTGTTTGTGGAGGCGTCGAAGGCTGTCGATGTGCTCTATGACATTCGGGACACCTATTTTCCGACAGACCCAGATGACAAAACCTCGAGACTCCGCACAGAATCAAATCTTGCCCTTCAAGTGCTCGATAATATTCCCCAAGGTTTTGTTGCTTGCACATCGATTAGTTTAGGTTGGGCTTCAGAGTCTAATATTAACCCACATGTTTCATTGATTGTTATGGCGCAGAGAACAGGAAGACGCCGGGGCATAGGGCAACTTATGAGTATTTGAGAGGAAAAGTGCTGGATGTGTTTCCGGAGTATAAAAAAGAAGCAGAGGACCATCTCTCGAAGGCTGTGAGTAGCATCTAAGGAATTAAACTTATTGCCTTTTTCTGTTCTATTGGTTTTTTTCTTGGCGTTGGGCCGTCCTAAGATGTGAATTTTTGGTGGGTAGTTTAGTTTTGAATTCTACTGTAGTACTGTTTATGAATTATGATGCAGGTGGATTACTTTATTTATTTATTATTTTCCTCTCTTTGTGCCAAATTGGTAGGAGAAGCTAGGTAACACCAATTATGCTACAGATTAAACTCCATTGAATAGGGGCAATGAATAAGAAGCTTTTAACTGTATGTCCCAGCGGATCAAAAAGAGTTTCCTCAAGACTTAAGAGGTTAGCAGAATACTGTTGAGGTCAAGGAGAACCCAGTGGAAGGATAGGCTTGATAGTAGCCCGTTATCTTAGAATAAATCACTTGATGATTTCAGCCCTTACTTGCTGGTAGGCTTTTTGCTGGTTATCTCTTCAATTAGGGCAAGTTACTTACGTAACTCAAAACTTTTAAGATTTAAATCTTAAATGGAAAACTCTCTATCTACTGTGGTATTAGGATAATATCAATAGTTTCTCCCAGCTTTTCTCACTCATGCAATAAAATAGCCTATATCATAACTGGTCAACAAGAGATATAACTTGAAACTAGTGAAATGGATCTTCTGTGAACTTTTTGAGAGATGGAATTTGGGATCTGAGTTAGGTATGCTGAACAGATAGGTTTTCTTGTCCAGCACACAACACAGTCTCATCCACATATGGTGTGCATGGTGAATATTCTTTTTTTGGTCGGTTGTTTTTCTTTTGCCCTGAAGGTATTAGAATCTAATGCAGTTGATTTCTTCTTTTTTTATTGTTAGCGGCAATTGGTATCTCAATGCCTATGAGAATGTTTGATGTTTGTGGAGTTATTTCTTAATTTCTTAATCATATTCTTATTTTAGGTAAAACTGAATCCTTCTCTTGCGGGCGCTTGGTTAAGCTTAGGTAACTGCATTTGGAAGAAAGGTGATCTAGTTTCAGCGAAGAATTGTTTTACACTTGGCTTAAGCAAGGTCTTTTTCCTTAGTCCTATGATTTTGACAGTGAGAGATTAAGTTGTGCAATTGTCTAAATTTTTATAATTGCTGTTAAAATGTATAACTTTCAGGGTCCTCATAAAGGGATTCTTTGTCAATTATCAATGCTAGAAAGAAGAATGGCTCAAGGCAAGATTTGGAGTTGTTTTTTGTTACTTTTGTTGAGGATTCACTATACTGGTCTTAGCTTAGCTGACAGTTAGCCACATATATACACCTTCCAGGTTCTGAAGACCAGGTAAAAATTGTTGATGATAGCATAAAGCACGCAAAAGAAGCCATCGCTCTTGATGTGAAGGACGGGAACTCTTGGTGTAAGTGTTAACAAAGATCATAGAAACAGACTCAGCATTATATTGTTGATATATCCATTACGTTTAAGTTGAGAGTCCCTCTAGTGCTTCGTTTTTTTTTTTTTTTTTTTTTGGGATCTCCATCATTCTTCTTCATTTTTCACAGATAACCTGGGGAATGGTTGTCTCACATCTTTTTTTGTCACTGGAGCATGGGACCATGGAAAGCTTCTCCAATCATTAAAGGCATACCAGCACGCTGTATGCATTATGTTAAATACGTTGACTTAATCCATTCCTTGCAGTTTCTGCTCAAGTCTTTGTGGGCTTCTATGACTTTTTCATATTTGCCAGGAAAAAGATGAAAGGATGAAGTCAAATCCTGACCTCCATTACAACTCTGCTATTGTGAGGCTCTCTCTTCTGTTTCATTTCCTTTTAAATTTTCATGAGTAGAAACACCCTTTATTTGTATATGTTTGTCACTGTTAGCAAACATTATGTAATTTCACTTTTCTACCTGCTGAGTCATAGGCAAATGTTATTATTTTAAAGAATATGGTATATGCTGTAACTTCTTCTCCATGCCCTTATTTTATGCTTAGATGCTTCCTATGCACTGCATTTTCAGGATAAAAAATCAATGAATATTTCCTCTTTGTTGTGTAGGTGAACAAATATCTGGAAAACTATGAGAGAGCCCTGAGTGGATTTGAAGCTGCTGCTTTAAGGGATCCTGATCTCAATGCCATGGAGGAAGTTCAGAAGATTGTTCACCTTCTTGACAGAATAGAGAGTTTGCTTCGGGTAAGATGCTTGGCTAATAGTATGATAAATTAACAGAACGTTTAGCTTATACGATGAAGTTTGTCAGTTTTATATCTTGTCATTGCTAGCATGGTGGGGTTTAAATTGTAGTAAGTTAAACAAGGTTATTCAAAAATGTTGCAGATTCAATTGATAAAACTATACTTGTCATTAAGATTGCAGGGTGTGCAGTACTTGGCAACTATTTTTTCAGTCTATCATCTAACAGTATTACTGGACTTTCTAGTTAGCCTTGGAGATAGTTGTAGGGTTTTCTTGGTAACAATCAAAACATTTTACCGTCTCTTGTATGAGTCATATGATAGAATTTTGAAATTTCCTATTTTTATAAATTTGGATGATTGCCCCTACCATTTGTTGCCTAAGTGAAAAGTTCAATATTTATGTTTATAATTATTTTTGTTCAATGAAATCAGCCCTTTTTGATAGATTTTATTAGTTTATTTGGGACATGATGCTGTTAATCTTAATGTATCATTGTAACACAGGGACAGACCAAGATCAAACGACTAGCTTCCTTGGCATCATCACTCACTAGTGTTAACTGTAAGCAAGTGAAACACTTAAATTAGGTGGAAGATGTTTTGAAGTAAAACTATTGTCTGTGTGGAATTGCTAATTTATTTACTATTTACCTTCCAGTGAATGCTTCATACAGAAGAGAGACAGTGGACTGTCTATTGGAAGGTTTGAACAGAGCAGTTGCAATTGTAGGAAGAGTTATGTTTTTTGTTAACAATGAGAATGTGGTGCCATTGTAAGTTCGCTTCCTCTCTGCTCAGATATACTAATTTCGTCTGTTTACTGCATCTTTTGTGTTATATACCTGTTAATTTTATGCATGCCTCACCCTGCAAAATTAAAAACTAAATAATAAATAATAATAAAATATCCCTAATTTGATAATAGTATTTAAGCATGTAACTCTTTGTTTACATCATCTTTGTATAACATTGCAGTTACTATTTGCTATGTGATCCAAGTCAGATATGCTATGTCCTGTCTGTGTATGGAGTACGTTATGACGCGGTAAGTTGACTTAAGTTGTTTCACTGAGCAGTTTCATCTTTTTCATATGCTCTAACTTGAATTCATTTGCTTGTGTTTCTTTCAGATAAAAGAAGGAGATCAAATCACCATTTTGGAACCTTCTTACCGCTATATTGATTTTTCCTGGAAGGGAAAGGTATGCTGAGATAGGTTACCAGTTACCAATCAGTTTTCGACCCTCATTTAGATGAACAAGTACCTTCACAAAGTTCGATATCATTAGTTTGACTGAACTTTTATCTGCAGACAATCTCTATTGCTTATTCCTTTCTAAATGTAAATAAATTGTAATAATTTCATCTGTTTTGGCTCTCAGTTGTATCAGTTCAGATTGGTACGTGTTGATTTCTTGGAGCAAATGCTTGTGAATGGGAAAACCTTGCCACCTCAGCATTCTGTTCAAACATCAATCTACGCTCAAAACAAGACATGAAAATACGATGGTGCACGAAGAAGACAGAATACGAAGCAAAAAAAAAAAAAAAAAAAATTCCATGGAGTTGAACAGATACGTACATTGTACAAACTAGTTGTACTCTATAGAAAAATTTACTTAATCTGTTGAAAGAATTTTGTTGGAAGCTGGCTGTAAATCGATATCTGAGCAGTGTGGGTGAAATATAGGTTTATATATTGATTGCTATCATGATTTATGAGAAAAAGTTTCTGTGTATGTATTCCAACTTAAGCTTTTGATGTGTAATTAATAGGGATGTTGGTGTTTAAGTAATTTTGTAATTTTCCTGATGTGTCTTCATTGGCTACAATATAATTTGTTGTTATCTTATCAAAATGATCTTGCATGCATCTCTATCAACATACGTTTAACATCTTCTATTGCAACTGCACCTATGCAGAACACATGTATGATATGAAATCATATTACATCACTATTGATTTATTACAATAGGAGATGATTGTACCTTTTATAGTTGAAGGTCCGGATTTAAGCCGACTAGCATTTGTCATCATTGCTTTATATTTTAATTTCAAGGGAGCAACATCATTGTCTGACTTTTCTTTAGAGTACAAAAAATCTTATTAAAATCATCATATATAATGTTGATCTGAACTTAAGACGATGTTTTCAGGCCTTTTTTTTCTTTTGGGTTTAATACAGTCCATGATCCGGGCTTCTTTTATTACATTTTTCTTTTTACTGCCCCCCAAATTATGATGTGACTCTGATTGATACACTCTCTGTGTGTGTGTGTGTGTGTGTGTGTGTGTGAAGCTCTAGTTAGTTTGTAGAAATTTCACTTTTGATACCAGACGATGAGGTTTGGTGCCGGTTGCAGGGATGGAGCATGTAGCTTCGCTTCCAACTTGCCCCGACCATTGAGCTTCGGTAGATGTTGGCGTGGATGGTTATGGATAGTTGATTATATATATGGATATATATATATATATATATTGATAATTGAATGCATATGTATATATATAATTTAGAATAGGGGAGAACTGCTTCGCATATAATAAATGAAACATATATAAGCATCAGCTATATCGGACCCTTTAATCTAATTATTCTAGTTTATAAAAAATAATATTTATTTATTTAAAATGTATTATTATTAATTTTTTAATCGTATTACTTACGTATTTATAATATATTACTGATTTATTTAAAATGTATTACTTGCTGAACCGTACGATATGCATTTAATACATTAAAAACTTACTCCCTTTCATTATATATATATATATAATATTTAATTAGTTCAACATGAACTAATTAATTAATAAAATTGTATATCACTTGCACTTTTCTAAAGAAGAACTATTTATATATATTTAATTTTTAAAAAAGTGCAGTGATATATAATTTTATTAATTAATTAGTCATGATGAATCTTTTTAAATAACTGTAGAATATTTTGTCAAGAAATGTATATTTCCCTAAGAATGAATATATAATACCATCTCATAAGAAAAAGTGTTTAAGTTTAAACAAATATAAAAAAAATTTGGGTAAAAATTAAATAGTTTTATTGAAAAAATGTTGTGCTTTAGCGTGTGGGGCAAATCAAGGAGATGAGTTCTTAAGAGGGTTCGTGCATCTTTTCACAAATCAAGGTCGAATATTTAGATCAAGCAATTTTAGCCCGAGAAACTTGCTCTTCCATTAGATGTATAATTTCTTTAACATGCCCCTACGTAATCTCTAAATTATCATCTATGTCGGCTATCTTTCAAATAAGGGTATTGAGTCATATTGAAGTACATGCAACATGTATCTATAATTCAAAATAGATACATAGTTACGTACTACTTTTATGAGATGGAGGGGATCTTTCTCTCTCTTTTTTTCTTTTTTTTTTTGTCCGAACCTAGCTACTAGTAACTAATGCTCTTCTTTTTCTTGGTCGTTCATGGATTATAAATATGGAAACAATATTGAGTAGATCGTAAACTAGGCAATTGGGAAACGGAAATAAATGGCTTCGGCGCAAATTGTCAAAAATGAAGGTGCACCCCATGCCATGAATGCTGGAGATGGACCGCTTAGCTATGCCCAGAACTCCTCTTACCAGGTACAATATAATATATATATGTATGTATGCATCGTTCCTCTCTATTCATGACAACATTAGCTGCGATTACAACAATAGTTGTAATTGTTTGATATTATCGTTTTTTGTAAAATAATTATTTGTGACTATATATAATTGCAAATAACTCAGCATTAACAATACACATAGTCGCGATATTCTTGATATTGTCATTTTTGCAAAATAATTACAAATAACTGAACATTAGCGATCACACATAATCGCCAGGGGCACGTGCAGTCCAAATATCTACTCTCTCAATCTTGTATAAATCAGATTTTTTTTTTTTTTTTTTTTTTTTTTTAAATCTGTTTCAGAGAGGAGTATTAGATGACGCAAAGCCAATTATTGAAGAAGAAATCAGTTCAAAACTGGACATCACCGCCAGCTCATGGGACACCATCTGCATAGCTGATTTCGGCAGCTCAACCGGCCACAACTCATATCCGGCCATGCAGATCATAATTCAAGCCATCAAGCGCAAACACGATCATGAGTCTTCAATTGGCCTGATAAGCCCAAAAATCCCAGAATTTTACGTGTTTTTCAACGATGTTTTCACCAACGATTTCAACACCCTTTTTGGTTCGTTGCCAGCCCACCGGGATTACCATGCAGCCGCCGTGCCCGGGGACTTCCACCGCCGCGTCCTGCCGGAATCGTCAGTTCACTTTGCTTACTCCTCCTGGTCACTCCATTGGCTGACGGAGGTGCCAAGGGCGGTGGTGGACAGTGGTTCTCCGGCTTGGAACAATGGAAAAATTCTGTATGCAGAAAACAGGAAGGCAGTTTGTGATGCGTATTTGGATCAATATAGAAAGGACATGGGATCATTCTTGGAATCGAGGGCAGCAGAAATAGTGGGCGGAGGGGTGATGGCCCTTCTCGTCCCTGGAGTGCCTACTTTCTGGAATCATGAAACAGAATACACCATTCCTCAAGATATCAACCTCTTGGGCTCTTGTCTCATGGACCTGGCAAAGAAGGTATCTAATTATGGTCTGGTATTCTCTAATTATTTTTTATTTTATTATTTTCAATATTTAATAATAACATCATTAAATACACACAACAACATAGTGTAGCATATAAAATAAAATATAAAACAAAATAAAAGATCGGAGCTAAGTTAATTACCATAATGTGATGTGGACTGACTATATGATTTGAATTATTTATTTTATTTTATATTTTAATTTTATCAGTACATATTATATATTCAATAATATCGTTTAATTTAACAAATTAGGAATTAAAAAGTTAAAACATAGCATAAATTAGAAAATGTCAGTGTGCTAATTACACACAGTCACTTAATTGTGTCAGTCCAAATGGGATGCATATTCCGGTGATCTGTCACATTTGTACGTACATAATAAACATACCTCAATCTAATTTGACGTTAACTTGTCTGAAAGAAAAATAAACTTAACGATTTATTGCTTAATTTAAAGAAATAGTAATATTGATAATAAAATATTGTAAATAAACCAAAATGAAGCATTACAACTAGGAATGTTAATTTTAGTCGTAAAATTAATTTATTTTATGGATAAACTGATAATTGAATATCTTAGTAATCGAGTAGGATAGAGTATGTCTATGGATTACTATCTGATTACCTTATCCATGTACTCGATAACAAAGATATATATTATTATATATTATATAATTATTAAGTTTATCTAATATATTATATAACATAAAATATAATATTTACAAATTATATATAATATATGAAATATTATTTTATCAATTTTTATATTGTATATAACATAGTATATATTATTCATATATTATAAAAAATGGTTAATGTTGTTGTTGCAGGGAAGATTGAGTAAAGCAAAAATAGACTCATTCAACATCCCGTACTACTTTGCTACACCTCAACAATTGAAGGCCATATTGGGGAGGAGCCAAAGTTTCACCATTGAAAGAATGGAGATTCTTGACAACTCTGGAAAGTACACCTTCCCCAGCGTCCATGCTCGTGCAGCATGCTACAGGGCAGTTCATGAAAGATTGCTCACTGATCACTTTGGAAGAGACATCGTTGATGAATTGTTCGACCTCTATGTAAAGAAACTTGTAGCTTCACCGGCTTTCCTCAACCCTTACAATGATAAAACTATCGTTGTTCTTGCTGTTCTCAAGCGTAAAACTCATTAATATTACAACACACACACACACACACACACTCTGCAAGCTTAGCAGGGTGGCACTTATGTTTTGGCTCATTTCCTTCAGTTATAAAATGGGGATTGTCTATGATTTCAGTTCCATTACGAAGTTTGCTTATGAAATTATATCTAAACAGTACAACAATACACTTGTGCAAAAAATTATTACCAGAAAAGTGACAAGTCTGTACATGACATACCAAACATCTAAATTCGGAATCTAACTATGAACAAGGCACATTCGAAGGAAAATGGTTTCTTACAAACAAATCATTGTCTGTAGTACCCGCTCTGGTGGGGTGGTGGATACGGTGACTGAACAGTGTAGGAAATATGAGGTATAGATCCAGTTTGTTGAGGCGGAGCGTTATAGTATGGGCCCGGCCAACCAGCATATGCAGGCTGCCCATATTCATGACCCATGGCAGGATGCTGGTTCTCGGGAGGTGGGTATGGATGGCTTGCAACAGGTGTGTGATGGGATGGTGGCGGCTGTTCCCCATGAGGAGTAGTTTGAACGTAGGGAGGCATCACCGGGTGCTGAGGTGGCTGGTAGATAGGAGTTTGGGACTGAGATGGGTTGGGGCTGTAACCTGGGTCATACTGCGGCTGGAAATTGGATCTTTGAGCCTGATGAGGCTGCCCAACGGAAGGATAAGAGTAGCTGGAATTGCTTTTGCTGTCTTGGAAACTAAGGCCTGCTATTTGCCTCTGAGCATCTTCGATCATTTCTCTGCACTGGATATTTCTGGTCATCACAAAATCACTGCATTGTTGCTTTACGAGGGTTATAGCATCCTGTTTCATGGAAGCAGACAACTTGATGAATTCAACACTTCTTCAGAAAATATGAATAGAAAACAGGCAAAAACATTGTAAAATAAATTGAAACCTGAAGGGTAACATAAAATTTCAGTCCTTCGTTAATGTTTTCCTTAATTTCTCGATATTTAGCTATGGCAGCTTCAATCTGTTTATAGCTCCTCTCGCGAGATGCTGAAAGATTGAATGTAAGGATGACCAGAGATTATAATATATTAGTTACATACAGAACGCATTAGTAGAGTAAATGTGCGGGGACTAAAAATCAGCATCTATAAGAAAATTATTCAGAAAATGAGCAGAAGGATTAATACATCATTCTCCTGACCAAATCTCATTTAAGTTGCCACTTGAAAAGTTATAGCTACAAAGAGAACCCTAAGGAAATTTGCAATGATGTACAACATCCTTACGCAATAATTAATTGGCATGCAAACCAAAAAGCACTTCAATCCATTTAGAGAAAGAAAATTACTCTATGATTTGCTCACAGTAATAATGTAGGAGACGCAATCTAACCGAAAAATACAAATGTCTGGAGGCAGATAGGACAGGAACGCACAAATTGCATCAAGCTATACCTTTATAGTCTTCAAGGTTAAAGATGGCAGCGAACTCGCCATTTTGAGCCTGCCAAGATATATATATGATCATTTTAACTGCTTCAATGGTGAATCAGGCTATCAGCTTTAATTTAATTCCCAAAGGCAAAGCATTTCAATTAAAATCAAATCAGGGTAGAACAAGGAGCCATAAGTGAAAATAGCTGTCCAAGAATGAGGAAATTTGCATGGCATGAGGTAGTCTTAAATACTATAAGGTTTATCCAACTATTTTTACGCACATAACATTAATATACCATGAGCAAGGGAATCCATTGTACAATAACTACATAAATAACCAATTCACTTTACAAGATTTACAAATGACTACTTGAATGCTTATGGAAGAAGAAAAATCTGAAAACTCCTGAATGCAAGACAAATAGCAATGTAATATCCTTGGTTTTGGTGCCCAAATTCCTTCTCCACAGTACCACAAAAAGAACTATTGTGGATTAATAAACAAGCAAAAGAAGCATACAGCCAAGATCAACCACTTTGTGAAGACCAGCTTTCTATTATAACATGTTGGACTAAGAAATAAAGAGAATCAGCTAGTTCCTACTCATTCTATATACAACATCAGTAGATTCAGTTCCACTGCTTTTTTAAACCCCACAAGTTTTGATTGTTCGAAGTTATGAATACAAGTTGCAGAAGTTTAAGACTGCAGCCACAGGTGCATATAATTATTTACCAGACCTGTGAACAGCACAGATGAGTAAGACACACCGCTTAGACAAAACTTGACAATTATAAAGGCCTCAGCCCCGCCCCAAAAAAAAGAAAATATACTGTCCATTGTTTGCTCTAAACCACAACTAAAGCAACCCTTTAACAGGAATATGTATTGATCAAACTGATAGAATGAGCAGATAAATTGAGATCAGGGAAACCATGTGAAAAGGGAGAGCTATTGACATAACGAAATAAATATAGACCTGAATAAGCATCAATAATTGCTCTTGAGCTTCAAGGTTTTTAGTAATTTCTTTGCAAATGTGGTCATACTTTAAGATTTCCTTTCTAAAAAGATCCTCATGAGAGCCAGTTGAAGCCATCAGCTTGGGTAATATATCATCCTGAATCACATGCCATAAGCAGAAAAGGTTTAAACAACAAATTAATATGATAAAAGAGCAAGGAGCTAAGTGGGTAATCGAAGTTAATCGAACAGAATAATGATAAGAATCAAAATAAAATGGAAGTTCCTATTTCTTTTTATATAGATAATGATAGTATGCTACCCTTAAAATAGTGCTTTAGTGGAATTCATCACCGTATTCCATCCTTGATCTGCGGTCCTAAGACAAAACATTTCACCCGTCCTAAACTTGGTCCAGCTTTTGATAAACAAAATTTATTTGCACCATAACATCCTTGACATGGTTTACGTAATTTTAAAGACAGCTGATAGTTATTAATTGAAGATAATGTTGATTTGGGATGAAAATGGTATCAACACAAGCCATAATCTATGTGGTTAGATTCATTTAAACTGGATCAGAATCACATCAATGAAGAAAAAAGAAAATATTAGTCACTACCGGGACAACAATCTATGGCCATGCTGTTAGTCAGCAAGTATTACCGGTTCAGGGCAAAGAGCTAAATTGCTTATCCACATCTCTTGATCTTAAACTTAACAACCAAATGCAAAAAAAAAAAAAAAAAAAAAAAAAAAAAAAAAAAAAAAAAGAATCATACTGCATGTTAGATGTATTTCTAAGTGGTGCATAATGTGTGTTTATCAGCATCAAAAGCAGGGCCCAATGAATTATGCTGGTAATACATTACAGAAGTATTAATACTCGACCCAAATCACCTCACAAGATGTTAAAACTTAATCCCTCCAATTCCCACCACTCACCCCACCCCTTCCAAAAAAAAAAAAAAAAAAAGGGCATAATGGACTTGACCACAGCAGTTACCTTCCTTTTCATTTCTTTCAGCATGTCCTCAAGACCTGCCCTCTGTGAACTAAGAGTCTCCAATTGCCCCTGCCATACAACATTAAATTCTTAGCATGTCAATGCAACCAAAGTCCAAGAACAAACAGTCAACTGAAAGAAAAATGTTTAATAACATTTGCCTGCATCATGAATTTGAAAAAAATTACTAGCCCTGTCACTCGCTATTATAAAGCCAACAAGGTTGCTTTTCAGACTTCCATATCACTTCCAGGGCATTTCCAACAAAAACCTTATTATTATTATCTTTTTTTTTTTTTTTACTTGGAGGGTGGGAGGAGAGAAGGAAGTCAGAAGGCTAAAATCATCTGAATATATAGTATTCATAAGTCAAACATGTATATCATAGGCTCAGTAAGATGAAGGAAGTCAGAAGGCTAAAATCATCTGAATATATAGCATTCATAAGTCAAACATGTATATCATAGCTCAGTAAGATGAAGTTTACCAAACTCTGCTTCAGGACTCCAACTATAGCATCTTCATTGGCATCCAGAGACAATATAGGCCTTGCAAGACTTGGCAGGGCAGATTCAATCTAACAAAGAACAAAATGCTCAAACCGTTTGGTTATGCTTCCATTGGCTTCAAGTAGAGGCATAAGGTATACAGTGTAGAGTAACAATTAAACAAAAAAGCTAGAAATTGTACGTTTATGCTTCCAATGGCTTCACGTAGAGGCATTAGATGTTCAGTGTAGGGTAACAATTGAACTAAAAGCTTAATTAACATTAGTTATATCAAAGCTGGGAAGCTAAAATGCAGAACCCTGGAATAAATCAATTAGACAAGGAACAACCTGCATGCCATAGTTTGTTTCAGTACTTATAGAGTAGCATGTACTATTAGGATTCCATGATACTCATGGAAACATACAGACAATTTAGTGACCATTTCAGACCAAATAGAAACTAATGAAGAAAGAACCCAAATGCCATAATAGACTGAGAGGTCAACCACAAACTAGCTAGTCTATTTCAACAGCCCCATCCTTACAACAAACACAGGACTCCAGTGCTTTCCAGGTTGAATAAGATAGTAGACAATAACTATTCCAGCTAATCCAAGAACATTCCACACATCTCCTTGTACAGTAAGAACAGAATGCTTGAAAGACGACTCATAAGATGACTTGCAGAAGTACAGCTTCAAGAAGTTAGATATATTTTATCACATTTAAGTACAAAAGCTTACCGGATGAGAGTCGAGGATTGACATAAGTGCTGAATGTTCTCTAACAGATCTCTCAATCCGAGCATCACTTTCTCCAGCTTGCTTCAAATTTGCAGCAAACCTATTTAACCTGTCCTGTAAGTTCTTTGTTAAGGTACTGGATTGTGGCCTTGTCCACCGACTTCCAAATTGATTTCTTAACTGTGCATCCTCTGTAGCTTCTTTCTGCAATTGCTCCTCTGTTTGAACCAATAACTCGTGGTTTACCCTACTTAAATCTTTAAGTTGCTGGAGCTCACCTTCTAAACCAGCCGGCCCTCCACAAATTTGTACTGCTTCAACATCTTCTTTTAAAGCTGTTGGCAGAGCAGAGTTGCCTTCCAATGCAAGAATTGAATCAGGCAAATCCATCTCCTTCAGTCTCACCCGAGCAATTTCACTTCCCTGCTGCAATTTTTCAGCCTGTGTCCTAATGATGTCATCAACCATTTCAGTATACCTAGAAAGGGATTTTGTGTTACTATCAGGGACAAGACTCGCAAACATCTTCTCCCTGCTAGCGTCCAATATCCCATTCAATGCCACAGGCTTAACCATGGAAAAAGTTGGAAGCGGTGGTAAAGAACTGGCAGGAGGAATCCTCATCAGGTACACTCTATCATTCTCCTTCACAGCCCTCTCCAGGTTAGATTTTAAATTAGTTTCTAGTTTATTAACAGCATCCAAAAGCTGCTGCGCAGCCCCTTTATGGGATGTCTTTTTTGCGTCAGACAAGACACTAACACCACTTTTTAAACGTGCAATTTCTTCAGCAATCTCTTCATTTCCATGCAGCTCTAGACCATACCTGTAGCAGGCCTCTGCATAAAATATAGCTGCCTTCAATTGAACATGGGCGATCCATGCCTTATCAAAGTGCTGGTTCAGAGGTGCAACAGTTAATGCTGCCAAAGCCTCCTCATAGAATAGCCCAACCTGCAATACAGGTCATTCGAAGTTAAATATCTCAAAGCTACTATAAGATGAAAGGACAGGAAAAAAAGGGCACCCTATCAAGTAAGAATTAATTTTTACAATTAAGATGTTAAAAACCACCTCCAGTAGACAGTATTCACAGGTGATTTACATATCTCATGTACTTGAATTCACTTTCAAACATCGGACACAAGATAATAATTGGATTGCAAACTTATTCTAACAATGTAAGAGCAGTAAGAACATGGAAACTGCTAAGACATATCAGAACTACACCTTGAAAAACATAAAGTGCAACCGGACTTCTGAAGTCAACTATATGAGGAAATACTGATTGAGATATACCAAAGTAAATGGATAAGATAGTTCGCTGGTTTAGTGCACACAAACATATTAGCTTCAAGATGCCAGATTCTAACCACAATTTCCTACTGTGTCAATTAAATCCATCGCAAGTTTCATACATGCATGCTAAAATGCTCATCATTTCAAATTGATCGTAAGGAATTCAATGAAAATTTAATTATTTCAAAGAACGGCCAAAATAGCTTTACAAGACTAACTTAGCCTCCAGCCAATACATAATACAAGAGAAAGAGGGAATATATTCAGTTCTCAAGACCTGTCTTGAAATCTTTGCACAGACACCAGGACTGCTCCCTTTAGCTATGGTATTCTCATATACACATTCCTGTGCTTGAGCTAACATCAGTCTCTCTAACATCCCCACACACTCCAACGAAATGTCTAGAGTGGTGGAGCTTCCAACTGATGCCTTCATTGCCACATTCTCTTTCAAAAATGCAAACGCTCCAGCTGCCGTCATAAATGAATGCGAAGCTTGTCTCCTCCCCTCTACTGCAGATCGGTCGAAACTTAACCCAATCTGACTGTGCACTGCCCCCAAATTAAACAACACTGCAGCTTTTTCTACACATTTTAAACGAAGAAAGAATAACTGTTATGAAGATATTACATGCCCTAAATAGAAATAGATATTTTCAATCGAACTAAATTGCTGGTGATGTTTTCTCTTTTTGCTCTTTCGTCTTTCTGGGTTAAGTTGATCCCTATCAATGTTCGTTACTGATTGTTCATGTGTTCTGTAGCACTCATTCCAGCTACGCTACCTAGTGACCACTTAAAAATAAACAAACTGAAAAATCTAATGGGCTAGAACTAGTAGCACGAAAGTTGCACCAAAAACGACACTATAAGGAGGGGGTTGATAGGTTCAGCATCGGCAAATTTGGGCAGGGAAGGAAGCTACACTTAGGAGGTAACTCGCTTCACTATCCAACGTACCAATTCTTCCATTGGGCCAAGAACACGGAATTGTAGAAGACAAAAATCCTTACCTAATCAAATTCATTAAGAGTGCGTACCTAAATGAATATTCTGTTGGGAAGCCTTCTGCTTGTTCTTGAAAGCATCAAACCACGTAAATGACACCGTATTAACATGATCCTCGCCCGGCGAGATAGGAAACCTAGACTCCACCGCGCAAAGGGATTTAAAGTAGTTCTGGAGTAGGTCACGGCGCGCAGTTGACGAGTCCACGGCACCGCCGCGTTCCACATCGGAGCGGAGCTGCTTCAGCGTCTGTAGATCGTCCTCCAAGTTCTGCGCCTCCCGCTCAGAATAGTTGATCCCTACGAAATTGCGTAGCGGCCGGTAGAGGTCCAGACAGGTGGTCTTCTTCTCGAAGATCGCAAGCAAGATATTCGTGGTGGCGGTGGACAACGGGACCGCCATGGCTACTGTCGGAGAGTCAGCGGAGGATCGGAAAAAGTTAGTTACAAAAATTAAACTGAAACAGAATCAAATTTGTGTACACAAGTCATTAAATTGAAGTTGGGAGTTCATGAGATTTCAGGTTTATGGGAAGTGAACATTTTTGCGTGTTTGTGGGGTTTTCTATTTTTTATTATTTATTTGTTAGTATAGTTTAAAAAATGATGAACCGCTAATAGAGAATTTAGGGGTGGAATTTTATATTAGATAACTTTTGGGGCGATTCTGAAATTAAAGAAATTATCTTTCAGCAAATTTGTTATTGCCGTGTAAAACACGCTTTGGATTCAAATCAAAAAACGCCTCTTTACCATTTCAACCCTCTATAAATACGCACTTCAATCCCTCTTTTCGAAACCTCTAGAGGAAGCGGTAGCTCTGAAAAAGGCAATTAAACTTGCATCCTCAGATCCGTTCACCAGGTATGTATTCTTTATTTCTTTCTGATTTTACGTGTTTTCATGTCTGCGCATAATCTAGTATTAATTTTGTCCGATAGTTCTTTGCGGTTTGATTGTACTTTCCGAAATTCACATGGGTTTTTGCATTCTTCGTTAAAGTTTTGCCTTTTTATTTGACTTCTTAATCTGTAGCCTTTCATCTGTAGGAATATCGAATTGGGTTTTGATTAGAGGGTCTTATCCGCCTGTTATGGGAATATTGAATTTTTAGGGTTTTTTAAGAGTAGTTATAGTTTACTATTCTGTGTATTTAAACTGTTTTTAAAATGAGAACTTCTAAATATATCATAGCTTGGGTAATGTGGGTTTTGTTGGATTCTTTTGTTGATGAGATGGGCTGTCAAATATTAGGTTTGATAGCGCTTTTATATTGGTTCATTGTTTGTCTGTATTTCACTGTTTATTAAACAGTTTTAACTGTTTGGCAGTTGGGTTGTGTGGTTTTGTTTATAGGTCTGAATTTTTTTTTTTTATTGCTTTAGTTTTGGGTATTCTGTTGTAACTGTTTGCTATGTTTTGGTTTTCTTTAGCAGCAGTGAGAGAAACTGCATCATACTGTACTTTCTCCGAGGCTGTTGTGAATTTCCTTGTTTGTCATAAGGTAAGAAACCCGCTTTCAATTTTTATCTTATTGTTTTTTTAGATTTTCCAAGTGGCTGAATAATATCGTATAAACTAATTGTTTAGTTGGTCTAATATTTATAAATTGTTAATTTCACAAGTTATGTTTGCACATGGGGATGGACGAAGGGAGGGTCCTGAATTATAACAGTCATAGACATGGTCGGTTTCTGGTGGTTGTAGGGTTGCTTTGGGTGTAAAGCCCAAACTTTGATTTTGTTGCATTTGTTAGATTATCTTTTTTTTTCTACTTCCATTGTATTTTCTTCAGTTTTTATAATTTGATTTTATTGGTGGAGGAGCTAACATTGTGGGTCCTGAATTATAACAGTCATAGACATGGTCGGTTTCTGGTGGTTGTAGGGTTGCTTTGGGTGTAAAGCCCAAACTTTGATTTTGTTGCATTTGTTAGATTATCTTTTTTTCTACTTCCATTGTATTTTCTTCAGTTTTTATAATTTGATTTTATTGGTGGAGGAGCTAACATTGTTTCCTTCTCTCTTTGAGATGCACTTCTGGTCATCATCATACCAAATGCAGGGAGTGTTGTGTTTATGGATGCCAAGAAATTTATGCAGCTGGTCGAGGAGAAGAAGAAGAGAGTTCTTGCGAAGAAAGAAGCACCCCTGAAATGGGAACAAAAACTTGAAGCCGCTGCAAAGGCAAAAGCTGAAGCTGAAGCCAAGGAGAAAGAGAAGAAGGCAAAAGCTGCCAAGCATAAGAGAAGATCTGTATCAGTGTCTGACACTGAGAGCGATAGTGATAGTCATGATGAGGGGAGAAAGAGGACTAAAAGTTCCCACAAGAAGCGAAGAAAGCATAACTATTCCGATTCAGACCATGAGAAAAGAAAGGATAGGAAATCCAAAAGGAAGCCAAAGAGACGATCATCCGGTTCTGATGATGACAGCAGTGATGGATATGGCAATGAATTGGAAGAAAAGAGGAGGAAGAGGCAAGATCACTCCGATTCAGATCATGAAAAGAAGGATAAGAAGTCGAAGAGGAATCGAAAGAGACGACCCTCTGGTTCTGATTCAGATGATAATAGCAGTGATGGGTATGACAGTGACATGGAAATGAAGAGAAAGAAGCATGGTCATACAAAACATAGCTGTGACGGTGACTTGCATGAGGAGAGGAGAAAGAAGCATGGCCATAGGAGACACAGGCATGGTTCTAGTTCTTCACATGATTCCATTGATGATGATGATGAGTATGTCAAAAGAAGGAACCATGTAAAGCATCACAAACACCATAGACGATCAGGCTCAAGCTCTTCTGACTCTTCAAGTGATGATGCAGCAGAAAGAAAGAAGCGCCGTGTCAACCACCACAAACATCATCAACGGTCTCATAGCCATGATGCTTCAGATTCTGATGGATATAGGCACAGGAGGAGCAGATCTATGGGGAGAGCATCTGATGAAAATGACAAGAATGGACGCCAGCACTCGTGTGGGCCTGTAGGTAACAGTGGCCTAGTCCATCAGGGGGCAAATGGAAATTACAAACGTACCGAAGATGGCTTTGCAGAAGCGAATCCCAAAGGCCTTGCCAGTCCACATGGTCTAAATGATTAGATCATATTAACTCTGTTTAGTTCTGCAAGTTCCTCTGACCCACAGAATTTTAATTATTTTCAGCTGGCAAGAAACTGCATTTTATTATTAATTTGTACCATGTATTCTCGCTGACTTCACTTCTGGGTGTTGCTAATTTGTTATGATAGATGTTTTGATGTTGTTGGGTTGCTTTATTCGCTCTGCTTTGAAATCAATGGAGTTTAAATATATCCAAATTTCTGTGGTTTTGGATCCAAGTCTAGGAAGTTTTCTTCGTATACCTGACCTGTGTAGAAGTACTTTCCTTTGAAGTGACATTGGGACTAAAAGAAACCATTTCCTCCATAATGTGTTGTGTGAGTATTCAATGTGTTCATGATGCATCTTTGATACCGGCAGCTATGCTTGTATCATTATATCAAAAAAATCACACTGGAGAGCTCAACAGTACGTGAACAGTGCCTCGCAAATTCCCAGTTGCCTAGTAGCACTGCACATCAAGTACATTAAAGCCCATCCCAAAGGCATGTGCCCTTTGATTTTAACCCAAATATCTAATGGCAACATTGCAGAGCTAAAACAAAGAGGAGAATGTCGAGCTAGGAAAGGTGCCATTCCCAACCAAAAAAAAAAAGGGAGTGGTAGCCTGGTAGGTATAAAATGCTTCAAATACAGCCATTCCCAACCAAAAAAAAGGGAGTGGTAGCCTGGTAGGTATAAAATGCTTCAAATACAGCGTAAATAAAACAAAACTTGATAATCTATTTCTTCTACTACATGATCTGTATTAATCACCAAAAAGAAAAGAAAAAGTACACAGCACCAAAATTGAGTGCATTGGCCAAGTCTTCTGTATCTTCGTTTAAATAGGATGCTTGCTTGCATCAATATCGACCATGATTGGTGTACTTCACTAACTATAGGAAGCTATAAATTGCTACTCAGATACAACAAAATTGGTTTTATCTCTGTGGTTCTCATCTCATGATTTATTGCTCAATGCCCGGCACCAGCACCAGCACCAGCACCAGCATGTAGAAATGAATTGACTTTGTAACATACAATCATAATACACTCGAACTTAATTAGAAGTTCTTCAAAATCTTCTCACTTGCTACTCCATCAGATACAAGAATAGAAGTTAACTCCTACAAGCAGAAGCAGACGAAAAGGTCATTATCCTGCCAAGAATACTAAGAACTTAAATATACACTATAGGATAAACAAAATCATAGTCTTAATTCACATTTCATAGGTTACAGACATAATAGCCGTAGTCTCAATTCACATTTCACATGTTACCAACAAAAATAGAACAAGAAATTTTCAAATCATTGGGGTTCCATATCAACGTCACCTGGTTGCCTGTGATCTGCATGGTACTCTTCAATTTTTGTTTTGAATTCCACAACTATCTCAAAATTATAGATGTTTTAAATAAGTTTAGTGAAACAACTTTATCAGTTTTAGTTTGGCACATTTAATCAAGCCATTGTTTCTATTTTTAACCTACATATATATAATTGCTGAAAGAAACAAAGAAAAAACCTCAGTCATCTGCCTGCGGCCACAGAGCACTGCACCAGTAGACTGCGGGCACAAGATTCTTTTCGATCTAGCAAAAGCAGCCTGCAAAAAACAATAGTGTAGAGATAAAACAAAAAAGATAAATGCATTCCTTGAAAGCCAAGAGTGTTATCAACCTGCACGAAACCTCGCTCCCCTGTCCAGCCTTCTTCTGCTTGTGACAGCACTTGCACAATATTGACTCCAGTAGACTCCCAGTCTTTAAATCTCTCCTGCAATATTTTACAAAAGAATCAAGATTAAGCTCATAATAGAAGGAAAAGCATATGTCCTCATTAATTATAAGCAAGACAGGATATTACTTGATATGCCATTCTATTGAGGTTTCTGGCACCATAATAGAGTCTGACATCAGCTCTCTTATCAGCACCGAAGCCTGTCTCGATCAAAGACCGAATTGGACTACACATAAAGATCAAAATTGTTAACAAGATGACAAGACCAAAGTAATGAATGCATGCAACAATCAGACAAGAAAGTACAAACAGAGTTATTTAACTTCCTAGATGGGATCACATGGTGGACATTCTTGATTAACTGAAACTACTATAAAATTTATACATCAGAAGCCACAATCGAGTTTTTCCAGATGCAGGTTACATAATCAGAACAACTGATCTTATCAGAGAGAAATTTGTTTGTCCTAAAGAGGATCATAGACAAAACGAGGTTAATCAGGGGGATGACAGAACAAGCAACACAGATAGAATCAGGTCCTTACCGCAATTATCACATCGTAGGAAGATAAAATGGCAGAAAAAGATTAATTCCAGTCGAATTTGGTATGAATATATTATTACCTGATTCCGGATCCCGTGGCGAAAATGAGCACCGTCTGATATTTCTCCGGCGGGGAGATTCGATCGATATCGAAACCCATACCAACAGCCGGAGTTAATTCCACAATATCGCCTTTCTGCAGCCGGCAGAGGAGCTCCGCCGTGGACCCGGGGATAGATTTTACCAAAAAATCAAATACGCCTTTCGAAGCGGCAACAGACGGAGGCGATGATATGGCGAGAACCGTTCGGCGGTTGTGAAGGCGGAGCTGTAAATACTGGCCGGGGCTGGTATAAGATGCGGCGAGTTCGGGGGACTTTGAGACGTCGATAGTGATAAGAAAGTGAGATTCGGCGGCGGGAGAAACTTTAATCAGCGTGGTGGGAGTCCAGAGTGCGGCGTCGTGCCGGACGGCGGCAGCTGAGACGGCAAGCCTGCGGCGGAGTAGGTGAGGCGAGAGGTGGCAAAGGCCTTCGAGTTTGGAGAGGATCATGGATAGATGGAGACGAGATTGGGTCGGGAAGCATGTGGCTAAGCGTGGGTGCGGTATATGGCCGGGGAGGCTAGAAAGCGCGGCCGCGGACGGTGGAATGAGGTTAAAGTGTGAGCAGGTTCACGCTAGCTATGGTGGGCACCCCTCATTTTATTGCGTGGATTTTGACTATTGTATGTACGAACGGTCAGCGCAACACTTGGAGGGTCCGTTTTTTCTTCTGTCTTTTTCGCAGATAGTAAGTAATCAGCGGTTAATACTTTATACAACATTTAATGCATTTTAAAATGATAATAATGCTCGTATTTATACTTTTAAGTGAAAGTTTAGTAACTTAATGTGTAACTAGACTGTGTTTAACGACAAATAAATTCTGCTATATTCATCCCGCCTGTATCTTCATCATCATTTTAACCCTTTTCGGGCATAAAAGAAGGAAGAAACTTAATTCAAGGCAAGTTGCTCGGATGTCCATGCTTATTTGAGAACTATCTTAAACAACTTTCAACTATGAAAATCCAGAAAAATAAAATACAAAAAATTGTAAAGTTTAAATTGCACATAAAATAGATTTAAATCATTTTATTTGGGCAATCAATCGAGCGCTCCTTACACTTGATAAAAATACATATGTCGTAATAAACATTACAAGAAAAACTGGATTACTTGAAACAAAAAAATGGCTCAATTTAACCTGGAATCTCACTTGACGAAACTAAACACATCAAATTTGTCAATCAAGGATCTTCAAACAAATAAATTCAAGCAAAAATATACATTTCTGCCATTTTAACCCCATTTATTGTGTCACACGAAAACGATTCAGGCTAGGCAGGGAAGCCCTCTTGGTTCCAGGTATATTAACTTTTGCACACATTGAACACAAAAAATAGAATTTGGTTCCAAAATACAAAAAACTCTTGAGGCTGGCATTGCCAACAACTTAAATTATTTTCGCGGTCATCAGAAGAGCAAGAAAAATGAAGTCAAAAAAAAAAAAAAAAAGTTGTGGTTCAATATCTAAGCAGCAGATTCCTTGGCAATCTTTTCAGCCTTGGCAATCACCTCTTCAATTCCTCCAACCATGTAAAATGACTGTTCTGAAAGGTCGTCGTATTTTCCATCCAACACTCCCTGTTGAAAAACAAACAAGTAATTAGAGGGCAAACTGGAGTTAGCTGGAACCTCAAAGCAGCAGGCGATGTTCATAACCATGTATACCATATAATATCATAGGATCAGACTAGTTTTAACATGTCTGATAACAAAAATATAAAGTGTAGAGAGAAAATGGGAAGGAGAGTGTCATGTTAACTAATGCGCTTCAACTCTACTAACCAGAAAGTCACATATCAATCTACATTCTATACCAGCAAACCATCTTTTTCAGGAAATTACAAGAAAATATGGCTTAAAATTTTCCAAGCTCAGATGAAAAGGTAAAAGATAGTATAAAGAAAAAACTAAGATAAGTTGTGTCCAATGATGAGCTTCATATATAAAATTGTTACCTGGAAACTAGTAATACTCTCCTTCAACTCAACATACTTGCCAGGGGCACCCGTGAAAACTTCTGCAACATGGAAGGGCTGGCTTAAAAATCGTTGAATTTTACGGGCACGTGCAACAGTCAATTTGTCATCTTCACTGAGCTCATCCATTCCCAGAATGGCAATGATATCTTGAAGATTCTTGTAATTCTGAAGCACTTTCTGCACACCACGAGCTGTGTTGTAGTGCTCCTCTCCCAAGATGTGAGGAGAAAGCATACGAGATGTTGAGTCCAGAGGATCCACAGCAGGATAAATTCCAAGCTCAGAAATCTGTAAGAATAAAAGACATCAGGACCAACCTCCACCACCAACAATGTCATATTTAACCAATTAAAAATTATAATATACATACAGATCGAGACAACACAGTGGTGGCATCCAAGTGAGCAAAGGTGGTTGCAGGAGCAGGATCTGTCAAGTCATCAGCTGGCACATAGATGGCTTGGACAGATGTAATGGACCCCTTCTTAGTTGTAGTAATACGCTCTTGGAGACCTCCAAGATCTGTAGCCAAAGTAGGTTGATATCCGACAGCAGAAGGAATACGTCCAAGCAAAGCAGACACTTCAGAGTTGGCCTGAAAATTTACAACAGGTAACATGGACAATATGTAAAACAATTACACAAATACTCGATTCATACATATAATGAAAATGTAGATCTACCTGGGTAAAACGGAAAATGTTGTCAATAAAGAGCAGCACATCCTGCCCTTCTGCATCACGAAAGTGTTCAGCAACAGTCAATCCAGTAAGTCCAACACGAGCACGAGCACCTGGAGGCTCATTCATTTGACCATAGACTAGAGCGCATTTGCTTTCAGCCTGACAACAGGAGGAATGCTAAGGCAAATGGCAAAACCAAGCTAGATCAAAAAAATAATAAAAATTGAAGATCCTAACCTGCTTTTCACCTAGCTTAATAACACCACTTTCAATCATTTCTCTGTATAGGTCATTACCCTCACGAGTACGTTCTCCTACACCAGCAAAGACAGAGAAACCACCTGACACAGAAAACAAGCACAATTAGTTCGCTATGTTACGCACACTAGGGCTCTACACATCAAGGCTCCCAACAATAACAGACCATGAGCTTTGGCAACATTGTTGATCAGTTCCATGATAAGTACAGTCTTCCCAACACCAGCACCACCAAAAAGTCCAATCTTTCCTCCTCTTTGGTAAGGTGCAAGAAGGTCAACAACCTGGTATTTTGTTTTAAGGAAGAACATAAAAGAGAGAGAGTTACATAAACAGAAAATTAACATCTAACAACAAAGTCACTAGAATTTAGCATATAGTGCTAAAGCAGGTCAATGTGAACATGATAAGCAAAAGAACTGGTTAAACTGTACCTTGATGCCAGTTACAAGGATCTGCTGATCTGTAGCTTGCTCCACAAAGGATGGAGCTTCACGGTGAATTGGTAAATAGTGTTCAGTGTCTGCATTATCATAACATTAGTCAGTACAGCTGCATCCTTTTTCAATCACTATAAGAGATGCTTCTTTTTTTCTTTTGAAACGGGCAACATCACTTACCAATTTCGCCCTTCTCATCAATAGGCTCTCCAATGACATTGATGATGCGACCTAGGGTGGCCCTACCTACGGGAACCTAACATCACCATAGAAGTAAAGATTTTGTCAAATACAAATACACTCCTCAGTGTGAGATATATTAACAACATAGACTATTGGAACTAAAAGACAAACTTAGGAGATCACAAGCAATGAAAACCAGAGTCACGGCCCCATCTTTAAAAATGAAAAAAAAAAAAAAAAAAACAATTAACTTCAAAACTAGATTCCAAGCAAACTAAAGCTAAGCTATAAACCACCTCAGACTCTTAATGAATAGTTAAGATAATGTCTCCAACTAAAATAATGAATTCTAGATATGTTAAGCCCTTCGGCAAAGAAAGGATGAACAAATGCCAACATAATCTCACAAAATAATTCACTGCAGAATTGAAAAGAAAGAAAATTGAAATCTCTGAATTGTCCAAATCAAGCACTGATCTCAGATACATCAAAATTGTATAAGAAACAGTACGTGTACACGAAGCATAGCATGAAAAAAAAAACAATTTAGAACCAATTGGCATGACTAATGAACAAAAAATACGCAGATTCAAGCATCAAACTACTATTGGGTAAAACAAATCCAGTAACATATAAATTCCACGCAAATTCCAGATACATTCTAACCAGGCAGACTGTTACCTAACAATCCAATCAAGCGGCACCAAAAATGATAAGTTACGAACAAATTCCAATGAAAAATTAATAGCCAATAATGGTGAATTATTCGAACTCACAGTAATGGGTGACCCGGTGTTGAGAACGCGCTGTCCTCTAACTAGTCCCTCAGAACCATCCATAGCAATACATCTCACAACATTCTCACCCAAGTGCTGAGCCACCTCTAGAACAAGCCTGATCTGAAAGTCCAAAACCTCCAACGCCGTCAAAATTGGAGGCAAACCTTCGTCGAACCTAACGTCAACGACGGCACCGATAACCTGGCACACCTTCCCGATCGAGCCTTTACCGGTAAACTCATCTGTGATTTTGCCACTGGTCTCAGCAGTAGGCACGACCTTGGATGCAGGTGGTGAAGCGGCAGCTGCGGAGGTAGAGTAGTGAGCGGCGACGCGATGGAGGAAGTGGCCAGCCGGCGATGGACGAGGACTGGGCTTGGGAGATGAACAGAATGGGGATCTGGGATGGCGGGCAGCAGATGATCGGAGAAATGAGGCTAGGAGCCTCCGGGACGCCATAGCGGAGGAGAGATGATGATTGGAACTTGGAGAGAGAGACTGAGAAAGGGTCAAGAGGAGAGATGAGAAGTATTAGGGTTTGTGAGAAACGAGATTATAATCTAGAGAGAGACAGATGGGGAGTGGAGTGTGGTTTTTACTTTTACTGCGGCTTTTTTTACCGTGGAGGATTGTAGGGTCTGTGCTTGATTGAGAATATGCCGTGGCGTCGGGGGTTAGTTTTGGACCATGGGCCTAGGGAGATAAAAAAGGGTTAAAGTTTTGGGGGTTGGGTATAAAATTAACACGTGGCACTTGCTGGGTTGTTGACTATGTACCTTTCCTTTTCCTTTTTCTTTTTTCTCAATTTACATCTTCAATTTATTTTCTTTTCTTTTGTCTCATGTTCTTTGGTGTTTATGTTTTTAATTCTTCCACCTTTAATTTTTTTTATTTTTATCCTTTTATTTTGTTTTAGGCTTAATTATAATAAAAATGACTATATTTGACTAATTTTTAATTGGAACATGATGTTTAAAATTTAATAGTGTTTGTCATATTTTTTAATTTACTATAATTACAATATTGTCATCTTGTTACGGCTCCCAAATTTTGGCTTCGATTATGGAATTTATGTCCAAAATTAAAATATCATTCAACAAATAATGTTCAAAGTAATGTCGTAACTAAAATTTAAATCAAATATCCTGATTTTATTGATAGTTAAACTTTGTTTTTGTCCATCATTGAAATTAAACAATGTTGTTTGATTTGGACACATGCTCCGCATCTATGTTAGCACTCGACGAAAATTAGATGTGAATGTTATAATTGGAAAAAACTAAAAAATTATACACTTTTTATTTCAATACAAATATTATTTTTTAATATTCAATCTCACATTCACATTTGACACTGATCACAATACAAATATTATGTTATAATATTTAATCAAACGTCCATATCCAAATTCAGGTTGTCACGATTACACATCTACACAAATATGGTACTTATTTCAAAATATTTATTACTTTTTAATCTTTTATCTCCTTGATATTATAATTAGATATAATTCAAATCACGTAATATTCTATTACAATACAAACATAACATTTTAATATTTGATTTCACTTCAACATCTTCCATCCCAACACAAATATTCTCTTAAAAAGATATTTTAAAAGTACCTTTCAGTTCAAACAATTCTTCACAACATGCCAACTTGGTCTTGCTCCTCCTCCAAAACAAACTCAAAAGTTTAGATGAGTTGCGCAAAGTATAAAATTTAACTTGAGAAGTTACAGCAAAGGTAAATTGCCTAAATGCATACAGATATAAGAATCATAGATTGTACGCAAAACCCAAATACTTTAAACCAAAAATACCACATGTTTCACTAGAAATCTCACACAAAGGAGGAAATTATAGACACTTCAAGTTTGTCTGAAATGAAGGGTCTTCAAACATCTAATAAATGGCAGGGCCAGTATTCAACAAATAAATTCAAGCAAAAATATACAACTCTGCCATTTTAGCCCCGTTTATTGTGTCACATGGGACAGATTAGGGCTAGGCAGGGAGTCCCCTCTTGGCTCCAGGTATGTATTTAACTTTTAAGCGCACATATAAGAGGAACATTAAAATTTGGTTCCAAAATACATAAAACTCTTGATGCTGGCATTGCCAATGACTTAAATTATTTTCTCGGTCATCAGTTGAGCAGAGCAAAATGAAGTCACAAAAAAAGAAGGTTTGGATCAATATCTAAGCGGCAGATTCCTTGGCAATCTTCTCAGCCTTGGCAATCACCTCTTCGATTCCTCCAACCATGTAAAATGACTGTTCTGAAAGGTCATCGTATTTTCCATCCAACACTCCCTGTTGCAAAACAAACAAGTAATTAGAGGGCAAACTGGTGTTAGCTGGAACCTGAAAGCAGCAGGCGATGTTCATAAACATGTATACCGTATAACATATCCGGGTCAGACCTGTTTAACATGCTGATAAAAAAAATATGAAGTGCAGAGAGAAAGGGGGCAGGAAGGAGAGTATCATGTTAGCTAATGAGCTTCAACTCTAACCAGAAAATAACCCATCGATATACAGTTCTATACCAGAGTCGAACCATCTTTTTCAGGAATTCCCACAAGAAAATATTCCATAACAAAAAGATCATCTTAGTCCTATGATGAACTTCATTTATATAACGGTTACCTGGAAACTAGTAATGCTCTCCTTCAACTCAACATACTTTCCAGGGGCACCCGTGAAAACTTCTGCAACATGGAAGGGCTGGCTTAAAAATCGTTGAATTTTACGGGCGCGTGCTACAGTCAATTTGTCATCTTCACTGAGCTCATCCATTCCCAAAATGGCTATAATATCTTGAAGATTCTTGTAATTTTGAAGTACTTTCTGCACACCACGGGCTGTGTTGTAGTGCTCCTCCCCCAAGATGTGAGGGGAAAGCATGCGGGATGTGGAGTCTAGAGGATCCACAGCAGGATAAATTCCAAGCTCAGAAATCTGTAATGAGTAAAAAACAGCAATAACAACAATCAAAGCCTTAACTAGAAACAATGTCTCTTTAAGCAATTAAAAATGAAAATATACATACTGATCGAGACAACACAGTGGTGGCATCCAAGTGAGCAAAGGTGGTTGCAGGAGCAGGATCTGTCAAGTCATCAGCTGGCACATAGATGGCTTGGACAGATGTAATGGACCCCTTCTTAGTTGTAGTAATACGCTCTTGAAGACCTCCAAGATCTGTAGCCAAAGTAGGTTGATAACCGACAGCAGAAGGAATACGTCCAAGCAAAGCAGACACTTCAGAGTTTGCCTGAAAATTTACAACAATAGGTAATATTGACAATATGTAAAACAATTAGAGATATACTCGATTGATACATATAATGAAATGTAGATCTACCTGTGTAAAACGAAAAATGTTGTCAATGAAGAGCAGCACATCCTGACCTTCTGCATCACGAAAGTGCTCAGCGACAGTCAATCCAGTAAGTCCAACACGAGCACGAGCACCCGGGGGCTCATTCATTTGACCATAGACTAGAGCGCATTTGCTTTCAGCCTGAACAGCAGTAGGGATACTAAGGCAAAAGGTAACACCAAGCTAGATAAAAACAATTTTAAAAATAGGCATGCTAACCTGCTTTTCACCCAGCTTAATAACACCACTTTCAATCATTTCTCTGTATAAGTCATTACCCTCACGAGTACGTTCCCCTACACCAGCAAAGACAGAGAAACCACCTGACACAGAAAACGAGCAACAATTAGTTCTAAATATCACACACACTAGAACTCTAAACATAAAGTATCCAAACAATAACGAACCATGAGCTTTGGCAACATTGTTGATCAGTTCCATGATAAGTACAGTCTTCCCAACACCAGCACCACCAAAAAGTCCAATCTTTCCTCCTCTTTGGTAAGGTGCAAGAAGGTCAACAACCTGGTATTTTGTTTTAAGGAAGAACATAAAAAAGAGAGAGTTACATAAACAGAAAATTAACATCTAACAAAAAAGTCACTAGAATTTAGAATATAGTGCTAAAGCAGGTCAATGTGAACATGATAAGCAAAAGAACTGGTTAAACTGTACCTTGATGCCAGTTACAAGGATTTGCTGATCTGTAGCTTGCTCCACAAAGGATGGAGCTTCACGGTGAATTGGTAAATAGTGTTCAGTGTCTGCATTATCATAACATTAGTCAGTACAGCTGCAACCTTTTTCAATCACTATAAGAGATGCTTTTTTTTTCTTTTGAAACGGGCAACATCACTTACCAATTTCGCCCTTCTCATCAATAGGCTCTCCAATGACATTGATGATTCGACCTAGGGTGGCTCTGCCAACGGGAACCTATGATCACCAGAGGAGTGAAAATATAGTCAAATACATATAAACATGATATATCAACATGATAGTCCATTAGACAAAGAACACAAACTTAAGTGATCATAAGCAATGACAACTAGAGCAACAGCACCAGCCTTAAAAAATGAAAACACAGAAAAGCCCAAAACCAATTAACTTTAAAACTACATTCAAGGAAACTAATGCTCAGCTATAAACCACCACATACTCTTTACGAATAATTAAGATAATATCCTCAATTTAAATCAAATATTCTAGATAATGTAAGCCCTATGACAGGAAAAGGATTAACACTTGCTACCATAATCTTTAATTAACTGCAAGTTTGAAAGAAAAAATCCCTGCATTGTCGAAACTAAGAATTAATCCCAGATAAATCTACGTAATATATGATAAAATAGATTATGTAAGTAAAATCGACTCTAGAATTAATTGGCATGACTTATGAACAGAAAATACGCAGATCCAAGCATCAAAGCAATAATATATTAATGCCACGCAATCCCAGATACATTCTAAATACCCAGCCCGTTCCCTAATAAACCAATAAAGTGGTACCAAAAACGAAAACGTGCGAACAAATTCCAACGAAAAAATTAGAACCAATGATGGTGAATTCTTCAAACTCACAGTAATGGGTGACCCAGTGTTGAGCACGCGCTGTCCTCTAACTAGTCCCTCAGAACCATCCATAGCAATACATCTCACAACATTCTCACCCAAGTGCTGAGCCACCTCCAGAACAAGCCTGATCTGAAAGTCCAAAACCTCCAACGCCGTCAAAATCGGGGGCAAACCTTCGTCAAACCTTACATCGACGACGGCACCGATAACCTGGCACACCTTCCCGATCGAGCCTTTACCGGTAAACTCATCTGTGATTTTACCACTGGTCTCAGCGGCAGGGACGGCCTTGGATGCAGGTGGTGAAGCGACAGCTGCGGCGGTAGAGTAGTGAGCGGCGACGCGGTGGAGGAAATGGCCAGCCGGCGATGGACGTGGACTGGGCTTGGGAGATGGACAAAATGGGGATCTGGGACGGCGGGCAGCAGATGATCGGAGAAACGAGGCTAGGAGCCTCCGGGAGGCCATGGCGGAGGAGTTGGTGATTGGAACTAAGAGCGAAGATGGAGAAAAGGTAAAGAGGAGAGATGAGAAGTGTTAGGGTTTGTGAGAAACAAGGTTATAATCTAGGGAGAGGGATGGGGGGAAGTGGAGTGTGGTTTTTACTTTTACTGCGGCTTTTTTTACTGTGGACGAGTGTAGGGTCCGTGCTTGAGAATATGCCGTGGCGTCGGGGGTTAGTTTTGGCCCTTAGGTCAAGGGAGATAAAAAAGGGTTAAAATTTTGGGGATGGGTATAAACTTAACACGTGGCACTTCCTGGGTTGTTGACTTTGTGCCTTTTTTTTTTTTCCTCAATTTATATCTTGATTATTTTTTCCTTATTTTATGAGTATATTTGCATAATTGCAGTTTGCACCCTACACTTCATTTTATTTTCTTTTCTTTTCTTTTGCCTTGTGTTCTCTTAAGTTGCGGATGCGCACATGTTAAATATATGGATAGTGGCCTTATTATCCATAGAAAATCGTAATGTCCTCTTAATTTTAATGAGATAGCCAAAGATATTTCCCAATTTCAATAACAATAATTTATTTTCTAAATACAATTCTTTAAAATCAAATTCAATGATATTATTACTATGTTCAAACTAAACACCATTGAAAAATCTGGCAAATTTATTCCTTATGTTAAGTTTCAATTTCGCATTTAATCAATTAATGCCTAATAATATATATACATAATATATACTGAAAGAAATTAAACGTAAAATTAAAACACGGCATGAAATATATCATATGAAAAAAAGTTGATAAATGAAACAAAGTGTCGCATAAGAATGGTAGTTGGATGGGTACCGCCAAAATAATGATATCTAAATTCTAATAATGTGAAATTCATAAAATTCATATTCGTTTCGAATCTGCTTACAAAAATACTTAGAATATTCATATTCATCCATACTCGTTTAGTAATATCCATTGGGTATCCCAAAATGTCTATTACCTATTTAAAACTTTAAAAGAATTATATTTTATAAGTAACTAAATAGATATATCCAACAACAAAATTCAAATATAAACATAACATTAAAAGTTTAACATCAAAACTACAAAGCACAAAGACTTTTGTGTCTTCATGGATTAGAATGTATTTTCTTGGTGCTTAAGCTCAAATAAGAGTTATGTAAAAAAACCATGTGGTAGAATTCAAGCCTTACCTATGCTAGTAATTTTTTTTTTAATAATTTTAAGCGAGTTTAAGTCTCTTCATTTAAATTTACATGGGCTGATACCCATTAATACCCGTCCATCATCTGAGTGCCATAAGTAGGTCGAACTTACATACATACATATATATATATATATATACACTTTTTCCACTGTCAAAATTGGAGGTCCAAAGGTAGTATTTTGTAAACCATAATATAGAGAACAATTCAAAAATATGTAGTCCTATGCAAAAAAATGAGACCATCCACCCTTATGTGATCGCAATTTGAATTGTGGTCGTCCACATATTGTACTTCTTTTTACATTTAACGAAGTTCCTTTCAATAACTTTAAAAAAATGTAATTGCAGCAGCAGTTTAGATCCATCAGTCCAATTTAATGTTTTATCTCATGTTTCACTTTTACCAATTCACGTCATGCGTATACTTCATCAATATATGCACGTGTTTATTGATGAAGTTAATCTATATACATGAAGTGTATTGATAAAATTTGGACGTGAGATAAAATATAAAAGGAAATAGAGAATCTCAATTGTGTAGGTTCAGCCTCATCATCAGTTGTTCAACCAAGCCTACCTAACTAGTGAAGAATCTTCCTGCAGTAGCCTCTCCCTTGCCTTGGCTGCCTGCAGATGGAAATTTGAACTTTCATTATATACAAGACAAAACTTTGTCAGTATTAACAAAGGCAACGACACTCGAGGAGTACTAATGCCATGACCGCACATGTCTGCGAAGAAGAGGAAGTACCTGTTTCTCCCAGTTCAAGAAAAATGTAATAAGCGCAAGCATAACCGTCTGCAGTGATGCGCCGGAGATGATTCCGATCCATAGACCTTTTCCTCTAAAATTGAACCAGAAAGCCAATGTAGCTGCTATGGGTATTCCAAAGAGATAAAATGCTGCTAGATTGATGTAAGCACCAATGTGCTGCCAGCCACAGCCCCTAGCAACACCTGGAGAAACAAAAACCGGGACGATTTAGAGGAGATATGGTTAAGCCGGAACTTTCAAACTTAGTCACTCGTGAAAGAAGGAACTGTTTTATCATAAAGTTTCTGTCATAGTTGGCCATTAGATTTATAAGTCTCAAGCAGAGAACAAATCTCAAAACTCGTAAGTTTTGAGATATCTTGCTAAGCTTCTAGATATCCATGAGCTTCGAGAAGTGGCTAAAAACTCTTGAACGTATTGTATTTGACTAGAAATACGCAAAGGCAGGAAAGAAGTTGCTCACCTGAAAGGGTACCTTGGAGATTGTCGGTTATGATAGATAAACAAACAAGGGGAGCGAGATCAGCTACATAGTCGACGACTTCCTTCTCATTGCTGTAAATGTACCCAAAAACATTCCGGCTAGCGAAGAGGCTCGCGCTAATCACTAATGCGTTTATGGCTGCAACAAGCATTAGAGCAGTAACAGATCGACGAGCAGCTTCTGGTTTTCCCGCTCCTAACTCATTTGAAATTCTAGTGCTGAAAACAGATTCACGAGATTCAAAATTGCTTGTGAATGAGACAACCAGAATGAACAACACAGAATTGAGTAGTGAATATACCTTGCTGCAGCTGCCAATCCAAATGGTATTGAATAAAGCGTAGAAATGGTGGTTAAGCTGTTCAGACAGAGACATACATATGTCATCGTGTAAGAAGCTATAGTTGAATAAGCCTTTGAAATTTACAGCATCCATGAATGTTCGATAGAGCATACCTCACAGACAGCACCGAGGTTTCCAGCTGTGGATTTGGTAATAGTCCCGAAAGCAAGATTAGTAGCTCGTATGCCCACCATTCGACGCTACAAAATCACCATGTTTCAGAAAAATTAGTAAAATGGACATTTTTCATTGGTATGGAGTTGTAGGCAAAAAACATTACTCGTAACAAAACAAGGGTAGAAAAAATCGAGGTCCAAGAAAGTGTGATTACCAAATCATTACAGCGGAAGGAACTGCAAACCGGAAAAAGTCCTTCATGCCTTCAAATATCTTCATTGAGATTGGCGCACGAGTTTTTCTGCAGGTTTCAGAGTACTTCATGTATAAACTTAGAATAGCAACATTCAACCACATCGAAATACCCATTGCAGCTGCACCTCCAAGATTTTTTAATCCAGACTTGAAAACCAGCACCCAGCAAAAGGGTATGTGGAAACAGATAGTAATGCAAGAAGTGATAAGCATAGGAAGGATCAAACTTTGCATCTGATAGTATCTAATAAGTGGTTGAAGAGCTGCGTAGCCGAAAAGAGCAGGAACAAGCCACATCGTGAATTTTCCAGCTTCATGAGAAATTTCAGGATCTTGGCCTATAAACTTGAGTACATTTCCCATGTATATCCACAAAACTGACAGAGGAATACAAACAGTGGTGAGAGAAACAATAGCAGTGTAAGTTTGGGTGCCAACTTTTTCATACTGTTGAGCTCCAAAAGCTTGTCCGCTAATCGTCTCCAGAGCAGTGGCCATACCTAACTGTATCACGACAGATCAGAAACACATCAGGATATTTTTCTTTCAATTCATCTTTAGCCTGAGTATTTAGAACTACAACAACTAATAGTGAGTCTGTTTCACCGATTGCCATTACTGGTATTCCTCGCAATGAGATGATAGGCGAGAAGTTATGGCAATTTTTCCCAGTTGTACATGAAGCTCGTTTTCATAGATAACGCAATAGAATACAATTGCTTTTAGGAACCATAAAGGGGTGTTTCTTACAAGAGAGAGATAATAAACCTACGAACAAGTATATTGAACTTGAAGATTTTATCTTTGGCCTTGGCATATTGGACTGAACATCGTGGGAGAATATGTTTTCCCCATACTTGTGGAACGTAAGATGAAACATAGAATGGAACAGAGGATTCCAACCGACTTGTGACCGTGTTACATTATGGGAGCAAGAATTTCCAGGAACATTTGAAGTTTTATTCATTATACTACTAAACACATATGAGAGACTAGTAGCTTAAAGATAAATACAAAAGCGATAATGAACCTATATCGATAACATATGGCAAGGCTCACGGAATCATTGGTTCCAAAATATGTTCCATCTTGTGTTTCAAAACCTTCACCGCATGCTACGTGTATAAAGTGATATCATAAATACGCACACGACATGTACTTGAAATTTTAAAATACTGGACGAAACTTGATTTGAAATAAATGATGCTAATGATGGCAAAGATTCTTCCCACATTGTATTGCTAAAACTGAGAAACAAAATAGGATTTTATCTAAAAAGATAAGTGCCGCTTCATCAATTTGGCTGATATGTATGGAAGATTACTGTATTATATGGACAAATTTCCATATTGGTAGCAGACAAACCAAATCTGGACTACATACATATACATATAAATATGCATATATACGAAGAGTAGCAGGTGAGAGGTGACAGAAGAAACTCTAATCTAAGGTGATCGTTGAATTTTTTTGTTTTTTTTTTACCAAAATAGCAAATGGAGTGACAAAGTCAAAATATGCAGCAATATACTAATTATTCTATCCAAGAAGAAAGAAATAAAATATAATAGAGAGAGAGGTACATACAAGGAGGCTAAAGCCAGTGACACTGCTAAGAGAGAAGGCTATAGCAGTGCTGGAGAGAGAGAGTTCATCTAAATGACCAACCATCATCAGTGATATAACCTGCAGCAAATAGAAAGATAAAGTGACAGCCACCATAGGCCCTGCTAAATAACCCAACCTCTTCATCTCCTCCCCTATCTCCCTCCATCTTGTTCTCCTCTCTGATACACCTTCCTTCAACAATAAACCATCCTCCATCCTCCCTCCCTCTCTCTCTCTCTCTCACACAAAAGAACTTGTGTTGGAGTCAAGTCTGTTAGAGAGTACCGAGTAAACGGTTTCTATGGCATGGCCGCTTGTTAAATACAACGCTTTTGGGGGGGTGGGGACGGGGTGGGTGTTTCCTCGAAATAGATAGATAGGTACATCTTGCTGATATTATCTCTTGTATAGATAAGTTATTATAAAACATATAAGCCACTGTAGTACGGCTCCTGAGCCTTGACTCTACTGGTCTTCTGTTCATATATATCGTCTAAATATCTATCAATATATATACGTACTCTCGTATATTAATATTTTTTATTTTTTTTCCCAGGATCCGAATAGATACACGTGGCAGGAAAACACAAAACCAATAAATAAATAAAAGGGCCTAAAAAGCCAAAATAAAGAGACATGAAAGGAACATAAAAAATTACAATTTCAGAAGGTATTTGTAGATTACGCACTCTCCATTTCCACTCTCTATCCAAACCGCTATATCACTCTCTTTCCTCCCAAAAAAAAAAAAAAAAAAAAAAAAAAAAAAAAACTATTACAAAATTCCTTAAAATAGAGAAAGGATTTAGAGAACATTTGGAGCATTAACCATCGAGTATTCGCTCATTTGGAGATTTTTCTCCAAAACAGACGATGTTGTAAGATGTCTTAAGCCGTGGATCATCAGTTCTTCAAGGAAGTCTATTGCCATTCATTAAGGAAGCCTCTTCCTGAAACAACCTGTCCCTTGCTTTAGCAGCCTGCAGAGTGAAAGTTTCACCATAATCATTACATTTTTTTACTTGGGAATAGAAAGAAAATGACAGTTTTGTCAAGAAAGTGGGAAAGAAATGAAGACAAAGATGCAGACCTGTTTCTCCCAGTTTGTGAAGAATGTTATGCTCGTGAGCATAACGATCTGCAACGTTGCACCAGAAAGTATTCCGATCCACAGACCTTTTCCTCTAAAGTTTAACAAGAAAGCCAATGCAGCTGCTATTGGAATTCCAAAGAGGTAAAATGCTGCAAGATTAATATAAGCACCAATATGCTGCCACCCACAGCCCCTGGCAACACCTGCAAAACAAGAACGAGACGATTAAGCAAATTATTGAGAGAGAGAGAGAGGGTTAGAGACAGAGAGAGAGATGCTTACCTGAAAGAGCGCCTTGGAAACTGTCCATTATAAGAGATAAAGAAACGAGAGGAGCCATAGTAGTTACATAGTCGACAACTTCCTTCTCGTTGCTGAAAATGTAGCCAAAAACATTCCGGCTGGCAAAGATGCTCGTGGCTACAATTAAAGCATTTGTAGCTGCAAGTAGCATTAGAGCAGCAACGGATAAACGAGCTCCCTCTGGTTTTCCAGCTCCTAACTCGTTCGAAATCCTAGTGCTGAACGTTAAGATTTAACAGAATTAGTAGATTGGCAAAGGCGAATGATCATGATCCGCAAAGAGACAGAACAGAGATGAAAGTGTACCTAGCTGCAGCTCCCAATCCATATGGTATTGCATAAAGCATAGCAATGGTGTTCAAGCTGTTAAGACAAAGACACAGCAGAGTTATCATGTAAGAAGCTTCAATTGAGCGATGCTTGTGTTTATAGCATTATTGGTGAATGCTTGGGCAAAAAGAACCTACCACACAGACAGCACCGAGGTTTCAAGCTGGGGATTTGGTAATATCCCCGACAGCAAGATTAGTAGCTCAAACGACCACCATTCAAGGCTACAATCATAAGAAAAATTCAGAAAATTGAACTGTTACTTCGGAGATTTAAAATGATAATACAATGCTTGTTTGTCGAAAGTAATATTTTTTCCTAAGACAAACATGTTTGATGTCCATCCCTTGAAAATTCATGTTTTTTTGGTCCATTTTCGCCAATAGAAAAGATTCAACTACCCTTAATAATTCCCGGCACACAAAGACACCAACAGGTCCCGAAGTTCCAGTGGTTGGTGTCTGTTGGTACCGAAGCTCAGAAGCTTCGAGACTGACAGGTGCTGAAGCTATGAGTGCGGGTTGACACTTGGCAGTTGGATCTTTTCATGTCGTTCTCAACGGTCAAAAGGGCGTTTTTCATTGGTTTGGAGTTGTAGGCAAAAAACATTAGTCTCTATAGAATAAAGGTAGAAAAAACTGACATCCAAGGTTGAGTACCAAATCATTACTGTAGATGGAATTGCAAACTGGAAAAATTCTTTCATGCCTTCAAATATCTTCATAGAAATCGGAGCACGAGTTTTTCTGCATGTTTCCGAGTACTTCATGTATAAACTTAATATAGCCACATTCAACCACATAGAAAGGCCCATTGCAACTGCACCTCCAAGATTCTCCAATCCAGACTTAAAAACCAGAGCCCAACAAACTAGTACGTGGAAACAGAGAGTAATGCAGGAACTAAGGAGCATTGGAAATATCAAACTTTGCATCTGATAGTATCGGATAAGCGGTTGAAGAGCTGCGTAGCCGAAGAGCGCGGGAACAAGCCACATTGTGAATTTTCCGGCTTCATGAGAAATCTGAGGATCTTGGCCTATGAACTTGAGTACATTTCCCATGTATATCCACAAAACAGACAGAGGAATACAAACAGTAATGAGAGAAACAATAGCAGTGTAAGTTTGGGTTCCGATTTTTTCATATTGCTGAGCTCCAAAAGCTTGTCCGCTTATTGTCTCTAGTGCACTCGCCATGCCTTGCTGTTGCAGAATAGAATTAATAACGGTCAATGGTTTTGCTTTCATTTTTGGTCAATTGCTTATGTTTCCAATTCCTCATAGCAATTTAGAATACTAAACTGTTTCATCAGTAAGGACATTAATACTCTATGCAAAAGTATGATGGGAAAAATGGCAAGGCATGTTATTGAGAGAGAGAGAGAGAGAGAGAGAGAGAGAGAGAGAGAGAGAGAGAGAGAGTTTGTGCATAGGCAAATTTCACTCACAGCTGAGTAGCAGTGTTAAACGAACCTTAGATAGAAGCTAACTCCAAAAGCTAGCTTAAGGGAAGAGGTACACAAACCAGAACTATACACTGTAAGTCTATTACAATTACAAAGTAGGACAATACACAAGACTACTTCCAACACCCGCCGTCATGCTGAACGTGCCACAAATGGCTGGTCCGAATCAAACAGTTACCGCCATCGCCTACAAATCTTACGCTCTAATGTCGTAATGATTTTTTCTTAGATAGATCTCATCTCCAAAAGCTAGCTCAAAGAGAGGGATTATTACACAAGTTCATTTCAATTACAACTTGGGACAACACACATTACTTCCAACAACTAACAACTTTAATGGTGATTATTCAAGAAAAGTCCTAAGAAGTCTATCACATAGAGAGAGAGAGAGAGACGAAACCAAAATATGCAGGGATAGTATAATTGTTCAGTAACAAAAAACCAAACAAAAAAGGTGGATTAAGGTAGGGAGGGAGAGGAAGAGGGGGGGGGGGGGCGAAGTACATACCAGCAGACTAAAGCCAGTGACACCAGCAAGGGATAAGGCTATGGCAGTGCTGGAAAGAGAGAGTTCATCTAAATGACCAACCATCATCGTTGATATAATCTGCAGCAAATAGAAAGATAAAGTGACAGCCACCATAGGCCCTGCTAAATAACCCAACCTCTTCATCTCCTCCCCTATCTCCCTCCATCTTGTTCTCCTCTCTGATACACTTTCCTTCAACAACAAACCCTCTTCCATCTCTCTCTCTCTCACAAGACTTTGTGTTAGTGAGACTTGGAGTACCGATTAAGCGGTTTATTTTTAAATGCTGCACGTCTGTGCATCTACGACTCTACTCAGTCCTGTGATACACACACACACACACACACACACACACACACACACACATATATATATATATATATATATATATATAAAGAAATGCGGAGTTGTTCACCAATGATCATGAGAAAAGGAGTATTGAAGTCCATTTTCTTGTCAAGCAAGAACAAATAGATTTGATTGCGACGTTGTTTTGGAGTATTGACTTCTCATATTACAGATAGTATAATCACAAGTATTATTAATTACGTATCCATATTCGACCATTAAATTAAATATATTAACAGCTCTAAAAAAGAAAAAAAAAATTAGAAAATATCATTTGTCAATAAATTAATCTTACTTTTCTGAATAATTAAAATGATGCAAATTAGATTTTTTTTTTATTTTATTATGTATTGGATTAGTAATTTATTCTTATTCTAGTTTGGTTGGTTTACATAATATAATTATTTATTTTGCTTTGTTTAATTGACATTCTTTACAATGGCCTCATGTCTCTTGATTGAGTTGAATCATTTACTCCAAGCAAAGAAATTTCGAGGGAGGTGGTAAAATTTGTCTAGTTTAATGGACTAATCCGAAAATCTCGATATTTGAGGTGGGTTGAGATATATATTTTTAATTTCGAAACGTGATCAGATTTATCTGACCTGTTCTTATAGCCCACAGCCATTAACCACCCCAATAAATTTAGTGTATTTTAAGAATGTTGGGTTCGATTGTACTTAAAATTTAACGACTTAATAAATTTTGAATTTGTTCGATTCTATATGACCTTTTTCAATGACCTGCAAACTTGGACCGGATGGGATTGGACCCAAATTACCAATTTATAAATTTTCCAATTTAATAGTTCCTATTTTTTTAGATTAGTTTCAAATATTTAATTTTTAAAAATAGAAGTTGGACAATATTAAAATTAAAAAAATGCCATATTTCAACTACTATAAAAGTATGTGTAGATGGAAAAGAAAATGCAAAGACACGTGAGTCAAGTGACACTTGACTCAATCAAAATGAAAGGGGGTGCCAAAATAAATAAATAAATAAATGCAAAGGGATGTTAATCACGTGACCTCCTAGGCTATTAATTAATTTAGTTACATTATGGATTTATGTACCTCTTCTACGCGGTCATGTTATGTCTTTTTCTGACTCGTTTTGTTTTAATTCATTTTTTATATTATATTTTTAATATATATAGTTTATTTAACATATATGTATATATATAATATATAATATATTTTTTAAAGTTCCAATATGTAACATAAATAATAAATTTTCAAACTTTACAAATATTGTCTAAGCCAACTTATATTGTTAAAGCATAATTTATACAAGATGGTATTGTAGCTAAAAATTTTAGGGTGTTTCTAAACACACCACAAAAAATACTATTCACACCACTTTAATTTTTTAAATAAATTTAAATATAATATAAATAACAAATATATCTTTATATATATTTTAAATAAAATTATAATATTATTAGTATCGTTGTTCTTCATTCTTGATTCTATATCTTATAATAATATATTTTCTATATCATTTGGATTGAGTCTCGGGATTGGCTTTGTCAGTTTCATTTTGTACAAACGGACTAGATGGACCCATCAAAAGTATTGTTATCTTGAATACTTGGGTAATCTTCTTGAATCTCGTCTAGTTCATTCACTTCTATTTTTCATGATCAATTACTTATAAATTTTCAACTTTTATTTTGATTCGTTTGAATATAGGAATAATGTGTGAGTGTATTTGAGCAAAGAAGGAAAAATATCAATAATAAAAATATTAATGTCTATTTTTTAAAAAAAAATTACATAAATGTATATTGTCATTTATATTCTATTTAATTTTATTCACTAAATTAAAGTAATGTGAAAAGTAATATTTGTAGTGTACTTAGCAACACCCAAAATTTTAACTGATATCAATATTTTAAAAAATAAATATAAATTTATAAACATGCTTCAAATTTTTTTATTTAAAAGTTTAATTTTAAATTATCTTTTACTAATATTATTATATATTAATATTATAATAATAAAAATTTAATTCGTTCCGTCTCCTCCCATGATCCCAAGTAAATCAACCCTATTCTGCTCTATTTAAAGATGTGGAATATTCAAGCATCCATCACATGATTGGTTTCGACGCGCTTGGCCCACATATTTATGTTTTTTGGGGCCAAAAAGGCGAAATCCCTCGCCCCCAGGGCCCCCACCCCCGGTCCGACAGCACATATTTATGTTCTGCCACTCATTATAATTGATGTTTTTCAATGATTGAACTTTTGGAGAAAATTGTAAATTATTACAAACGACATTGTCTAAATCAAATCTTCTATATTATTTGATACAACATTACTTGCAATAATTGTATTAATGCATAAAACGTGTACAAATTCTAAGAACACTATATCAACAATGAATATGTGTAATATATAAGTGTTACTATTGCATGAGATATTGCATCAAATAGTATAGAAATTTTGAATTAAAATATGTGAAAGTCAAATATTTCATCTCGATCTTAACACGATCGTCACGTGTTTTATTTGGTAACTTTATGATAACTACTTCGATGGATAATTAGCGACAAAATAAATTCACAATTGAAACTTTTATTATTACCCTATTTATATGACCAAAATTATAAATAAATAAATAAAAGGCAATCAATTGATTGGAGGGAGTATATCCTTTTCTTTGGATACTCATTTTCTTTCCTTTTACTTTTTCTTTAGGAGAGTGGAACTTCTTTTCAGTCTTTTGGAAAAAGCCAAAATGAAATATAATTTTTTCTTTAGGAAAGTGGAACTCCTTTTCAGTCTTTTGGAGAGCGAAAAAGAAATATAATTGTCATGTTTCTCGGGTGAATATGACATATGATTTAAAATATTATTTACTTAATTATAAAGTATTATTTATTATTTAATATATATTATTTTTAATTAATTATTTTTAAAAAATAATAATATTTTATAGTTAAATGAATAATACTTCATAGTTAATAAGTAATATTTTAAATCATGTTTTACGTGCATATTATATACAAGCGATTTACTCGTTGTGATATAATTATTTTAGATTTTGTATGTTTTTTAGAATAAATTGTGTAGCTTTTTATGTTAACAAAATCTATTCATTTACTGGGTTGATTGAACGGTTCAATTGAATTTGAGTAACAAAAATTATATAAAAATAAAGTAATTATGATATATGTTAATGTATAATTTCATAAATTTATAAAATAATAATTGAAATTAATAATCTAGCTGCAATAACATGCGATAGAGTTTTAATGATTAAAAATTAAATTAAATAAATATGTAATTTTAAGTGTCGATTATCTTACTAAAAAAATACTAATTCAATGACACCATTAAAGATTGGAATTAGAACGAATCTATGGCGGTTTCAGTTTTAATTTCTATTTTTGTCAATAGATTCAACCTAAAATTGTAAAATAAATTAAATAAACAAAAATCAGATATAAAATCGATGGTTCTGAACCGAAATAGCACTTCGAATCCATGATCAATGATTTAGGAAACTCTAGTTTTTGAACCTTTAATTTTTAAAATCGACTGCCTAAAATCGAAAATCAAACAAATTAATTTTTAATTTCAATTCTAATTCTAAATCGAAATTAAACTAACAATTAAGTTAAACCGATGATTACCGATTAAAAATCTTACCCATATCTATATGAAATCAGAACCACACCGTGTCGTGAATTCCCTATAGAAAAACATAAAATATTTAATATAATAAATTATGTAGTTATAAAATATTTCTTTGGGCCGTGGGCTTTATTTCGGCGTTTGTATTGATATAGTGGCCCAATAACTTGGGCCATCTATGGACTGGGCCCCCATGAAATAGAACTATCTTTTTCTAATTTTCATGTTATCATTTTCATTTTCCGAACAGTTCGCTAGAACCGCAAGAAGAACCCTGAAAATTGACGGAGCATAATTCTACGCAGTGTGCGCGTTAGTGTGTGTAATTGAGATGGGGAAAACGGCAAGGGAGCAACTGAGCCGAGCTCTGAACGAACACCTTAACACAATACATGAAACTTTTCAGGTGCTTAAGAAATGCGCTTTCGATCAAAAGTTATTCATTTATCAATCAGTTTCGAGCAACAATATGTTGTGGGTTCTCTTTGCTTTTTGCTGTTGGGTTGAAGTTTTATAATTTTACTGAGGTTTTATGCAGATGTTGGATCAAACGCCGGCCTCGTCGCTTGAAAAAGTGAGCTGGAAAGAGGTCATTCAGATGGGTGAACAAGTCTCCAAACAAGCCACTACCGGTCTCTCTCTCTCTCTCTCCCCCCCCCCCCCCCCCCCCCTTCGTGCCAACTGTATGCCTGGATACTATTGTGATCTTTATCTGTTTAGAGTGATGGATTCCCCCCCCCCCCCCCCCCCCTTTGTGAATGATATTCTGTCTATTGTGTGTGTATGTGCTTGTGCTTCTGGACAGAGCACACACTCTTTACCTTGTGAAACATGATACTGCTAAGTCTATTCACTTCGTTTTATGTTAAAGCTTTTGACTTCTTTAAGAAAATTTTATTTTTGTATAAATAGCAAAGGCTAAGGGATTCATGCCGCAAGTGTAAACTTCTCATTATAAAAGGGCTAATAAATTTCGTATGTTAGTTTGCATTTGAGTTTCAGTTACTAGTAAACTAACTTCTGTTGAGGTGTTGGCACCTTTCTATATTTAACTATCATAGTTGAGCCTTTGATCATCTTTGACTCCCATTTCTATGATAATGTCTTGGCTAAACCAAATTTTCTTTCCACCTGATTTCCGTCTTTCTACATCTACCTAAATCTGAAGTATGCTTTAGCCACATTATTTCCTACTTTGCTATGTGGTTAATTTTTGCATCTTGTTTTTTAATGTAGTTGGAATGCTGTGCACTGGGGAAACTCCTGGAGTTAAAGCCCTTGAAGAAAATATGGCTGCATACTTCAACGTACTGCAAGGATTCCTCTTACTCTCACACGGGTGTATGATCGGTGCAGGCCCCACACTTTCTTCGTGCATTCATAGTACTGTAAAGCAAGTTGTTGACAGCAGTTTCAGGTTATTACAGGAAGCTGTCTCTTCATATGGTACCTCTCTCTCTCTCTCTCTCTCTCTCTCTCTCTTGTTGAACTAGGTTCCTATATTTTTTCAGCTGGAAAACCTTATGTCCTGTGGAAACATGTTTGAATGAGAGTTTATGTTTCTTGGCAATATTTTCTTACCAACTCATAGGTGCTGCCGGCCTTAATTGTCAGAGAGGAGATCAGGCTAAAGAATCCTTCCCCACCCCAACTTCCCATCTATAAAAGGATTCAAAGTTAATATATGTGTGTGTTTGTAGTCCTATCTTGTAGCTTCAATGGTATTCACTAGTGATGAGGTACACTCAAATCACATAATTTTATTTGCCTGAATGAATTCACAGGATCCCCGAATGTAGCCCAGAAACTCTCAATCCCGCAACTCGTAGGGGCAGTCTGGGAAGCTTGTTCCGCCCTGAAGAAGACCCCCGCAGCTAATATCACAGCCATTGGACGAGCAATGACGCAAGTTGCAGTCACCATGAAAGACGTTCTTCGTGAAATGAAGGAACTGAAGCCCGCTCCCCCTGATCTATCAGAGGAACCTTCGGCTGATCTCTCTACTAAATCAGAAGACAAATCCAACAGCGATGATGATGATGCCTGCGACGAAGACTTGGGCAACGACCTGTCACCGGAAGAGATGAAAATTGTGCAGCTAACAACTAGTATTGTGTCTGAAACTCTGGCTGTTGTTAAAGAACTAATCCGATCCATTACTGGATTGCTTAAGCATGAAAGTTCTGATGGTTGTTCTATCTCAGTTGATTCTTTGGAGAATATGTTGAAGCTAAGCCAAGGGATGGGAGTACAGGTTGACGAGCTTGGGGCCTGCCTTTACCCGCCCCAAGAAATTTCAGCCATTAAGGTGGCTATGGAGAAATTATCAAAGTTCACTATTGAAACAGTGAGAGAGTTGAGAAATGTAAGAGGTTTTACAGATGATTTTGGTAAAGCTTGTGCTGGTTTGAGGAGCTCATTGAGACAACTGGAATCTGAACTAGGTTTAGATGGTCTTGTCCTAGAATTGGAGAATCTTGTTGTGAGTAATTAAAGATGATTTGTGACATGTATTTGGCTTTGACGAATTGAGTTCTCAAGTAAAGATGAACGGGACCAAATTTCTTCTTTACCTTTCTTTTCTTTCCCTTTTGTTTTTTCTGGATGAAATTTGATATATTACAGATAATTGGAGTTGAGACATCTAACATAGTATTATGCAGATACATGTTTACTGCTGTTCGAACACCAAAATGTCGATCATTGTCCGAGAAGCTTAACCATTGAGGCGCCACCCAAGTATCATCGGCCGAGGAGCTTGACCATGGAAGCGCCGCCCAAATACAGGCCCATGAGGGGGCCAGCAAGAAGCATTTGAGTTAGAGGATCAGTTGATGGTGTGAGTATAGCAGCAGCAACCACTGATCCTACCACGACGTATCTCCAAACAGACAGCATTTGTTCTGATGAAACCAAACCAACTTGGCCAAGTAGCAGTTGTATAACTGGAACCTGAATACAAGGCAAATAACAAATGTTAGTTAGCTGAATACGGAAAATTAGAGGTCACATATGGATCATAGGGAAAAAAACAAGTGACCATAAAAACGAACAATTACCTGGAAAGACAATCCAGTGCTGAACATGAGGACTAGGACAAACTCGAAGTACTGATCGATGGACCACAGTGATTCAACAACCCCTTCGGCATAATTAACGAAGAATGTCAAGGCTGCTGGTGTAAGAACATAGTAAGAGAAGGCGATGCCTGTGTAGAAAAGGATTGAGGATCCGAGGACAATAGGCCCCAGAAATCTTCTCTCTGCCACTGTTAAACCTGGAAGAACAAACGCTATGATCTCATACAGGATTATGGGGCTTCCTAATAGAAGGCCACAGTACCCTGAAACCTGCAAAAAAAAACAAAGATGATGAACATCACTTGGAACGGGAACATGTGTATCGACTGGAACAATACACAGGTTCCCGTTCCATTTGTTGCTAATAGTATGACTTCTCATCTATCAGAACTTTTATCAGTTATATAGTATGCACTACCTCACAAGTAAGGGCACAAGAACAGAAGCATCATATAAGTTCAGCATTCAGATTGAAATGGATCAATATCTAATCACTAATTAACTTTTGCCTATGGCTACTTCAATATAATTAAGAGATAACTACCAAGGTCAACAATGACATTCATCTTAAAAAAAACAACTCTAGCAGACGGTGCAAAGTTGGATTAAGCAACAGTAATTACAAGATTCCTGTTACATAAACTGATTAACTGAAACAAGTTTAAGGAAAAATGGATCAAACCTTGAGGGATGTGAAGAAAAATTCTCCAGGCGCGAGTTGTAAGAAACGAACACCTTGTGCTCTAACTGGAGCTTCAAGAATCATAATGAGATCCTTCGAAAAAGTAAAACAACCAAGTATAGCAGCTCCAACAGCCAAAACAGAGACAAAGATTCTGTCTCTCAGTTCTTCTAAATGGTCATATATGCTCATTTCTTTGTCATCTGGGAGGAGCTCTTTACTCGGATACAGAAAACTGTAAATGGAATTTCCTCCCTCATCTAGAATGTCATTGTTCTGAAATGGATTTTCTCTTGCCTCATCACTAGAATCTGTAATGCCAAACATGTCTTACAATCTGAAGAGTTTAAACCCAAAGCATTCATGATATAACAGCATATAATCAACTCAATAATCAACAAAAATGAATTCTAGTGATAATACACACACGCGCACACAATTCTTAACCAACTAAGCTTCAAAAAACCCAACTCCACATCCCGCGAATCAAGTACTTAGTAGAAAAAAAAAAAACTCATTACGAATTGATTGAGAATATATATTAGAAGGAAAAATACTATAAAGGAAATTCACTTCACCAAGTCTATCATCAACAGCGGGTCCAGCTCCATTAAGACTCCCGCTTGCACTGATTTCCGGCTGCTTCTGAGTGGCGTCTTCAACAGCAGAGCAAGGTATTCTGCTAAATCGCTTGACATGTTTCCGATTTGAGAAGCTCAGCAAATTGGGCTTACTTTTTTTTATGTTCGAAAGAGTTTTTGGCAAAGCGTTTGAGTCTAAGCATTTGAAACAGAGCGTGCTGTTGTTGAGTTGTGGATTGAAGATGAGAGCTCCTGTGCTTCCCATTGTTGCTAGCTTCTGCAATGAAAATCGAAGCTGGAAACAGAGCGGAGTTGAAGACGATTGGTCCTTGTGTGCTTACGGGACGATATTTTTGATTACCTGATTTTCGGTTTTCTGGTGCTGACTGCGGCGCATTGTAGTCAAGTATATGTATGTTTGCTATTGTGCGCTTGTGAGCGAAGAGAGGAAATTAAAAGCTACTTGAAAAAAAAAGTTCCATTTATTGGCCAATTAAAAAAAATAAAATATACATATTAATGGAGATAATATACATAATAAGGGTAAAAATATTTCACTACTAAATAAAAAAATAAAAACTTTGTACCTTTTTAATTTGATATTTTCGTCGATCTTAAAAGAAAATACGTCAAATAGGTTAATTATCCAACAGCAAAAGTATATAGATACTATTAAATAATTCAAGAAACTGAAAATAATTTTACCCCAAAATCATAAGAATCTAAGGTTGCACTTTAATTAAAGAATTTGTGCATGAACTTGAAATTTATTACCAGATTTTATTTAATGGTTGTTTGGATAGATATAAATTTTAATTAATTAATTTTAGTATGAAATTGTGTATTCCATTTCTTTACCTTCTCTAGGTATGGAAATTGCAATAGATAGATTTATTTTTTCCTGACCTTTTTAAATGCTCAACATATCTTAAAATTAATACAAAATTTTATTAAATATGAGTGTGTGTATAAATATATCTATAGATATATATATTTGTTTCTTTTTTCAAATCGAATACTGATATAAAATAAAATGTAATACGTTGTTATGAAGACGGTCTCGTGAAATGCATGAAAAAACACAATATTGGTCAAGTGGAAAGTAGTACTATGAAGTAAAAAAGTAATATTATGAAAGTATTACTTTTTAAGTAAAATTAAATAAACTTATTATCGTCTTCTTCATCAGACTGCATGCATTCTATGAGACTGTCTTGTACAGGTTTTTTTGGAACAAAATAACATAACTTTGAAGAAGCATCCGGACACTAATGAACAGCCATTTGCTTCATGCAAACCAATGAACAGTAGGTTGGACTAAAGGAAAGTCCCAAGCCCAGATTACAGGAAAACTAAAGAAGCTGTATTTCAGACATTTAATTAACAATTTATGTCGTATTGAGTGAGCATTAACGTTTCTGTCTTGTTTGAACACGTCGATTACTGCTAAGCAATGATCCCACGTGTCACATCAGCCAACCAGAAAACCATCCATCAAACACCCTTTGAAATAACCAAATTTAGAACAAAGTTCTCGTTTTTGTTGCTTCTAGATGTCTCAAAATCTTTAGTCTTTTCCGCCAAAAGTATCTATATAATCATCAGACGAACCTAAGTACATTTTAAAACTTTTTTCCATTTTTAGTAAACAGAAATGGCTTATGTTCTTCACCATAGTTTTACTTTCCATATCAAGTGTAATATCAGCAAAGGTGATCAAGAACCAAGCAGACAGAAGCTTAACTGTGTGAAGATCAATGGGACGAGGAGCTTTTCTCCGGCGAAGGTGGATTTGGATTTGTTGAGACAGGATCATGGATTCGCGATCACTTCTGTTGAACATGTTCCCACGTTGGATAGGCAGAACATCCCGACGGAGAAGCAGTTGGTCGATCCATATCGACAGGGAGTTATTGTTGAAGAAGGAGTTAAGTACAGACAGACAGTTGTTATAAGGTCTTATGAAGTTGGTCCTGACAAAACGACAACAATTGAGAGTATTCTTAGCTTGCTTCAGGTAATGAAAATCATCAAGAACCCACCCCCTCCCCCCCCCCCCCCCCCCAAAAAAAAAAAAGAAAAAAGAAAGAATGAAAGAAATCGTGTATGGTACCTAACTACCTCTATTAAAGAGCAGGTTCGGGGTTGAAATAATGTATATTCATGCAAAGTATAGTTCTTGAAGCGGATTTTTATCAATGCAGGAAACAGCGTTGAATCATGTATGGATGTCGGGTCTACTAAGCGATGGGTTCGGGGCGACACATGGGATGATGAGAAACAATCTCATTTGGGTTGTTTCAAGAATGCAAGTTCAAGTGGATCACTACCCAATCTGGTATTGATTTCTATCATTCCAATATGATCTCTTTGTGTGTGCGAAGTCCGATTTTGATTAACATAGTTGTAAACAGGGGTGAGATAATGGAAATAGACACATGGGTTGGAGCATCAGGGAAGAATGGGATGAGAAGAGATTGGCTGCTCAGAAGTAAGTCCACGGGCCTCGTTTTTGCACGCGCGACTAGGTAATATATTCGTACAGTATCCATTTTTTCTACACACAAACACACACGTCCACTTGCTTATATTCACACAGATGGTAGTATGCATCCATTTCTGTCAGGTGTAACATCTACAAGACCTATTATTTGAATTATCTGTCTGATACTGAGATTACGATGTCTAAAACAGTACATGGGTGATGATGAACCAGCAGACGAGGCGCCTTTCGAAAATGCCAGATGAGGTAAGAGCAGAGATTTCGCCATGGTTCATTGAGAAGCAAGCAATAGAAGATGAAAGCCCAGAAAAGATAGAAAAACTGGACAACAACGCGCGATATATTCACTCAGACTTGAAGGTGGACTAAAATTTTAACTTTAAGACGACAAAGATATGAAGAGCTAAAATGATAAAGGCTCACGTTTTTTTGCTAATCTGCAGCCGAAGAGAAGCGATTTGGACATGAACCAGCATGTAAACAATGTGAAGTACGTCAGATGGATGCTCGAGGTAAAGATCAAACTTAACCATGATTTTTTGTGATACTCGATTCGTTTCATTGGAATGTCTGAAGTATGTACAATTCATTTCAGACGATCCCTGATGAATTCTTGGAGAAGCACCAGCTGTCTGATATAGTACTAGAATACAGAAGAGAATGTGGGAGTTCAGATGTTGTGCAGGCTCTTTGTGAGCCTCAACAATATGGACTGATAAAAACAGGAATCCCTCAGTGTAATAGCATTGGTCTGAATGGACATTCAATAACCTCAGAAATTCTGGAAGGAAATGGATTATTGGGGTCCAAAAATCAGGGGCCATTGAAGTACACCCACCTACTACAGGTGAAGGGGGAGACGAAAAACGAAGAAATAGTGAGGGGAAAGACAACATGGAAGCAAAAAATCAGTAATAAACCATTCCATACATAGAAACCTATTACTAGGTTTTCAAGAAAATTTCAAGAAGTTGATCTCCAGGGTCGATAAATACCAAGAAAAGCATGGTTACTTGGTGACATTGAAACGAGTCATTGACCCAGTGTGACAGCAGAACGAAATGTGTACAAATAAGCATGCCAAAGCCGAGACTCATGTTCATCGGAAGCAAGCAGTAAAGCACAGATAAACCAGCATGGAATTTATACAAGCATGATTTTTGCAATAAGGTGTGTGATACTTTGTGCAGTTTTAGAGTCCTAGAGAAATTTGTTAGTGCATTGTAATATTGTTGTATTGTCAGAAAGATCATAGTCACTGTCAAATATCATTATTAAATATTAACTCAGATCTCTGCTTATATATGTAAATAAAATATGAAGTTACAACATAGTACAAGTATATCAAACCAAGGAGACAAGGGGTTTCGATAATATTGAGGAAAAAATGAAGCAAGCAATGCTAAAAGCAGGTAAGACATATTTGTCGCCATTAAGAAAAGTATACTTAAGAACTGCATAGGGGTAATACAATAAGACATTCTTTAATTAGAGAAAAAGACGGATAAAAACTGTGAAGCAAGTTAGATCCTTCATACTACAGAATCTAAGGTTTTGTATCTTTCTTCTGCATAATAAGCCAATCTTAGATCAACGCACCCGGTGGTTCATTCAACACTACTGGATGAAAAATAATAAAACGACCCATTTTATGCGGTCAATAGAGTACTAAACACGGTTTGTTACATCGAACAGCAAGAAGCTAAAGAAATTATGAAGTGCATAGAATACAGAAGGCCAATCTTTGTTGAATAATAACTTTTTGGCATTCGGCCATGCCCGAAGTAAAAGAATTGAGGTTGTCTACATCAATAATAATTGTAAGATCTAACCTATAAGCGAATACATTTCCAACTATAAAAGTGTTGAGCATTTACAAGGTGAATCATTCAAGAAAAGAGAGAGAGAGAGAGAGAGAGAGAGATTTCTTTAAGGAAAAGTGAAAACGTGAAAAAGATTGAACCTATTGCCTCTTTCTCCTCATCAATCTGTGCAGTTTCCACGACCATGCGCCCAAGGATATGACGAGTCCACACCCAACACAAGTCCAAAATATAACCAACCATTTAGGCATGGCATTAGGAAATAGTCCTGGATTAAGTGAGTTGTAGATATTAAGTAAAAAAAGAACTCTTAAACAGATTTTTGCTCAAGGCAACACTGATGGAACCAAAAAAAAAAAAAAAAAAGGTGTACCGTGTCCAAACTTGATACAAATGAGGAGTTCCACAATGCAGATGGCGAGCGAAAGCCAACAAAATGCTCCCACCTTTTTCGCAGGTTTCCTAGAATATCATAGCAATCGAGCAAAGAGTTGGAGACAGGGTCACTCTATGAAAGCATCAAAGAACTGCATATGCCCTATCAGAAGTGTGGGAGAAAGAAAAACTACCTGTCTTGTAGGTAAGAATTGTATTCACGAATTGTTGGTATTGCGAGAAGCCACCACAAAACCAACCTATATATGATGAGGGGGTTTCGAGGAGGAATCCAAAGACAAAACTTGAGAAAGAATGTATTGAGTTCCACAGTCAAGAAAACAATGCACAGGCTCAGAACTTGTATGAATCGGTACGGACCAAGAAAAGGGTGCCATTCATCTTTATCCCACCTGGCAGGTGTAAACTGACCCAGTGTTCTTTTCACCTGAAATTGGAAAGGATACATGTAAGTTCCTGACTAGATCCTAACCAGCAGCTATCTTGACTGCCTAAAGCTATAAAATATCTGAATGTCAGTTTTTTTTTTCTGCACATGGAAGTTCAAAATTAATTCTACCAGAGTCAACTAGAACATGTACATTGCAGAAAATTCAAGAAAACAGAACGGAAGTTCAATAGAAGAATGTAAGAAATCAACATACTTTACTCATGATATTTGGCTGCCTGCTTATGCCAACCCACTCATAAGTTTTACCGTCAAAATAACGAACAGTACGCATTCCAGCCCAAATACCTGTAAAGATTCTTACGAATGAAAAGAGGCTTCCACAATATTCAAAATTTTCATAAGAGAAAAAAAAAGGTTGTGAAACACGTAAGAGGATCGGAGGATTCATGGAAAGAGGTAAGATACAGGGGGGAATTTTGAAGTTGCACCAACTATTTTGACAAATGGCCACCAGAAACTAGAGTGCATACACTAACAGAGAGAGAGAGAGAGAGAGAGAGAGAGAGAGAGAATGTGCATGAAGCATAACTTGCAGCCATAAATAGAATACTCTGTTATGTAAGAATTAGCAACCAGGGGACGATAAATGCATAAACAATGTCATCAGAAAACGAAAGAAGTTTAGAATTCGTACCAAACCAATTGCAAATTAGTATATCAAGAATAATGCTGTCCCACCAGCATTCGTTAAAATTTGGCAACATGTGGCGAAAGGTAAGCTGAAAAACCATATAAAACCACCTAAGTTAACAAAAGACATCTCTGTACAGAACTTGCTTTAAACTGAATGAAGAGCAACAGAATAGAAGAAAGATGGTAAAACTGACCTCCATCAGCTCAAACCCAATTGAAAGAACCCACAAAAGAGGTTGATTACGAATCATTATAGCTTTTCCCCACCATCCAAGTATATGCGCCAGAACAAATTCGTCAAACAGTGTGTCCTACAAACAAATACAACACACGGTTCTAGCTCCGGGGGCATGTTTATTTGTGACACATAACAAGGACGGAAGATTCACGGCATGAAGAATTATAAAGATAACATACATAAACATTCTTAAACCTGCTTGTTGGATTTTCAGGGACGTAGATTCTGCAGTCGGCACCATACGATCTTTCTGGAAGTTCTACACAGAGGAGTTACACAGAATTATTACCTATCAGCAAATATGCTACTAATATAGTCCACAAGAACAAGGATGAGAAAGAAACAAAAAACAAACTAATTCATTTGTATGATAGACAAAGAGACCAGATCCTTACCAATACCAAGATCAGGGTGCAGAAATTTCATGAATTGCCGAGCGTCATCACGCTTCTGGAGGAAAAAATGAATGGGTACATCAGAATCTATTGATAAAAAATCAGTTAACACAAGTTAATAAGAGAAGTAAGGGGAAATGCATCCCAATTCATTTAGACTACATTGGTTAGTATATCCATAAGGATAACAAAGCACCATGCTTGTCTTCAGTAATCGTATGGCATACAATGACCAAGAGATTCTGATGATTTTTAAAACTCATCACAACTGTAGTATATCTTCCGAATGCATATTCAGCTAATTTGTGCACACTCCTCTAAACATGAGAAAATAATAGCAACTAGCAGAAGGGCAGGTGCCCGCTCCATATTCGCTGTTTTACTTGTACTAGGCAAAACTCTTATTGAGGAGCTTTACAAAAAAGGAAGACTGGCAGCATTCTTATTTCCTGAGAGAATTATGAATATATACTATGTTCTCTGGCCATTAACAAGATCCTGAACACAAAAATTCACTCAAGAACAGAGAACAAGGGTACTGCCAAGATAAGCTGCAAATTTCAAGATAAAATAGGTAAGGAAAATGTGAGTGTCTTGTATATAAGATAACCTGGAAAAGCAAAAATGTCAAACTGACGAGGTAAATAACTGCCATTCCATGAACTAGGCGCCAAATTGCAGGATGTGGCCGGATAAGTACTCTGGAAATAAGAACACGAACAGATTCAGAAAATAGATTAATAAATACGTAATTAAGACAGCAAACAAGTGACAGAAGATCAAGGAGTTTTGTACTTCAAATTGAGGACAAACGGGAATTCACATAAGCATAAATAACATCAAGAAGAAAAAACTTACGTTGAAGGAGCTTGTAGCAAGCTATAAGCAAGAAATACTGCAACCATTGCCCACACACCCCTACCAAGGCAGTAAGATAAGAGTCATTGAAGTTTTAAGCCCATGTTAGAAAAGAAAGAACAAATGAACCAAAATTGAGATACTATGAAGTAGAGCTTTGTAGAGGACACCTTTTGACCGATGTAGCCAGATCACCTTCTGAACTACTTTCAGGGTCAAGAGCTCCGCTTGCCCATCTGAGAACCATTTTCAAATAGAAACCTTAAGATACCAATAAAACTACTTCACTATGTCCATTACATGATGATGATCCTCATGCTATTTAATTTGTTTTTTTCTTTTCATTCCAGAAAAGATGTTCGTTAGAAGTAGAACAATTAAAGAAACAAAACCAATCAACTTTAATCAAGAAAAAAAATCGAGATTAATCTAATTCAAGCTCATGACTGAAGTTATATCAATGCTTGGAGTCCAGAGAAATTTAGTTGTACAAAATGAAATGATAGAACAACTTACACAAGAAAGCATGCCCCTATGAGTAACAATGTAATGGTGCGAGGCTTGTAAGCCCATGCAGTCCATGGATCGAGCTCATCTTCAACGTTTGATGTGCTCACACCACCATTTTGATAAGTGGCTGGGTCCTTCCGTCTCGTTCTCCTGTAATCATTCACTTCCATATCCAGATTATCTAGCACTCTGACCTCTTACTGCAAGGCAAGATAGAAAATTAAAACCATGATATGGATAATGTTCTCCTAAATGTATTTCCAGAAATGAAGAGAGAAGGTAAAGCCAAAATTTAATTATGGCATCAGAATTTTCAACTGAATGGTATATGCTAAGATTCCCAAGATGACAAAACAAGCAACAATCCATATGATGAGCCAACATGATAGAATGATAATCTAATTAAAACTTTATCAGCCATAATAAGTTAAAATCACAATAATCCTTATTATTCAAATGAAAGTAACTATAGAAGATTATTAGATGCCTTGAACCAAGTCTCAAGTTCTTCTTTCTCTTTCACGAAACACAATCCAAATGTCATCATCCAAACGAACTCAGAGGCAACCAATGAATAAATTAACCTGGTAAAAAAACGTGTTTTCCTTCTTGGGTTTCTTCTGTTTCCAAGAGGGATCAATAAAAAGCCCAAAATGATATAAGTTCCAGAATGCAACTACACTTTCAACTTACTCTGCAAACCCTAATTTACCTTCTCTAATCATAAACAGTGAAAACAACAACTTATTGAACAGTGGCAATCAATATAAAAACTATCCAACTTTTCGCTAACAATTAAATTAAAAAAACATAAAATGGGTAAATTGGATGTCACTATCGGCCCTAATTAACCAGTACAAATAATGATTTGGTAAAGTCATTCATTGCATGCAATGAAATAGCAGCAAAACCACCAGCTGAACTTCAAATGAAACACCGATCTAAGAGTCTCAAAAGTCTTAATTGAACTTAAACGATTAATTCGTTAACGACGATCCTATAAATAAAAACACCTGAAATTTACGTCAAGTGCATGAGGAAAAAAACCCGAAAAATCCCAAAAAACAAAAAAAAGATTAAAAGAAAGAAGAGAACTTTACACCCAGAGTTCATTTTAGTGAGGTTGACGCTGCAAATACATGTGTAAAAATGAAAACCCTGTATCATGCTTTGTTTCATGTACTAATGATTGACCGGCAAAAATGTTTGTGGCAGTGTTAAATCATGTACAAATGATTTGGTGAGAGAGCAGAACAATACTTTTTGTTTTCCGACCTTACTCATGTAGATAAGGGCTGACAGAAGCGATCCCAGCGGCACGATTGGACAAGGAGGGAATCTGAGCCGTCTGATCAAAACCCAGAGAGACGGTTATCGATTTGAGAGAACGAAAAGGTCGAGAAGACTTTTACAGAAAAGATAAACTCAGACTTCAACACCACTGTCCGCGCGTGCGTGCGTGCGTGCGTTATTCGGTAATCAATGACTTAATAAATGATTGTCCTGGTGCTGAGGAAACGTTGTGCTCAGAGAAGCGGAAAGAAAGGCGCGAGCTTTTTATTTCGATTGCAGCAGGGCGGCGACAAGGCGTCGTTGATGTATTAAAACGGTAGCGTGGTCAAGAGAGAGAGAGAGAGAGAAGAATCAAGAATTTAAACATTTCGGGGTATTAATACAAACATTTCGGGGTATTAATACATCCTCGTAGAGTTGATTTATGTTGTAGGAAAATGAAAATTGGGGGTGGGTGACAGTACTGTAACTGGCCTGTGGTGATGAAGGTGGGATATTCCATTATTTTCAGGGGAATAAATTAATTGGCATCTCCCTTAGGTACATGCCGTTATGACGGAATGCCAATTTAGCCTTTTTATTTGTAGTGTTCCAAAACTAAAGGTTTTTTTTTTCTAAATGAAATTTTTTAGACTTTTTTATATTTTGAAAATAACAACAAATTATCATAACGCGTGTTAATATGTCGTTTGATATGTCAAAATCTTATCATAGTTATTTAAATATGATTTTGAAATGTGCAGTACGTGTCCACGGTCAATAATTGAAAATTGTTAATGATAAAAACAATTATATATTCCTTATAAACATATGTAAAATATTCCGTGTTAATTTTTGTAAATGAAAGTGAATTTGCTTATAGAAAAGTTTATAAGTCTCACATCAATGATTAGCAAAAGGTATATTATTATGTATTTACGATAAAAACAATTATATATTCCTATAAACATATGTAAAATATTCCGTGTTAATTTTTGTAAATGAAAGTGAATTTGCTTATAGAAAAGTTTATAAGTTTCACATCAATAAATTAGCAAAAGGTATATTATTATGTATCTACGATGGACAAATGAGCTTTCTTAAAGTTCGTATTTTTAAAGTTGAAATCTCAAACGCTTTACAACTTTCTTTAAGAAATAAAAACCCTAAAACTATTGGATGACGTTTTTCTTATTTTTCTTTACCAACAGTGAAGTAAAAGTAGGAATATATTCAAATCAACTTTGGGGCATCACATGCTTATCAAGGTTCACATTGCAATAGTCAAAAAATAAATTTTCTTAAGTAAATAAAATAATATATAAATTTCAAATTAATTATCAAAATTACGATTACATTTTATAAGTTATTTTTCAATTAAATTGTTCTACATAATCGTGTAATTCCACATAATTTTGTTACCTAATTTTGGCCCCGACAACCTATTTTGCAATTTCATATATATTTTTTATATTTTTCAAATTGTCACCCCTACTCTTTCAAACAGTCTCACATATATTCGTGTTTACGCCCCTTAAATCTTTTAAATTAAAATAAAACTGCATATCACATTGAAAGTATTTTAATTTTTACCCATTGTCACTTTTATTCTTAGGCAAATACATGACAATTAATAACTATTGTCTATTTATGAATTTACCTACCTTAGATTTTCAAATGAATGGTTGTTTGATTGATGAAAATAAACTTATGTTATCGACCACTTAATTTCTATTTTATTTAATTTTTCAACTTCAATCAAAAGTCGGATTCAAACTTAAAATTTTGCTCAAATTGAAATTATTCAAAGATATAATTTATTTTGGAATATAATTTGCGATTATATGTTGAAATTGAGTGAGTTAATAATTTTCTAGAAAATGAAATTATTAAAAGTTGCAGAATAAGAAAAAGTTTGGGGTGAAAGATGGAATCAGAAAAAGAGTGAGGGCTTCTTTGCAAAAAGAGGTGAAACTTTTTCTTGTAACTGTTGGGCAGAAATGACATGTCTTGATATGATGGTTATAGCAATAAAGGTCCATTATGAGCATTTCATGTTCCCAGTTATTGTTTTTCCTGTCCCAAGGATCTTTCTTTTTATGTTTGAGATTCTTTTTTATTAAAAAAGGAAATTTATTATATTATTTCTATTAAATTGTTTTACTTTTATTTGATCATATTAAATTTTTAAATTTAAATTTATTATATTATATATATATATATGTATATGTATTTGTATTTGTGCCCAAAAGTATTTATTAAACTATAAAAAGTCTTGTGAGTTGTCTTGCAATTTGAGCAATTGCCCAATGCTTTTTATTCATGAATTAATCAAATATTTAATGGTGACATGAATGAGCAGGATATTTCATTTATGATACTATTTCCATTTAATGATGCAGGACCACTAGGATTGTACATTTTTATTATATATATGTAACAAGTAATTAATTGAAATTAAAATTGAAATTGAAAAATAATAGAAGTTCTCACCCTTCACTCGTTATTATATTTCATTCATTCCAGAATTAGTGTCGTTTTAAAAAAGAAAAATAAAATCACACAATTTAAAAACTTTCATAGTGATTTATATATTTTCATAAAATCATCGAAGTTTATTCATTCTTATTTTTTCTCTAAAAAAATATCTTTTTATAATAGTAAAACTATGTAAATATAGATATAACCTAACCTATAATACTAATAGAGGTACCAAATGTATCTCAACTGTCACAAAAATTGAAATACCTTGATTTTATTATTTAATAAAAAAATAAAAAAATGAAATGCTCATGTCATTATTTATATAAAAATAATTAATTTAATATTACATATAAAAACATACCTTGATTTTATTATTTAATAAAAAAAAAATGAAATGTTCATGTCATTATTTATATAAAAATAATTAATTTAATATTACATATAAAAACATTAATCTATATTAATGGTAACATTTTTATTTTTCTAATCCTAGTTATACTTATTTGGTTTATTTTCATTATAAATAAGTCATTTTATGTAGTCTCATTATCCACATATTTGTTCATTCTTTTTATGTAATTTAACTTATTGTTATGTTTAATTATAACTAAAAATATATGTTGAAATAGTTGAAGGATTTGTTGTTAACGAGTTAGTATATTTATTAAATCAATTATTATAGTATAAAAAATTTATTTTATTATATTTTTTATTACATTTCTGAATTTTATGGTAGTATTAAATTAAATCAGAAGCCGTGGAGGAGCTAGAAAATTATGGGGTGGCGAAATTGAGAAATTTTAATTAATTAATTATTAAAGGAAAAATAAACAAAAATAACTGTAATGAGTGAAATTTAAAAAGTAAAGCAAAAAAATATAATAAAAATAAAAACAATTATAAATAGGTAAATTTAAAAAATATATATACATATAATTAATTAACCTGGATTATCATGTGATGTGAAACCGTCAAAGCTGGAGATGTTGACTAAACATATCTCAATAGAATAATTGTCTTAAAAATAATTAATATTTAGATAATGGTAAAATATATTTTATGTTAAACATTCATCCAATCACTTCATCAACCTCAAAGTACTTTTCTAATCAGTTATTCAGAGGGGACTGATTTAAAACTTGTCTCGGAATAAAAGTACTAAAAATAATATTACACAATAATTTTTATTTTTTTATTCTTAATATTTATTTTTATTACTAAATATTTGTTAAAAATATTATATATGTAATTTTATTTAACATTAAATTTTGAGATAATATTTATTTTACTTATATTCTTAAACAATTATATTCAAAAATATATATATGTAAATTGAATGTCGGGTAATGTTATATAATTTTATTTAAATTTGTATATAATATTTAAAATCTCATATAGTTATTTAAATTATATTTTTATTATTATTTAAATTACACATCATATGATTTTAAAAAACTTGATTTAATTTCAATTTGGATAATTGAGATAAAAAAAATTATAACATTAAATATTAAAAAAAGATATAACCATAGAAAAAAAGGAAAAAAAAATAGCGCAATAAAAAATCTGCGCTAAAAATAGTGAAAAAATTTCAAAAACTTCAAACTGGTGTAGAGAAAAGAGTACTGCTGAAGGATGAAAACTGACGCCAAATGCCAAAGTAGCTTATTGTTGGAGAAGCTCTTAGTAAAAATATAATATATTTGTAAAATTGAAATTTAAGTTTTGAGGGTGATAAATTTAATTAATTTACTTTTGAATTTGATTTTGAGTAAATACAAAACTAATGATTAAAATTAGAAACTTAACATGATAAAATGATAGGTAGGGAGTGAATATGTAATAAGAATCTAGAAATATTCATATCCAAGAAAAATAATGTGGGATTGAACAAGTTTAGGTTGGACCGTTGGATTGATCAAAATATATTCAATCATATGGTGCAATTTAACTGTGCTTTATATTAGCTTTAAAATTAATCCGTATAATTTGATGCGGTTCAGACATAAATTTCTTTTGAATAGTTTTTCTTAATTATTTTTAATTTAAAATTTATACCTCATAAAATGTTGAATTATATAAATAATGGTACAGTAGAGCCAAAAAAAAAAAAACTATATGATTCTATAATTCGGACTACTGATTTTTAACTTTTGTAATCTTGAGTATAAATTAATAATATTAATTATTTTCTTCATGTAAAAAGAGAGTTATATTTATAAAATTAAAAATACTAACACGAATATAACTTTTTTTTTTTTTTTTACGAAAGAAGTGTTAAACTAAAGGGTAGTGAAAAGAACTTTTTATGATACATTTAAAAAGAGCAACAAGCCCTTTTTTTTTTTTTTGTCGAAAATGCGGAATTAGATAAATAAAAAAGAATATGTTATACAAAGTATTCAGGCATACCTGAGGGTGTACAAACCAAGGCAATCATGTCCGGCCGGGGTGGGAATCAACATAGCTCTCTAGAATTATGTGAGAACATAATGTGCCTCATAATACAAGGAAAAACAAAAAAACCTAAACAGTGAAAAAAATCCGCGGAAAACCCCAATTGGAAACGGGGCAGGCCTCATTAAAAACCTCGCGACCATACGAGGAAAAGAGTACCCTAGTACAATAGCAAGTGATAAGGAAAAAATAAGACAACCCACACACGCAACACGGGTGCACCCATCTCATTTTATTCCATAACCCAAAAAACAAGACCATATGATATGATCGCAAGTCTACAAAATACATAAGCCCCAAACAATCAAGGGACCACTCATTAAAAAAAAAAAAAAAAAAAAAGAAGCAACAAGCCCATTTATTGTTTGATTATGTCCACATGACAAGATTTCCAAAACCCATATGATTCCTGAGATTTTGACCAACTTTTTAAAATTGAAACCACAAATCTAAGATCCAAAATCAAGTTGTAGCAATTGTTTAATGGGCACGCAATTATGAAATAGGGTTTCCAAATATTCATGTGAATTGAAAAAGAAAAAGAAAAAGAAGGGTCCCCAATACTTTAGTGTCGTTTCAAATTGAAAAACGTGAGAACAAGTTAAAGCAATTGCAAGCTGTGACAAAGACAGAAATGGTGGCCATCAGCCCAACAAAAACACACTGTCGTGACTATTTTTGTGTCTTCATCTTATTGGATTAGGTCAATGCTGTATCTATCTAACTCTCTTCCACCTTTGCTGACAATGAAAATTACATTTATCTACATTTTTTTATTTTTTTTTTGGTGATAAATTATGATTATTCATACCACTCCCAATAATTCCAAAATGGAAAGAAAATTGAAGGCAACGCGCACACATACATACTCCCTACAACTTTTTTATTGGCATTTTGGAGTGATTTTTAGCAATAATTGAATATTTCTTTTAAGATTATTCATATTTTTATCCCAAAAAGTCTTTTATTTTTAATTTACCATAACTAATTATATTGAAGAGATAATACAATTTTGAGGGAATGAGGAAATTTAAGAGAGAGAGAAAAAGATATTTTTTAGGGATTTATTTATTATTTTAAAATAATATTTAATTTTTGCTTACTACACCAGAACCACACTTACTAGCAAAGCAATCAAAGGGAGTGTATATGTATTATATAAAGAGATATGAAAATAATAATTGCATCACCTATATAAACACCTCACAAATTGATATAATATACGAATTCAAACTGTTATATAGATATGTATTCGTAAAGTTACAGGTAATAATTATATATACATATATATATACACACATTTATATAAGAGAGAGAGAGAGAGAGAGAGAGAGAGAGAGAGAGAGAGGACAAAGAGGAGCATACCTTCCCAAGCTGTCTTCGATTCTTAGAGTAAGATTCGATTTCTCTCAACATTATTTTAGCTAATGATTCCGACAGCCAGATCAATGTCGAACTTCGAGGACAATTAACATCATCTTTCTTTATTGACTACCTTCCACTACTAGTTTAACTATTTACACCTTACCCAAATGTGGTCCATACTATGATTTGACCTTTCTGACTCAAAATAAAATAAATTAGACATTGCACCAAAATATTATATCTCGAATCGACCATTACGGCATTACAGTCCCATGCAAATTTATTTATTGCTACAAAGATCCAGAAAGTTGAATAAACAAATCATATCAACTGGATCTATATTTGCTTAAATGGGCTTTCAGGATAGTCCATCTTAGTGGACTCCATCCTGGGCCGTTTCCATAGGCTGAATTTCAGTTTGGGCCCAACGATTTTGTAAGGAAGGATCAGCCTTGTAATTCTCAGGAGATAGAAAAGTCCTGGATTCATAGCAATATATTTGGATATATACGAGCATGAATCGTTACACTTTCGCCTTGTGCAGAAAGAGCCTACGTGGGGCTGAGCATCGGTCTTAGGTCTTATGGTTGCTCCTTTGCTAGCGGGCCGGGCTGGATAAATGGATTTGTGTGGAGATATTTATTTCGAGCCCATTAAATGTATGACTGGCACATCTAAAAAATATTCAAACGTGCCCCAACCCAGCTTCAAACAATTTTTTAATTTAACAAATATGCTATATATATTTATGTTAAGGCTTATATATTATCTTTGTTAAAGTAAAAGATAAATAAATAAATAAATTTTACGATGGTAAAGAATATAACTTGCATATCAAACAACCCATCCTCCCTCCATTGGCATAATCAAGGTTTGGATTCCTGTTGGGATGGTAAAGACAATTTCGAGAGAGAGAGAGAGATCTTTGGAAGTTCAAAAAATTTAGTTCCTGCCAAATTGTGAGTATAGCCAGTAACAATTTAGGGCCTGGTACAACAAATACAATTTGATCCCACAAAACTAATAACATCGCCATTCAGGCCTTCACCACTCATATAGCTAAGACCCTAAAAATAATTTACAATATACAAAAAAGGGCATATGTTTTTTTTTTTTTTTTTTTTTTTTTTTTTTGGCGGGGGGTTCTAGAGTTCCTGCACCGGGCTCTATAAAGCAAAGCAAATTATAGTCAGATTCCTCCTCATACTTCTTTTCAAAAGTAGAAATAGGAGAAGCTGGAAAAATACCTCTTCAACTTGCAACTCATTTCGCTCATGATTAAGCATCAGTCCAATGCTTCACAACCATTCTTGAAATTGGGATTGCAGTTGAGCAACTTTTCACCCAGGGGCATGTGGGTAATTTTACGCCACAATACATATGAATTCACTTGTGATCTTTCTTGCTTTTTTTCAGCATCATGGACATGTGATCAATATAACCATGGCGAACCCCATTTCCCCCGAGCAGCCATTGCAGGGCCTCAGCTGCCGCGTCCTTTTCTGCCAGCTTCTTATTGTTGCAAGGCTGCCCCATTATCTGAATACCATTGAATTCCACTGTAGCTTGGAACTGGCTGTTCTTTAGCTGCCTGGTGTTGTAGATGGGAGCAGCATAGCCTGCCCGGGTTAGCAGTGTCTGTAGCTGGCTCTTGGAGTTGTCACCTCCTGGACCACTTTCTGTGCTGTATGTCAAGGCTGGTTTTTGGGCTGCAACTGCAGGTTGATTGGAGGGCCGTAGAATCTGACGGTTGAAAATAAATCTGCCACCACACTGATCTTCTGAGATCAGCAGACGTATTGCAGATATAAGCTCATGATAGGAGTGTATGCCCATCGTTGGGTTTAGGAGCTGCACATAAAATTGCAAATATAAATCAAAAAAAGGTTATTGGCAAAGCCCGTTTAAATCGGGGCCATGTTTAGCCTGATGTGATTAGCATGCAAGCTATACGGGATGGCCCGGGAGCCCACATGTTTCTTGTGACAGCATACTAATAGAGAAGTAGAAAATATTGCTTGATTCTTTTCACTCACTTTGGTCTGAATTATTTCGTCGAGCTCCCTCCTCAAACTCTGGTACATTTCTGCCATAGCAGGGTCCATGAAGAACTCCAAGTATCCACCTAACATTTTTAAGTGGCCAGCCTGTGAAATCATGAAATAAGTACCACCATCAGCACAATATTGCACGAGCCAAGAAGCCTCCATCATGATTGTAATAAACATGAACGATTGGGTTTCCAAACTGCAATTAGGCAAAGAAAATTTGTGCAGATTTACTTTACCATATCCCCTCTGAAGATGCTTCCACCAAATAAAAGCAGCATTGAGTCAGATATACCAGTTGAATCCCGCAGAAAGACAGAGTTCACTTTGATTTTTTCATTGAAAACGAGCCACGGATATGGTAATCTTGAGTGGCGTGCATTGACAGAGTTCTAAGCCCAATTTAAAAGAGACCATAAGAGAAACTCTTATCAGTTTATAAATCCAAAATCTCAAAGCAATTGTACAGATATCGAGGTACGGTGAGCACTTACCGAGTATAAAAGCACATGCCCATCTTCCATTGTCTTCAGGGAGAAGGACCTTTCATTGTGCTGTCAATGAGTTCAGTGAAAAGAAGCGTAAAAATTTGTCAATGGACTCCAGGAAACTAGCTGGTAAATATGCTGCTGTATGCACCACAGGTTAAATGGAATAAAAGACAACATTGCCAATCAAATTTTTTGAAGTACTAAAAGAGCAAGAATGCAGCCAACTTCATCTTTTCATAAAAAAGGAATTAAACACATAAGGATATGCTCACACAGAACAGAGCTGGATATGAGTTAATAGATAGATAAAAATATGTCACCATGTAACCAATATCAATAATATCTGTGTACGGCCAAAGACCATACTTACCACAACAGAGCAAACCCCTGGATACAAGCCATAACAAATGATTGCACGAAGCAGATTCTCATCATAGCTCCAGACATTATAAGTGGTAGGGTTGCTATCGACAAGTCCTGTGTCCTTAAGCAAAGAGTAGAACTCCGTACGAAGGGAATCAATAGCTTTCATTGACTGCACAGACAGAAAGTTCTTCCAGCAATATTCATACGCAGTGAAATCTCTATCAGCAACTTTCCAGCCCTCATATGCCCGGACAAGAGCAAGATGGTCACTAAAATCATGTGAAAACTGTGCTTTTGCCGCTTCTGCTAGCTAAAACAAGAAAATAGAAAACATCACTGGCAATTCAAGATGTAATCATTATAACTTGGTAAAATATTCCATGCTTGTTAGTAAATGATACATGTATATAATATGTGTGAGGGTGTGTTCATTTGTGATGGCCAAATTTAGAACAATCATATGCATTCAGGAAAAAGATTTCCAGCATTGTGAGGTCACCAGGGAACGCAACTCATGGAAATGCAATTGTATGAATCCATATGCATTTTAAAGATAAACTGCAACACGCAAATGGACTCCTTACTGTCTATCTCAAAAGTAGAAATCACATTTCCACGCCCTCAACTTCCCAGGAACATGACCTAGCAAAACACTATGTGTGTGTGTGTGAACAGAGAAAGAGAGGAGCAGCATACATGTAAGATGCACTGTGAAAAACAAAAAAAGTATTGAGATTGACGCTGGCCATGTGATCTCTTATTGGCAACAAATACCACATGCAAAATTACTAGAATTGAATTTTCAATGAAATTGAACAGAAATAGTTACTACTCAGCTTGCATAGAAAGGAATAGCAGCCTAACTAGCTGACTCTCACTGAAGTTGGTTCAACTATAGAGACTACATGCTTCCAATTTCAAGGAAAAGAAAAGCAACAGTTCACTGATTGAATTTCCAAATCTCAGGTAAAAGACAACTGAGCAAAATCAAAAAGGAAATTTTAAATAAATCGGACTTTGTCCCTTGAGCCTTTTCAGTAATGCATAAAAGCATAAAAAAGAACCAGACTGATGGAACCCTGAGCATAAACAAGAGAGAGAAGCTCTAGTGGTAGGCCATGGTAAGCCTTGGGCTTAGCATGTGCTTTCATACAACATTTAGTTAATTATGAATGTTCCTTACATCCTTTTTATCCAATGGAGCTAAGAAAGGATCGCGGACACTCAGACCAGCAACTACACTTAATATTGGGTCCAAGCAGTTAAATATAACACCTAGGATAAGCATTTTCCCAAGTTTGGGCTCCATGGGAAGCATCGTCAAGTAGCGTCCTGCAAATGAGATCACACAAATATATAAGAGAAAGCACATCAAGAAACGATAAAATGGATAAGAGAGGAAAATACATCTTCACTTACCTAAGACAGTCAAATTCTCATTATCATCTAAAGCCCCTATGATCTTTAGATATTCAATAGCATTTTGAACCTACCATAAAATAAGTGAAGTTATAAACTAATAACAAGTGATACAAAAAACATAGACATTGAAATAGTATATATGAGCCTTCCTTGATTTTCTTATCAGAAGATTCTGTGCACATGCTGCAGGAATATATATATATATATATATATATGCATGTATGTACTGCATGTAAAATGCTATCAACAATACGATGACTGAACATCTCTGAGAAATCATTACCGCAAGATACTCTGGTGATTGCAATGCCCTAGATAGGAACTCAGATATACCGCCAAGTTTCAGACTCTTGATCTGCAAACAAAGAGACTGCAGAGGAGTCCTCAGAATTTCGGGTAGTTGATATTCTGCAAAAGCATCATATACACATCTCGGATACAGATGGTAACAGTCTCCTGGCTGAACACGTCCAGCTCTTCCTTTTCTCTGTTTACAAGAACAAAAAAAAGGAGAGAGATAAGGGGATATTATACAGAGACAATGAATGCTACCAAGTGAAATTGAAATGCCCATGGATGCCATCCATTATAAAGGACCATTTGAGCATTTTTTACTTTTGTTTTTTTAGAAACAAATTTTATTGAAAAAATTATAATAGGTACAAGGGGATGAGGAATCCCTCGAAGCTAACTATTAGCTTGGACTTAATGAGGTGTGTCCTTATGAGCTTGCATCATAATGACACACCTGATTTAAGGAAAAACTTGATCCCGTCTAAAGCTGCAAGGTCATTGCATGTGATTTTTTAAAGAGGCATCTCAGTAGAGCTTTTTATAGAATTTTTATCTTGTGTGTACAGCCTACCTTTTAGTTAAATCTATATAAAAAGTACCGAAAACTCGTGTACTATCAATATATTTAAAAATATTATTTTCTTAAATCAAGTTGCATAGACCAGATAATACTGGTTATAAGATTTTACAATATTGAACAAACACGAAGCTGATAAGTATCAATTCTCATGGCCAACCAATCAAACATCAGCTGAATGTTACATACCTGCTTAGCTGAAACCTTCGAAATCCAGGCAGGAAGCAAACAAGGAGTGTTATTTAGCGCATCATATGATGTCTCTTTTGCCTTCCCGCAGTCTATGACAAAAACTACATCATCGATAGTTATGCTGGTTTCAGCAATATTGGTGGCTAGAACAATCTTCCTAATTCCATCTCCAGGTTTGTCAAAAATCAATTTCTGCAATATTTATGATCAAATAAATTAAGCAAACATGAGAAAGCAAAAATTACATGGGGTATAAATTTATCTACTTACACATGCAAATTCTTTATCATAAAAACAGGCAAATATTATACATCATAAAATGGGAAAGAAATAAAATAATCTTTTATCACCAGTCACTCACCCAAAAAAGGAAATCCAATTTTGATTTAAATGAGAAAATTAATCTTGAAGAGTGTGCTATATATGTGTGTGTATAATTCTTTACTTCTGAAGGTTCGAGCAACTCAGCTCTAGGTGGTATTGAATTGGCAAATTTTGAAGGCATACAAAAACTTACAATCGATCTAAATACATTCACTGTATCGTGATCAGCCAAGCAGCTTCAAGACCTAAACAATACATGAAGCAATTATAAATTTCATGGCTGTTAAGAACTGGCACTTTGGATTAAATTACTTGGTACTTATTAGGCCACATGGCAAAAGATAATGGCGAAAAAGGTTCCCGGACAAAATTTTAATTGGAGATCATTTGAATATTTCCTTTTCTCTAGCCTCTAGGAATCTGCTTGTCAGAGAGGAGAAAACTAAATCACTGAAAAAGTAGTGATTAAATCATATGTACGAGAAGCATACAACATTAAGCATGAAATATTGCACTTTCTCATGAGATAATTTATGCAAAGATGTGGGTTGGTGAGAGGGAATGAATAGAGATAAAATGTATCGTGCTAACAAACAGACAAATCCAAATGTGCTGACGAAAAATGAACCACAGTGAACTATTTTAAAACACTCACAATGACAGAAAACCAACAATGTAACATCTTAATCACCTGTTCTGCACTGCCCATAGATCCATGACATGCCAATAACAAAACCCGACTTGTATCACCTAATACAGGATGAGCTTGAAGCTTATCTTTCAGAGAGGTTATGTCATCCCACCCAGTCATAAAAACTAAAACAGCACCTGGGTTTTCACTTTCACATATATTGCATAGAAGATACTCTATGAGATTAAAGTTAAGGCAATCAGGATTCCAGCAAGACAATGACTCCCTTGTCTGAGCAGAATAGTCCTTGAAGTCAGCAGCGCTAAGCGTCTCCTGATTCATTTTCAAGGAAATTGCTTGAATCATTAGACGGATATAAACCAGTAACTTCGGTAAAGTAAGAATTAGATTACCTCAACTGCGGAAGCAATTTGGCTCTTTCTCTTTCTTGGTGCTTGTTTGCTCATCTTCCATGTCTTTTCTGTACCATAATCGTCTATTTGATTATAAGGCGTCAACTTGTATCCTGTTGTCTCCAAAATACTTTCTAGGAAATGTGTCCGAACTGGATAAGTAAAGCCCTAAATGCAAACAGCAGGAAAGAATTAGGGTAACCTCCAATATATGTTCACAGGAGTACTACCTAAAGCTGAATTCATACTAGACAACTAAAGCCCTACAAGTGATATCTTCTTTGTTCAAAATATATTAGTAGTCACACACCAAAATGCATCAATTCTATTACTCATAAAAACAAAAGGCAACGACAGAGACATGCTAATTGCTGAGAGTAAATGCTGATCATCTGTTTTGGACTTCATACACCACATTTATTTCACTAAAAAAGACACTGAAATATTTCATAACAGGCACCCCCTCTATCAAGTCACACTATAGCAAAAACTCGGAGAAATTGCAACCAGAAACTTCCTGGAAAAAAGTATCCAAAGCACAACAAATACACATCACTCAGAAATAACATCAAAGAATCCCACATTCACGAACAAGAAATTATTAATTACAATTTTTAATTCATTTCATACCAAACACTAACCATAATTTTTTTGTCTGACTGTTCATTGAATGAGAAAGGATTGTAAATGACTAAATGGACAAAAAAATTATGGCTGCCCCTCGCATAACTGTGTCCAGAACATGAACCAACATTAACAAAGAAACCTACACTCAGGTGCACATGAGAGTGTGAAACTGCAGATACAACTCATCATATATCTACAGTAAGTACAATAAAGTAGGTTTCGTCAGCCCAAGTTCTAATATAGTCAAGATCTATGGGTGAAGTCACCATTTAATAGCTGACAAATATCTGACAATTGTACATGTGCCTGCCGACTTACAGATCTTCATGCCTCAAAATAAGGGGAAAATACTGCCCAATAAAACATATTTACTAAGACATGTGCCATGGCTAGGTTGCTAAATAACTAGTGGAATAAGGAAATAAATTCTGTGACAATCATGGTATATCTTTCTAGAATATGAGAACATATAGAAGGGTGACAAAACAGGACACTAACAGGGATTTGGACCATTGGAGCCCCACCGAAGTATGATGAGAAGAGATCTGCATCTAAGGTTGCACTCATCAAAACAAGCCTTAATTCTGCTCGACGAGGAAGAAGATCTCTCAAAACAATAAGCAGAAAATCTGTCATCAGAAGATACAAGGATGTAAGAATGGGTCTTTACCCTGCTTAATTTTACAAAGTAATTAGATACAGGGAGTACCTTCATTTATCCCACGTTCATGAATTTCATCAACGATGATATGTGTAACACCTTTTAAGCTTCTATCAATTAATAATCTACGCAACAAGATGCCTGTTGTGCAGAAGAGGAGGTGGGTGTCTCTTCCTTTCACACCCTCTAGACGAACTTTATATCCAACCTGTAAAGAGAACACCACGAGTATGGCAGGTATGGTTATATTTTCACTGAAATGTTCATAAAAGAAATAAAAAATGTTGCTGCATAAGTGATTTTGGGGATTAACTGTTTCTCCCAACATCTCCCCCCTCTCAGTGGCAATCCTTTCTGATACAGACATGGCAGATATCTTTCTAGGCTGAGTACATATAATATTGCACGTGGCCCCACGCATTGAGTCTATCTCCGTCTCCAAAATAAATTGGGGAATCTGGGTGGTCTTACCGCAACCAGTTTCACCAGATATGACAACCACCTAAAAAGACCAAATTGCCAGTCATAAATAACGTTATCAAAACAATCATTCAGAGGAAAAGCCTCCAGATTTTGATAAAATGTCACTAGCAATTGACTTAATTAAGAACAGGGCAAAAGTTTGACTTAATAACAATTTTAATTATAAGTCAAAATATTTGAGCACTCACAATTTATTTATTTATTTATTCTGGGCGTGACAGATGAATATCAGATGAAGATAGCTCAAGTAAATGGATCCATCTCTGATGATCAGAAATTAAAACCCCCTCAAGACCCTCTTATGTTTAAACTATTAAATGTTGGACAAATAATTTTATTTCTCAGTTCAAACCATGATAGATTATTTGGGAGAGCGCAGAATCTGAGAGTTGAAAAAGGGAAATTTAACTAGCAACAATAGGTGAGTACAACTAAACTGATTGGACAAATAAGAGGTAGATTTAATATACAAAACAACACTACAAAGAGCATCAATATGACAATTATAACACAACCAGACAAGTTAAATAACTAAATGAAAGAGCATGTTCATTGTGAGCAATAATCACCACCGGCGAAATGCCTCAAAGTCTGGAATACCTGGTTCTGTGAAATGGCACTCAATATAGCATCTTTCTCCTTATAGGCAGGAAGGCTTCTTCGGAACTCCATCATCTTCCTTCCTTCAGGAGATTCCTGCAAGAAGGTAACAAATATCATGATGGTGATTGATACACTTTCTATACCAATTACAAACCCAAGTGACCACTGCAAAAATATATCGTGATGGATAAAATAGCATCATTGTATGAACATTTGCATGATTAATAATATCTAAAATCAGGAGAAGAAATTAATATGTGTACTATATAAAAAGAAGAGAACCAAAAGAGGGGGAAAAAATAAACAATTTATTGAGATGTCCTGCATTGGAGGCTAAATTTTAAACCAGCAGACTTTGAAATTCATGAGTTTAAGAAGGATAAAATGTGTACCGCTTCTGGGTAATCGAATTCACCAGAATGGCTTGAGAACTCTTAACATAATATTTTCAACTGTTCATAAATCCCAATTTGACAATTAATATGCATCCTAAAAAAAGAGGTCTTATACACCAAAGTTTGGATTACTGAAACAAATAAGCATTTTAACGGATACCCAACAGACTCAGGAAGCTTTAAAAATGCACAGCACATAAATACTAAACGTACAAAGTAAAATCATTCTATCATTCTGTAGGGGCAATTGAACCTGCCAGGTGCGTTGCTCATTGTGCATTTGTAGACTTCTTTGCCGGAAGATCTTCTCCAGGGCAGCCTTACTATGTGGAAGTGGCTCTGGTTGCTCAAAAAGGCCTTCATCGGTACCAATACTGGCATTACTGCTTGATCTTGAAAAGACATCCATGCTCTTCCGCTTTCCAGAGATGTACTCCGTAAGATAAGCATCCACACGCTTTTGCATGCTAGGAGGCAAGATCACCTAAAAAAAGTATCCCACAAAATTGGGGCATATGAATGAAAAACTCCGCAGAGTACCCAGAACTGCTCGGGGTGGGGGGTTTTTATTTTCTTTTTTCCTCATCAGAAGCCAGTCTCTTATTATAAATCATTATTCTGCAGTTGGAAGACAAGGCTTGAAAGGGCATAATTTGATTGATAGAAAAGTGAGAGCTTCAAAACAATTACAATCTATAAGCCTGTGTTCCGATAAAAGTGTCTACAGATTGAGTAACTGATAATACTAGATGAAGCAACTCAATAGCAGCTATTATGTTGAATCCAAAAAGAGAATTAAGTGAAAATCACAAGTACCTCCCTCTGCGGACGTTTGTCATCAAGATCAAAGCGATAGTTGGGCAATGGAAATTTACTGACAACAACTACCTTTGTATATAGGTGGCTGTAAAATAAATGTAAAGTTAACCACAAAAACTATGAGAGTAGAGGACTTCAATACATATCACGCCAAAGATACCTATATAAGCCCATACTGCTGGCTAAAGCTGCGATTTGCTCAAAATCACGTCTGTCTTTTTTCTCTCTTGATACTAACTCTTGCTTATCCTTATTGCGTAATAAAGTATCCAACTTCCATTTCCATGCAATAACATTGTCCGAGGAAGTATCCTGAAATTAAAGAAGAAAATTGAAGGACCAACTATGAAGATTTGTACGAGCATGACACGAGAACAGCATACTGCAAGTGCAGGCTTAAACATGTATGGCTATAGAGAAATTTACAACAATATCTACAGAAAATAGCAGGCAGCTTCCAAGTTCGACATCAAAAGTACAAATGCGAATTAAATCTGTTATGAACGTACACTAAAGACATTTCGAGAGCATGGCAGTTGAGCATTATACTGTCTGAGGCATTCCCTCCCCGGAAAAAATTAATAATAAAATCCACAGGTGGTTCAGTCGCAAGTTTTAAGTTTTTTTAAAGCTTGAATTTCAAATAAGTAGCGTACACACTATACGTTTTGATAAAAATACATGCAAGGATATTAAACCAACTAAAACTTTCTCATAATATTCTTCGGGTTCAGATTGAAGTGTCCCATCTTCTTTGGAGTAATAACGGGAAAAAATACATAATCTGTAAACATAAACATACAGTTTGAGCCGAAAACTCGAATTCACAATCAGCAACTTGCTCGGCCACCTCGTCATGCCCCGAGATTGCCTTCTGCTGTTGAAATTGCTTCTGATAGTGATGAGGTGGCAAGTAAGGATAAGATTTAACCAGATTACCATTACCATTACCATTACTGTTAACTTTTGAACAACTTAAAGGGCCTCGCATTTCAGCCTCACTGCAAGTTGTTGCATTTGTATGCTTGGAGTCAGCCGTGGCAGAGGCAGTGGTGATTACAGAGCGGAGGCGGTGGTGGGGAGGTACGTAGAGCGCGCCGTAAGATGACGGCGGCTGGTCTTTCATTCTGAAGATTAAGCGTGGCGACGGCAATGGGCGTGGCCGAGCGTCGGCGGAGTGGGGGTTTAGGGTTTTGAAGTAAGAATTGTGAGGGAAGAATCGAAGCGAAATGAGGTTCATACAATACGGAAAATGTGTTCGCACGGTGTTGCCGACGTGGTGGAGGTTGTTCCGCCGGTTCGGCTTAGGCTTAAGCCGGACTTTACACCTTTAGGGCGGTGGTTGGCTTTGGCGATGGAACTGATGCACAAAACTGATGATCGGAGTTTTAAGTTGGAGGTGGGGCGTGACGCGCACGTGCGGATACTACACAAATTGATGGAACGCCCACATCCTATGTTTGGGTGCACAACATCTCAAGTACGAATTAACGAATATACCTATATATGTATTTAACTTTGATTTTTTTTTTTTTGTTTTTCTGAATACTTTCAAAATTCATAGTTATATATAATTTAGAAAAAAATATTTTCCTAAAGAATTCTAAAAAATTTCATTATGTAAATACACGCATATTTTTTTTTTATTAATAATTTCAATGGAGTATTTTAATTGTATTTTTATTTTTCTTTTTAATTTTAACGTAGTAAGGTAATTAATATTAGGTGAAGAACCCAAAAACCCATAGTTTTTATTGTGTTTTCTTAAAGGTAATTCTTATTGTTTTATAAATAAAAAATAAAAGTCATCATGTTGCTTCCACCCGGGTAAAAGATACTAACCTGTATTCCTTTTGTATTTTTGAAATTATATTTTGTATTTTATTTCATATTCTAGATTCATCAATATATATTATATTTATTAATAATATCTTCACCACATATATTGTATTTCATAAAGTTAAAATATTATATAAAACACAAAATAAAATAAAAAATCTTATATGCTATTTTTTGTATACTACCATTCAACCTATTCTAAAATTAATGTCAAATGTATTTACGTTCTTATTATATATTTCCCCAATACATTATATTAGAATTATAATTTAGGAAACTGGGAAAATAATTTTTTCGAACTTTCAACATTGTGTTAATTCAACAATTTCTACTTAAATCCACTGTAAACTGGCATAAACTGAACAGGGGAAATGGCACTACATAAAGCAATAGGAATTATTATGATAAAACAGAGATTTTAAAGATGAAAATATTTGGTTACACAAGATGCACAAGTTCTCAGTTCCACACTGACATCTAGACATACAAAAAAAAAAAAAAAAACATTACTTCAAAATGGTACATTAAGCCCTCATTACTCAATTCCTTGGACAAGAATTTGGATAATTTGCACTTACCACAATTACTTATTAGCGATATAACTTTGATCAAACAAATGCAGTAGATATAAGCTTTCTCATCAGCCTAGTATGTGTAGCCTTTCACAAACATTCCCTTCTTAGCTTCCTCGCTTTCTCCTTCAGCCGAGTACTTTCCAAGTTGTGCCAAGGAGTTTGCCTTTGCACGCACCAAAAGTGATTTCTGTGCAGCTTCTACATTCTCTGGATGACCTTGCCATGTCTTGAGCACAGTGTTCTGCAATGCTCGTGCATAAGAGAAGGACACGTGCCATGGGTTGGGGCTCTGGTTCATTGCGTTGAGGTTCAATGTTGCCTCAACCTCAGATTGTCCTCCTGACAAGAACTAAAACAAGAAGAGAAGTTTGTTCAATAAATAATTCAGATTGAGAATAAATTGAATCCATGCTAAAACAGTTCTTTCTAACAGTTTCTTTAGCTAAATCAGGAAGAAGAATACTTTATATGAGGGTTCGCGATAGTGTTTGCTTCTATAGATATAATTCAAGGCCAGTGACTCACCCTTCCGACCCTTATGGATCCTAGCCAAGTAGCTCTTTAGATGATATGGTTCATTTTTTCATTAAGAAAAAAGCCAAAGCAACAGAGCAAAGAGTAATATGGTCAATAATTGGTCAGTGAGCTAGTACCATAATTCCTGGAACTGCAGGAGGTACTCTTCTTCTAAGCATGGTAAGCGTATGTTTAGCAATGATATCTGGAGAAGCCTTTACTTTGTGTTCAGCCCCTGGAGTTACCATGCTGGGTTTCAGCAGAATCCCTTCAAAGGTGACATTGTTCTCCGCCAAGTAGTAGAAAACCTCTGCCCACACTCTCTCTGCCACTTCAAGAGTCCTCTCGATTGGGTGGTCTCCATCCAGAAGAATCTCAGGTTCCACAATTGGCACAAGACCATTGTCCTGTATAAAAACATTACATGTCAAAACCTATCTAACTCTACTAAGTGTAATCCTCCAGTTCTAGGACAGAAACAAGTCAGCATATTCATATTCTAAGAAAAGGCAGGGTCAGGAAGTTGAGACGTTAAAATGAATACCTGAGAAATCGCAGCATAACGAGCGAGACCCCAGGCTGCTTCTTTAACAGCTAAAGCAGAGGGACCACAGGGTATGCTTACTACAGTTCTCCTAAAATATATGGATACAAAGTCAAAGTGATAAGTAGTCTCTAAAGGTAAGTTGTAAGAAACAAAAGAACTGCATTTTTATGAAAAAATAGTCAACCATTTTGCAAAGCGAGCCCCTTGTTTATAGTATTCGGCAGATCTAGAAGCCAATCCATCTAATCCTTGGCACCAAGATTCATCGTTTGAGCCTGGTAGTGGAACCAAACCCTGCCAAAGAGGCAAGAAAGAGTAAGTGAGGGTAAATATAGAAGAGGATATAGTAGATTAATGTCAGTATCATGAAATGCAAATTCCCAAGCAATTTGATAATTACAAGAAATTTTATGTAAACATAATCTGAAGTATTGTGTTAAAGCCCAGAACAAGATTAATTTATTTGGAACTCACCTTATCAACTTTAATACCAGGTACAATATTCTCATCACGCAAACAGTCCACAAACTTCTTGCCATCCGTGGTTGACTGGTAAAGTGTCTCTTCGAAGAGAATTGCACCAGAAATGTAATCACCCAGGCCAGGAGTGGTCAGCAAAAGTTGCCTATAGGCCTGCCTGTTTGTTTCCGTGTTGTCAAGCCCAATGGATGCTAACCTCTTACCACATGTGGCATTTGACTCATCAATCGCAAGGATTCCTCTACCTGGAGTTGCAATTGATTTCTATTCCCAATAGAAACAAAGCAGAGAGAACTTTAGCATGGAGCTAATGCACGTTATCCAATTAACAAATATGCGACTGCAATTTAGCCACTATTGACAGAAAAGATGTAAATAACTAAATGTAGCAATCAACAAAATGTTCATTAACAAGAATTATGCAATCGTACAACAGCGTGATGAATCATGGCCTCACAATCATTAAGAAACTAACCATTTATTCTGCCCAGTAAATTTCACTGCACACAAAATTTCAGCAACGGCAGAAGACATAAACTACTTAAGTTATCTCATGGACTTTCGAGAATCACAAAAGTGGCATAAATCCTGCTGAATATGAACTAGAGATAAAGCAAGTCATTCAAAATTTTAGAAAAGAAAAAAATCCTATCAAACTGAAGCAGATTGTAAACAAAAGGCAATAACAAAATAAAATTAAACTAAAAATAAAATAAAAAACATAGAATACTTGTCAGCGTATTTCCTGCGCACTACAAACCATGATACATTACACAAAACCTGACCGATAGAATTCCATGTTGAGAAATATGGCAGCAGCGTAAATTAATTATAGATACCCAAAAAATGAAACAAGCACGTATACGGCGAAATCGCTTACGGCTGTTTTGACGAGCTCGTCGGTGTAAGATCCAGCGCGGATGACAGATACACGGCGGATTGGCAGCCGCGCAGCCGCTCCCGTCCGCGGATTGACGGACTGCTGGCCGGCGATCCACGATGAGGAGGAGGCGTTCAATTTCACCAAACTCGAGCAAGCCATTTCTCTTCTTTTTCTCCTTAAACAACAAAGAAAAAGGAAAATTAGAGAGAATAAAGGTAAGCAGAAGAGATTTGGAGTGCTGTTTTGGGAGGGGAGTAGGTTTATCAGGAGCAATGGGGAATGAGTTGTTTCTTCTTTACCTTGGAGAGTCCGCGGGTTGGCAACTATGACTAAAACAGGACAGTGTATACATGCGGGCTGCCGATCTACCAAACACAAACAAGGACATCGTTGTGCGTCTCTTTCAGGTTGTTTTGCAAAATTACCTTGGTGTCCTTAGCTTCTGACGTGGAAAATTGAATTCTTATTCTGCCTTTAGAATTTTCGTAGCAATACATTTAATTAGCGATAATTATATTATTTTTATGTAATTTTCTAATTTTTGGCAATTCTTTGCTTGGCCTTTGTTGTTAATATACGTAAATATTTGTGTGCATCGTATGCACCGTACAACCTTATTACAGTATTGGTGATTTGTTATATTAAAAATATAATAATATTTTTTAAATAAATAAATATTTTTTTCAATTAAACAAATAATATTATAGATAAGTGCATGGTCCACATTCTTTGTGATAATAATTGAATATTGCAGCTTGCGAATATTGGATATTTAATTGATTTATCAGGCGTAAAAATAAATTAAATAGCAAAAATATTAAATGTTTTATATTTTTTTATGTACGGCTACTCTCAATGGTCATATTTATTGCATGAAACATAGCAAGTAGCAACTCCTTGCATAAGATTTTACTTCATCAAGTATTAAAATGAAAAGCAATTTCAAATGAATTAAACAAATTATGTTCTAGAAGTTAATTTCAATTATTATATGCTTCCTTTTCTAACAAAAAAAAAAAAAACCTCCTGCATAAAAGAAAAGGGGAAGTGCAGACTACGGCTGGGTTCGTTAATTCAGGTCTAAACAAATCGAATTTTCACAAGCTAATAAAAATTAACCATAAACCTGCAATATTATAAGCTAAAATATGTTGTGACCCGTTTGACATCTCTAAATATTATCCACAATGAGACTACCGAAAGCAAACGGAATATGATGGAGGAGAGATTTTAAAGATGGAAAGATTTAGATGGACAAAGTTCTGAGTTCCACAATGACATCTAGATATACCAAAACAACATCGCTTCAAATGGTACACTAAACCAAATAACAGTATACTTCAAAATGGTACATTAAACCCTCATCAATGCCAAAACCATAGGCTACAGTCCGGATAATTTTCACTTATCACAACATCTTATTCACTCAAGCACTATATAATTTTGATCAAAATACTACAGAAGAAGTGAACTTTTTCATTGGCCTAGTAAGTATAGCCTTTCACGAACATTCCCTTCTTAGCTTCTTCGCTCTCTCCCTCAGCTGAGTACTTTCCAAGCTGGGCCAAGGAGTTTGCCTTGGCACGCACCAAAAGTGATTTCTGTGCAGCTTCTACATTCTCTGGACGACCTTGCCATGTCTTGAGCACAGTGTTTTGCAACGCTCGTGCATAAGAGAAGGACACATGCCACGGGTTGGGACTCTGGTTCATTGCGTTGAGGTTCAATGTTGCCTCAACTTCAGATTGTCCTCCAGACAAGAACTAAAACCAGAAGAAAAGTTAATTCCAAGGCCACTAAGGTTAAGAACAAATTTTATAAAAGAAAGAACACATAATCTGGTATCAACCAGTAAACCAAATATTAATGGTTTCTGTTCTACTGATCAGAACAAGCATAGTGAATATGACAGTATGTTATACTTCTTAATATTATATGATATGATAAACAAACATGGTAAACACACCCCACCCTCAATTGTGCAAACCAAGAAGCTCCTTAGAAAATGATTTCACTTTTTTCATCCAAATAAAGCCCAGAGGTAACAGCGCAGCAGTGTGTAAAATAAACAATAATGGGTGAATGAGCAAGTACCATGATTCCTGGAACTGCAGGAGGCACTCTTCTTCTAAGCATGGTGAGTGTGTGTTTAGCAATGGCATCTGGAGAAGCCTTTACTTTGTGTTCAGCCCCAGGAGTTACCATGCTGGGTTTCAGCAGAATTCCTTCAAAGGTGACATTGTTCTCCGCCAAGTAGTAGAAAACCTCGGCCCACACTTTCTCTGCTACTTCAAGAGTCCTCTCTATTGGGTGGTCTCCATCTAGAAGAATCTCAGGTTCCACAATTGGCACAAGACCATTGTCCTATATAAAAAGTTAACACATCAAAACCTATGACTCTATTTAGAACAAGTATAATTCCAGTTCTAAAAGCACACCAGTGGGAAGGGGAAGGGGGAAGGGAGAAGGGGGAAGAGGGAAGGGGGAAGAGAGGATTTGACGGATACCTGAGAAATTGCAGCATAACGAGCAAGACCCCAGGCAGCTTCTTTGACAGCTAAAGCAGAAGGACCACACGGTATGCTTACAACAGTTCTCCTAAAATATACAAATGGAAGCCGGAGTCATAATTAGTCTGAAAGTACGTAGTAAGAAACAGTAGAATACAGCTTATGAAAAGATAGAATACCATTTTGCAAAGCGGGCCCCCTGCTTATAGTATTCGGCAGATCTAGAAGCCAATCCATCTAATCCCTGGCACCAAGATTCATTGTTTGACCCTGGTAGTGGAACCAAACCCTGCCAATGGGGAAAAAGAGCAGGTGATGGAAAAGATAGAAGACTATATTAGATTGATGTCAGGGTACCACAAAGTGCGAGCAATTCAATAATTAAAGAAAACTTACAGAGACATAATCTAAAGTAATGCGGTAAAGCTCAGAATGAGATCAACTATATTTTGAACCCACCTTGTCAACTTTGATACCAGGTACAATATTCTCATCACGCAAACAGTCCACAAACTTCTTTCCGTCAATGGTTGATTGGTAAAGTGTCTCTTCAAAGAGAATAGCACCAGAAATGTAATCACCCAGGCCAGGAGTGGTCAGCAGAAGTTGCCTATAGGCCTGCCTGTTTGTTTCTGTGTTGTCAAGCCCAATGGATGCCAACCTCTTACCACATGTTGCATTTGACTCGTCAATTGCAAGGATTCCTCTCCCTGGAGATGCAATTGATTTCTATTTTTTCAACAGAAACAAATCAGAAACAACTTTAGCAATGAGCAACCTTTGCATTATCCAGTTAACAACTATGCTACTGCAATTTCACCATTATAGTGTGAAAATATGTAAATGACTTAATGTAGTGTTCCAAGTGCTCAAACTAAAATATCCGACATTTATTAGCCTCCTATAAAAGAGAACAGGACCAAATTAAAACCTCTTCATCGAGTATTTGTAGTCCTACATAATGTAATATGTGAATTGTACAAATAATTGCCACTCATATTTCAAGCCTAGTGATAAAGCTAACTGTCGCGGACTTGTTCCCTCAACAACCAAAAGAACAGTTCAAATAAGTAACAAAACCTAATCAACCAATTTTAGATCATTATGTAAAGCTAAAAGACGTGGACCTCAAAATATTCAAAATCAACTGTTGCGGTCAACCAAAATGTCTGTCAATAAGAGTGATGCCATAGATGCAGCATGAATCATTGTGGCCTCGCAACCAGGTAATTAAAACGATACATAGAACTTCCATGTTGAGAAATATGGAAGCAGTGTAAATCAATTATACCACCATCAACCACAACCAGAACAAGCACGTATGAACGGAGAAATCGCTTACCGCTGTTTTGACGAGCTCATCAGTGTAAGATCCGGCGCGGATGACTGATACACGGCGGCTTGGTAGTCGAACAGCCGGTCCAGACCGCGGATTGACGGACTGCTGCCCGCCGATCCACGACGAGGAGGCGGCGTTCAATTTCACAAAACTCGAGCAAGCCATCTATCGGTTTTTCTTATTTCCCTCAAGCAACCAAAAAGAAGAGGGAGAACAAAGAAACTAGAAGAGATTTCGACTGATTTATGAGGAGAAATAGTAGTAATAGGGAAGGAGGAGAAATAGTAGTAGGAGCTGTTTCTTCTCTACCTTGTAGAGTCCGCGGGTTGGCAAATATTATAGAATAGGACAGTGTGCATTCGGATCTACCAAAGGACAGCATACTGTATACATGCGATGCGGATCTACCTAACAAGGACATCGTTGACGTCTCTGTTTAGGTTGTTTATGAAAATTACCTTGTTGCCCTTAGGGTGGAAAACATGACAACTAGTCACTATTAGGGGTTTTTATGACAATTAGATAATATGGGGAGTTTTTATGAGGTATGACAACATAAATATTAAAACAAAATTTTATTGGAAAAAAAAAGTTGTAAATTAGCCCTTAAACTAATATTAAAAAGCTTAAATTTGATTAAATTTTGTATTTTTATCCAATTAACTTTTCAACTTTTATAATAAGCGTCTAAAATTTTTAATATAAAACAAAAACACTCTTCTAAATATTAAATAACTAAATAAGCTTAAAAGATATTTAATAAATCTAAAAATTAACAAATCATGTCATAACCATATTTAAATAAATTAATAAATTAAGAGATTTATATGCCTACGAAATCCTAATTAATATAATGGATCAGACTAAATTCAATAAAGGTCAAAACACACGCAGACTTTGGTCAATTTGATTACAGATTTAATGAAAAATTGACGGATACAGCTATTGCGATGAAATACATGTGTATTGAAGACAATATTTTTAGTAAAATATAATTTATTTTTAAATTATTAAAAAATTACTTTATATCAAAAAAGTATTACTCATCTCAGAATATAATGTTTTAAATATAAAATTTTGCAATTAGTACATAAATGTAATATTTTCTTTAACAAAACATAATATTTTTGTAATGAATTAAAGTATTAAAAATATTAATTTTTATCCAAATTATTGTATTCTCTATTTGGGCATATTCACATAAGGTGCGTTTTTGCACGAATTTGAATTGAATTAAATCAATTACACAGATCTTTGTATCAATATTTTAGAGCATTTTTGTAGTAATACTTTTAATTACGATAATTATATTTTTTATATTATAATTTTTTTAAAAAAATCGGCAACTTGCTAATGTTAGATGTTATATAATTTATTACCGATGAAAAAAGATGTTCTGAATTACTTAAAAAATTACACGTCCCGTGTTTATACTTCAAATTTTGATGGTATAATTCTTCAAAAAGTTCACAACAATTATGTGTTGTAACATATCAATATAATATACTAAATTAATATTTAATTATTTGATTTAACGGTATAAAATAAATCACTTTTAATTTAGATTTTAACCATGTGTTATGTAATTTAATCTTTTTGTGAAACTTTAAAGTAATTTTTGTAGTTTGTATTAAAATGTAAATAATATATATATATATATATAAGAACTCTTTATAATCATCTTTACCTTTAGGTTTTTTCAATTCATGATCGTTCGTATGATCATTACTTATTAGGATTTACCTTATACTACGAATATAACTACAAAATATGTCAAATGACACAAAATTGAAGTCCACTTATTTTATTATTCAATAAAAATAAATTGCATGTCATCTTTCAATTTCATGTCATTATTTATATAAAGATAAATGAATTTAATATTATATATCTAAACATTAATTTACATTAATAATAATTATCTTATTTATGTTAAATAAAATGTTGGTATGTATTATTTTTTATTTGCAACAATAATTTGTTAATATGCATTACATGGTAAGTTTAACATGTAATTTTATTAAAACTTAATTAATAATTAAAATTGATAGAAATAAAAAAAGATGTAATATTTATCATATTTAAATTACAAAGATATATGCTTATTTAGGCTAGAGTATTCATGTTCAAATATATATTTTTCATTTTGTCGATTATTGTATATTTATTTGGTTTAATGTTATTATAAATAAGTAATATTATGTAGACTCGTAATCCACATACTTGCATCACTCTTTACGTATAATTTAGCTCAATATTATTTCTAATAGATAAAAATATATGTTAATATGATTGGAGAGGTTGTTGCTAATAATTTAGTATGTTTATTAATTCCATTGTTATAGTGTGATAAAATTTTATTTTATCATAATTTTTTTAATTTTACGCTAATAGACAAATACTAATTTATAGAATACTGGTAACAAGAACTTTTTTAAGATACTCCATTTCAAGTAAACTTTTTAAAAAGTGAGACTTCCCAAGTCCCAAGTGGATGGTTCAACACTTCAATACGTCGGTATAACATTAGTTGATATGGATTTTTCTAATTGGTATAATTTTACTTTTGGACACACTCATATGGTGGGAAAGGTCCACATTATAAAAGCTTTTATATATATATATATATATATATATAAATTCTTACAGTTAATACAAAAAAAAATTGGAGTTTTATATAGTCCGTATCTATATTTTATGTTAGTAATTTCACAGTCTTTTTAAAATATATGGCTAAAATTGATATATTTATCTTATTTTTAAAAAAATGTGATTTGGATAGTTTCATTTAAATTATATATGAAAATACAACATATCTACTATGTGAGTTACCACTCAAACTCAATTAAAATTATCGTAATTTCAATATTTTCATATAAATAAATCTGAAAAAATCGACAAATCTTTTGTAGTAGTCATCACTTATAATATATAAAATTAATCATATTTTTACAATATTTGATTTTAGACCATGTCACATATATTAAAATGATACACGCATTATATTCATAAAATATAATTATATTTTGGTTGATTATTTGGATTAAATTTGAATATTTATTGTGTAATGAATTTATGCTACAATTTATTACACAAGCAAGACTCCTATCTCGAGATAAATGATATATGTTTATTTATACAAAATTATATTTTTTTTTATATTTTTCACCAATAAAATAATAAAATATTTTGAATATTCTTAAATATTTATTTATTTTTAAATCTGAATTTGCTCGAAATTATATTAAATATATTTTATTTTATAGTTCAAATATATTAAATCCATGAATATCACATGGTAATACAAGTTTAATGAATATATTGAATTGATTATTATATAATATTCATTTTGAAAAGTCTTTCAAAATATGCTTTTACTAATATTAAGAATGGTATATCACATATAACCCAGTTGTCGTTGTATTTTAGACACATACAGTTTGCATTTATATGTATCAAATGTATGAATTTTAATAATTTTTTAAATAAATAATAATTCATATGAACTTAAATTTTGTCTTTTAATTTAACTTTTAAAAAATGGATTCATGAACCTGAAAATATTTCGATAATTGTTTTGTGTATTGGAAAAACAGTAATATTAATATTTATAAAAAGACATCAATGTTAATTAATTTTCCCATGCAAATTCATATATTATTTATTAAAATAATAATTAAATATATGAAAATCTTAAAAAATAAAAGAATAAATAATAGTGAATCGCACGAGAGAATTGCTAATTTTGTTTGTATATATGTTGGATGTGTTACTTCTATATATATTAGAACTTAACTTCAATTTATATTTACCAAAAACTAGCCACCTGTTGTTGTACCACCTTTATCTTATAACTCACACTTTATTTTGATGGATTTAAAATTCCATCTAGAATGATGTGCCTCAGTTATTTATTTTATTTTTAACAAAATTATGTTTTTATTATTTTGCTAGCATAATAACAATATTTAATATTATAAAAAATAACGTGACACTGCAGAAAAATATTATTAAAAAATATATATATATATATATAAATACAAAAGCACACAAATTTAATCAAATATATATTTTCACAACAAATGGGCCCGTTTACTTGGCCGGATAAACCTGGATTACTGGAATTAGTCCTGGTTTATCCGGTGTTTACTTCGTAGGATTATATCCCGGGTCAATTCAGTCTACCCGGGATAAAAGACTAATCTCGGGATAAAATGACGGATTGTAATCCTACCAGTTACCCCGGGATAAAAATTATCCCGTGGGATAGGAATAGGAAATGACTATTTTACCCCTGTTAAAATTCGATATTTACAAAGCTGTCCTCATATATACCCTATATTATGGGCAATTCATTAATTTCACAGTTATCCACCTTTATCCCACAATGTAAACGGGTGATAGGATATAAATCACTTCCAAAATCCTACAGTTATCCTGCAAGGTAAACACGGGATAAAAATTAATAAATTATCCCTATCCCACGTTTTGTCCCAATTCCTATCCTATCTCATCTAATCCTAATAACCAAAGTAAACGGGGCATTTTATTAAATGTGCGAGAATATCTAAATGTTGCGTCCCTTTCTAAAAAGAAGGGGCATTTTATAAACGCTTGCATTTTAAAGCACTCAATACCTTCCCAAAAAAGAGAAAATGAAAATAACACCAAATACGGCCGCAGAAACATCTACATATTTATTCATTATTATTTTTTCAGTGGATAAATGCAAGTACCTTTGTATTATTACATTATTAATTATTATTTTTATGAGAAGAAATATAATATTCAGCCATTTTTAATTCCGAATTGTATGTATATATCTCATAACATAGAGAATGCAAATTACATTAAGGTTGAATTTTGAATTTATTTTTGACGAGATTTTTGGCAAATAAATCGGTTTTCAGAGGTTCTTACATTACCTGATTTTTTTACAAAATTGATTATATTTGCATGGAACCATAATAGGCTAACTAGCACTATAGTTGAATGAAAAAATCGTATTATATTATGAGTGATATTATATATTTAAATTAAAGTATACATTATCTTATAATTCGTATTTTAAGGTTTACAAGTAATGTGTAGTAATATTTGCTTTCGAATTATTATGATATTTGTTTTGGGAAGTTTTTAAAATTTATGATGTTTTATATGATAATAAAAATAATTATAATTGCATGAAATTGTAGGCGAGGTAGATAAACAAAAAAGTGTATTGTGTAATGGTTGGTGTTATATATTTAAAAAAGAAAAACGTATTATAGATGGTTCATATTTTAAGGTCAATAGGTAAAATCGCATGTGACGTGTAGTATTATATGCTTATAATATCGCAATTCTTAAATTTCATGATATTTTATTTAGTAACAAAATTGATTGTAACTGCATGAAACCGTAGGAGACTAAAAGCAACATTGTTGAACAAAATCGTATTATACAATGATCGATGATGGATGTTTAAATGAAAGAACGTTTTATATTATCCTTCATATTTTATGATCGAAAATAAAATCGCATGTGACGTGTAACGATTATTTATAAAATGTAAAATCGTGTTTTATAGATGGGAAAAAACAATTATTATAAACAAAAGTGAAGAAAATAATTTCACACTTACCTCGAGCATCAAATTAAATTTCAGAGTTTTACACCACAAACCCTAGCTTTTTATCAACCTCTGCAACACCATCTTCTCCATTTCATCTAAAAAAACCCTAATCCACCACAAAAATGTCGTTCTAGTACCTAAATCATCCCTTTTATCCGCATACATTTTGCAGAAACTCCATAAAAAGGATTTATCTATTTTACCCTAATGTCTCACGACGGCGCACGTATATCAGGGGCACCCGATGTAAGACCCGACCAAGCCGGCGGGGCTCCGGCGAGCCACGCCAACGGAAGCTCGAATGGTCCCGTGCAACTGAACGGCGCCGTTACGGCGGCGCCGACGTTTTTGACGCACAGGCTTAGGCTGAACCCGAATTCCGATCACAGGCCCGACAATTACGAGGATCTGGAGCTGGATTTCAGCCCTCAACTTTTCAGTTCGTTAGAGAGGTATCTCCCAGCAAATCTACTCCTCCAGCCGCGCGATGTGAAGGTCAAGTACATGCGGGAGATTCTTCTCCGGTACTACCCCGAAAGCGAGCGGATTAGGGTACTCTGCTAATTCACTCCCTCTGATTTGCATTTAGTGTGCGTGAGGCTATTTGCATGTGGAGTCTTAATTTTGGATTCTTCGAAACAAGCCACGTGGTGCTTTTTATGGGTTTTAGTGGAATGCGTTCAAGAATTAAGAAATTTGTGCATGTCTAGAAGATGATGGTTTAAGATGGAAATTCTGTGATGATATTTCACTTTTTAGGAAACAAAAGCTAAGGACTACATAATAATGATTTATTGCAATAAGGCATTATAGTGATTTAATATAGCTGAAAAGCAAGCTAATTGATTTGATACTCGAATTGAGATCAATCTTTAAAACAAGTGTGTATATGAACTTAACTTCCATTATATTAGTAAAAAATGATAAAATTTGTATAAATAAATCAAGCAATTGAGTAAAGCTCGTCCAAATGGGATGAAGTTAACATGGAACCAAGCTCAGACATAATTTGGCTCGATAAAAACCTGAATTGCTTGATCAATGGTATTTTCGAGCTAATTCGGAATGTTTCTACCTCTATTTAAGTGGAACTAACAGTCTGATCATTTTTTATATTTTTAAATATAAAAATATCCTTTCCCCAGTCTTCTTGTGTAGCATAGTTTTAGTAGTTCTTCTGTGCATGCTTTCCTTTTCTGTCCCCACTGAAAACTGTTGTTCTCTCTCTGTGTGTGCTTGTGTGACCATTCAAAAAATGTATAAATGCTCATGCTATCCAGTGCCACTTAGAATGTACTTCTGTGTTTAAACAGCTTCAGAAGCATAGAGAATACAGGCAGAAGATCATATCCAACTATCAGGTATGCTTTTTATTGAAATTTTGACTACTTTTGCTGTGTTCTTGACTAAACTCATGATGTTGTAGATGCGTGTTATGACCTTTCTGAAATTAGGGTGTAGTATCGGGAAAGAAAGCTCGTAAAGTTACCACTAATATTTATCAGAAATATTAAAATGAATTTGAAAGAACTAGGCTATTAGGGGGATCAAGGGCACACTTGAATGTGGCCCTCTTAAATTTTTACTAATTATTATTTGAGAAGTTCTTTTCACTGATGAATATCTGGCTTGCATAAAAGGAATGGGTTCTTATCCAATTGGTGGAATTTTTGTGAAAGGATATATTTGCAGCTATAAAATTTGTGCCTCTGTACTAGGCTAGAAACATGCATGTTGATATATGTTGATATGATGGAGGATGTACTTGTTTCTTTACTTGGAGAATGCTTCTGATTGCTTGTCAAAAGATTAAAATGGTTTGACATGATATGAATTTTCTTATTATCATATCTTTACACCTTGGGATTCTAGGACAGGAATGTTATGACTAGCATGTAGCAGTCACTGAATTGTCTTTGTCTGTACACCTTGAAATTCTATGACAGGAAATGTTGTGATTAATATGTAGCAGTCACTGAACTGTCTTTGTTTTCTGATTTGATCATGTAAGTGCAGGATTCTAACAAACAACTGAAACGTCTTTTCTTTTCTCAGCGTCTGCACAATGAGCTTTATAGTATGCATGCTGCAAACTTTTTTGCACCCTCGTTTCTAAAGGCTATCAGTGAGAACACTGAACAAGGTTTTAGAAACATAATGTCTGAACCCTCTCCAGGAATCTTTACTTTTGAAATGCTGCAGCCTCGCTTCAGTGAAATGTTGCTGGCCGAGGTGAGTTCTTTAGCTACACCTATCATGCAGCATCTTAACTTAATTTACCCAACTACTTTGGCTTTTATGCTCCCTCCTGTTTGCTCAGGTAGAAAATTTTGAAAAGTGGGTTCACGAAACAAAATTCAGAATCATGAGACCCAATACAATGAATAAGTATGGTGCTGTTCTTGATGATTTTGGCATGGAAACCATGCTTGATAAACTGTTGGATGAGTTTATACGCCCTATGTCAAAAAGTAAGTGAACATCTTGCGTGAATAAATCTGAGATTTGAATGCTGCTTTCAGTTTAATCCAGTCACGCACAAATCTTTTGCAGTTTTCTTTCATGAGGTTGGTGGAGCTACACTTGATTCTCATCATGGTTTTGTTCTTGAGTATGGGATTGATAGAGATGTTGAACTGGGTTAGTGACAATTTCTATGTACCTTCTTCCTCTAACATGTGTGTAAGTGCGTGTTTCATAAGTGTCTGAATGTAATTATAATTTTCTTGCTGGTGAATACTATTTTGTGATAAATTGATACAAATGACTATTTCTTCTGGATTGCTATTAGTTAGCTATCTATGCTCCACAATGATGCCTTCTGAACTTTTGTTCACATAATACTGCATATCATCTTCAGCATCTCCTCCCCTCTTCTCTGTACATCTGAACTTCTAATTCAGTTTTCGAGTTATAGATATATTGTTGTTAATAATTGTCCTTTAACTTAACAAGTCCTAATGTTTTAGGTTTCCATGTCGATGACTCAGAAGTCACCTTGAATGTCTGCTTAGGCAAACAATTTTCTGGTGGTGAACTTTTCTTCCGTGGCGTACGATGTGAAAAACATGTGAATACAGAAACACAGTCAGAGGTGAGTAGTTTTAAATGCAGTTTCTGATTCTCCTGAAAAAATAGACCTCTTTCTAAACACCAATTATTTTCACATCATATTATGCTATTTATGGCACTTTTTCTTTATTGTTAATTGTTACCATTAACTCAAGCTTAATCAGCCGGGACTTTGTATTGGCTCTTTTGTAGGAGATCTTTGACTACTCACATGTCCCAGGGCGTGCTGTTCTCCATCGTGGTCGCCATAGGCATGGTGCTAGAGCCACCACATCAGGAAATCGTGTTAACTTGTTGTTATGGTGTAGAAGGTATGTACAGACACCCTTCTTTTGCTATATCTCTTCCAGTCTTTTGGCTTTTAAGAACCTTGTACAAATGTCCGACAATGACAAACAATTTTCTTGGTCATTGGCTCATTGTAATTTTCCAAAATCAAACGGAACTTGTTAATTTTAATTGTGTTGGGTCAAATTATTAGAAAATATATATATAAAAAAAGGATCTTATTTTATCCCTAAATAGTGTTAGGAACTTAGGATCTTATAAACTGTTTTTAAAACATTAAAGGAAACACAATCTTATTTCTAAATAAGATCTTATTTTGACGAGCACTCATTTCTATTTTGTCATTGTAATTACACAGTTGTCATTACAAACATCATTTAACCTCCATTATCTTATTTTGGCCATATACTTCTACAACTTCCAGAAGAAAAAAAAAAAAAAAAAAAAAAAAAGATAATAATCTTATAAGATCTAAAAACATCTTATAAGATACAAGAGCTTATAAGATCTTCTAAATAAGCTTAGCCTAGCACCCTCTAGGTTATGATATTTATTGGTGGTAATGCCTCCCTAGATTTTTTGCATTAATTGTCGGCAAGATCTAAACCTGTTAATTGAATTCATAGGTTACATTTGTTACCACAACTGTGTACTCTGAATCTAAGCATTATAAATTGGATTTTTGAACCAGCCATTCTTGTGTCATAGACATGAACTTTCAGCTAATCGCAATTCTGACATCTTCACCCTGCAGTTCTGTTTTTAGAGAGTTCCGGAAATATCAAAAAGATTTCTCCAGCTGGTGTTCAGAGTGCCAACGTGAGAAGAAAGAAAGACAACGCCAGTCTGTTGCTGCTATCAAACTGGTATACTACTATAATCCATATTTAAGAGTTTATCGCCTTGCTTTTATCTGTGAATGACAATCCTACCCCCCTTTTTTTTCTCTTTAAAGTGGAATCATTTTTTTTACTCCAAACGAAGGAAAACACAAATCATAAGCATTACCAGATGTGAATGTATTTTACTCCCCAAAAATTTAACAATGCATTTTTTAAGCCCTTGAATTTTGCATTTTGTACTATTGAGCCCTCGTACTTTTATTTTGTTGCTGTAAGCCCTTGAACTTTTATTTTTGTGCACATTGAGGACCTTTGAAGGGCTCAATGTGAAAGGTCCTTTATTATGTGCACATTGAACTTTTGCATTTTGTACTATTGAGTCCTTGTACTTTTATTTTGTTGCTTTAAGCCCTTGGAACATTTATTTTTGTGCACATTGAGTACCGACAATGTGAAAGGTCCTCATTGTGCACAAACATTCAAGTTAAAAGGCTTAATATAATTTCCTAGATATGCATGTCCTCACCTACAAAGGGATTAATGGGAACAAAAACGAATTCAAGGGCGCAATGCAACAAAATAGAAGTTCAAGGGCGCAATGCAACATAACTTGAAAGCTTGGGGGCTTAAAGTTGCATTTGTTCTAAAAAAATATTGAATGTTGACCATGGAAGCTACTAACATACTTGAGTAAAAGGGGGTATAAGAGCTGCATTGTGATTCTTGCTGTAATAAACTTTGGCAGATGTGAAATTGAAAAATCTTCTGTATTCCAAACCACCTTTATCACAAGGATCATTACAAAAATCAATTGCATATCTTGCTTGTGCATCTCAAGTGAAATCTGATAAGTTGTAAAATAAACAATACAAATGGGTACAAGAGCTGCGTTGGGATTCTTGCCGTAATGGCTTGCTGGTGCATCTGAAATGGAATTTGATTAGTTCTAAAATTGTTAATTTCGCAGGAATTGCTGAGGAGAGAGGGGCAAACTGCTACTTGAGCTCCCTGAATCTTTGCTTCTTCAAGCTGTCTAATATGCCAACTCATCCCTGGAGACCCGGAACAAAGTGTTCCACCCATCCCATCCAAAACGATCATCGTTTTCAACAACATGCGGAAATGATGCTTTTGTTGTCTGTTCTGTTGCTATCTGAGCACATATGTAAATTTAAACTTAAGTGGGTGCAAGAAACCTGATTTGGCTCCTGACTGAAGGAAACGTGTGTCATGTGACTGTTAACAATCATTCTTTACAGATTTTCAACTGTTTATACTTGGTTTCATCCTGCCCTTGTTCTGCAGTGCATTTAATGTTCCCTCCCTTCGATTATAGATTTGCTCTAGAACAGTAGGTATTTTGAGTGGCTGCATTGGTTTAGACTGAAAATACAATGCCATTGTTACATTATAAAGTTTATAATCATTTGATCCACAAGATCATATGATTTTTCCTTTTAAGAATTTCTGCAGCCATGTAGCCATGTATTGAGAATTTTACTTCAAATAGTTGCTAGATTGACTAATTCTTCCTATGCTACTTCAAAAACACAGATGAAAGGTATGTTTTTTAATTTATACTTGTATTGTACTGTTTGAAAAACACAATTATAGGTATATGATGAATATTTGCTTTATATTGTTGGGACTTTTATGGGTTTTCATTATATGAATTTATCCTACTAATTTGAAAATCGATCAAAACAAGTGAAATTTGAAAAATATGTGCAATCGTTGATAGGATCATTACTTTTCGGCTTTAAGGGAACTAGACTCTTTGCCTTTTGACTTTTTAGGGAACAAGCTCATGAACAAAATTCCTTTCGCCTTTAAGGAAATGACGCTTGTTGATTTACTCTTTGCTTATTGTCTTTGAGGGAAGAACTCTTGTGCTTCATCTCTTTGCCTTTTGTCTTTAAGGAAATGCAGCTTCTTGATTTACTCTTTGCCTTTTGCCTTTAAGGGAATGGACTCGTGTGCTTGATCGGGTTCAAGGGTATTCTTTTTAACTTTTGTCTTTCAGGGAATGAAACTCATCGAGTAATTCTTTGTCGTTCACCTTTAAGGGGGGTAAGTGCTTCATCGACTCAAAGAAGTGGTTTTTGTTTTGTTTTGTTTTTTTCTTTTTTCTCCTTTAAAAAAATGAACCTTGTCGAGTAATTTTTTGACTCTCTGCTTTAAGGGAACGAATCTCATTAAGTAACGAGCAAGTATCTTATTGAATCGAATGAGCATTCTTTCTAAATTTTGTATTTAAGCGAATGAAGCTGGTCGAGCAAGCGCAGACGAGGTTGTAAGGAACCCTCTTTTAAACCTAATGGCCTCGGGTTGAAGGGTCACTCTTTCCAACTTAAATGGCCTATAAAATGCATGATAAAAGCTTTTGAACAGATAACTCGGAAGTCATGTATCTATAACCATCTTACAACACTCCATCCATCATCCAAGAAACATCATTTACATTCCTCAAAACAATATAAAATTACAATAATAACACAAACACTCAGAAAATCATGGGTTAAATTAATAGTTTTAAATTAATTGATAATTAGCGATTGCAAACCTGTGTCTTTATTTTTCTTATTTTTAGGACTAAAATAAAAATAGTATAATACAAAATAATTTTAAAGTCATTTTTGTTCACTGAGTAAAAAGTGAACATTGTAGGAAAATAATTTTTCTAGTCGTGATATATTTAAATTTTATAAAAATAATTTTGGTTAATCAATATCTAAAAATATTGAAAATATTTTATTATTTTACTAGTAACCATATATGAAAAATATACTTTTGTATAAAATATATATTACCTCCGTCCCAAAATAAAAGTTAGTTTTTATAATAAAATGATTAATTATTTAAAAATTAAATTATGAATTATTTTTATGAAAAGTATTAGTCCATGTTTATTTATAGTTTAAATCCAATTTAAATAATCCAATAAACAATAAATATTAAAATCTAACTCAAATAATTAAAATCTAATTCAAATAATCAAATATACAATAAATATTAAAATCTAACTCAAATAATCAACAATTAATAAATTTATTTTTCTCATCTAATATCTCTTTTTAATATATATGATATATGTGTAAAATTAAAGATTGTGAAAAGATGATTAATTTAATATATTATACATAAAACGAATAGAAATGAAAAAAATATTTGTAATTTAACAAGTTATAAAAAATATTCTAAAAAAGCAAAAAATAAAATTTAACTAATAAAAAATTAACCCATCATTTAAAAAAAAAACTGAAAATAAAGGTCAAAATTATATTTAATTTATTATTATTATTATTATATATATATATATATAGATATGTTGAATAAATATTTATACACGTTAAAAGAACTCTTTAAAATATTTTAATAATATCCATATTTTTCCCTTACCGGCGCTTCACAGTCACAGTAACGGATATGTAGATACAGGCGATCCCGTTAACTTTCCCGCTTCTCGGAATCGGCACTGACTATAAATACTTGCACCTTTCAATTTCGACTGGTTTCACTATACACTAATAATTCGATTTTTTGTTGTGTATTAAGCTGCAACCTTAAGGTTCTCTCTCTCTCTCTCTCACACACACACACACACACACACACACACACCCACCCCGGCCCCCCACAACACACAGAGACTCATGGAAAGAATACGCGGTGTTTAATGTGCCATTTCAGCTAATCTGAGTAATTGCGAGATTGAATGCGGGATCTTGTTATCTCGGAGTTGAGATAACTTGTTTCCTCTTCCAATTTTTGGGGATTATGCCGCGTTTATGGTGTTTAGAATAATTCTGGATTACGAGCGAGCAGTTTCTGCTATTGGTTTAATACGAAAAGTTGAACATGCATATTTCTTCGATTTTCTGTTACAATCCGAATCCGCCATTTGGTGTCTGTGAACTGTGCGAACTTCATCCAACCTAAGTTTTGCAATTTCATCCTTTATAAATGGCTAATTTAATGTTTAAACGCACCTAGATTTAGTACAGAAATAATAAAACAACTCGATAGTAGATTATATGATTAAGCAGTAATAGTAGATTCTAATTTTATACGACGAATTCATTTCTTGTTTGCTGACTTATTTCCTTCTGCTGCGTTGCATCATTGCAAATATAACTCCCTATGGTGATTCTAATCTCAATATATTGAGGATGCTCTGTTCATTTTCAGTTCATCAAAACACGAGTTCACATATGGATTCCTATGCACTGAAGTCAGTGATTGACTTACCTGCTCCTTTTCGCTCAGCTTTTTGTTTCAGGTACATGTACTATTTCATTTTCCATAATCAAATTGATATGGAAATTCAGTTTAGCACTGACGTGCATATAATCAAACTGTGACTGTCTGACACAAGGAAACAAAGACAACACCTAAGCATCTTTATTCTTAAGAGTGAGCTATGAGCGATGTTTATTTTGTTCGAGCATCTATTAGTGCTCTTTAGAATTGCAGATCATGGAAATTGATATTGGAAGCTTATTGACCAACATTCCGCATTAAGAGAAGGTTCCCGTACAGAGGAGAGGCGTAACCTTTTATTACTTCTGCTGATAATATCACTTTAAGGGGGCAGTTGGCCTCAAGTATAGTTGGTTTTGATTTTTCTTCTGCTTTTGGAATTAAAAAGGTTACTTTTGTTATATCCTTTTCAATATCCACGCAGATATTTCAACTCACTGCAGAGTGAATGCTTTTCCACATGCTACCTTTCCGATGTAAACATGGTCATTTCAGCACCAACTGGAAGTGGAAAGACTGTACTTTTTGAGTTGTGCATCATGAGGCTTCTTTCCAAGTTCATCACTGGTGATGGCAAATTCACCCATGTTAAAGGGACCCTCAAAACAGTATGTTTCTGATAATATTAATCATGAAAATTATTGATATGTATTTGTCTGGAGAGATTAACGTGGTTTCAATTAAGTGGGTAATATTGTCAAAGACTACTCATCTTTTTCTTCTTTGGGCAGTTGAGAAATCTAGAACTCTGCCGTAGTACTCGACTTGGAATAATTTAATATATGCACCATAGAATCTATGAGAATAAATATGAAAGCTTTACTCGTTTCTTTTTATAAAACTGAACCTGATAATTAATTATATAATAATTTATCTTTTCAAGTGGATGTGCTGAACGCAAATCCTCACTTGTATCTGTTGCAAAAGTTTTTATTCTATGACTGAAGGAAGGTATGCTATTGCTTCAATTTGTGTATCCTTTTCTTTTTTCTGCTAACTGCTTACTAGTGTAAATATATTGTGTTTTGAAGATCTACGTAGCCCCATCAAAGGCCTTGGTACAAGAGAAGCTCCGAGATTGGACTCAAAAACTTGGACCATTAGGAATAAATTGCCTTGAGCTAACGGGTGATAATGAGTACTATAGCGTCAGGAGTATACAGGATGCTGACATCATTCTTACAACTCCTGAGGTAGTTAGCTAGGAGACTTATTTCCTATCCTTGTATGACACCATCCTTGATTGAGCTGACCTCCCTTCCCACAGAAATTCGATGCTGTGACTCGTTATCGCATAAAAGATGGAGGCTTGAGCTTTTTCAGTGATATATCACTTGTGCTTATTGATGAAGTTCATCTTCTAAATGACCCTCGAGGAGCTGCACTAGAAGCAATAGTCAGCAGAATCAAAATGCTTGCTCGCAACCCTGAAATGCAATCAAGTTCTTTATCTCTTGTTCGTTTTCTAGCTGTTTCTGCTACAATACCAAATATCAACGACCTAGGTAACCATGACCATTCGCTTGATTAAAGAGGTTTGCAGTTTGAAAATTTCAGTTTATGGGCATGATAACATGTTTTGTTTTTTGTGCAGCGGAGTGGCTTATGGTTCCAACTCAGGGAATTAAAAGGTGTGCTCAAATCTTGTCAAATGGCAGGTCAATTGATCAATAGCCAGTTACTTTAAAAATTGTATGACACTGCCCTTTTCCCAGGTTTGGAGAAGAAATGAGACCTGTAAAATTGACTACAAAAGTTTTTGGTATGCATAGTTTTCCTGAAGACTTGTTCCACCAACTGTTTGTCTTCGTAAAACACAAACTTATCAACATTCTGTGAAATTACCAGATGATACACTGCAGAGTTTAACTATTGATGTTAGAACAGATAATATTTATAGCAGCTTAGAATTATTTCTTTGAATATAAGAGTTGACATATTTTCTTGCAGGGTACACACCAGCAAAGAATGATTTCTTATTTGAAAAGGTATGCTTAATAACACATAATTAACATTCTGGACTGTTTACTTTCTTATTAATTACTGGATTTCTTAATCACCATATACCAAAATTATTTTATATTTCCTGATGAACTCTCTGTTTTGAATATTCAGCGCCTCCAGAACTACATATTTGGTACGCATGGAAACCTCAGCTGCACAGATTTTCAAATTAGAATTTCTCTAGATGGTTTTAGGTAGTATTTTAGAGGCAACAAACATATAGTAAAATGAAGACATTAATTTTCAGATCTTCTCATGCAATTTTCTGGAGGAAAATCTGCCTTGATTTTTTGTTCGACCAGAAAGGGAGCACAAGAAGCGGCACAGCGACTTTCTCAGATAGCAATGACTTTTGGTCATTCAAGTCCTTTCATCAAAAGCAGAGAACAGCAAGAAAGGTTAAAGGAAGCGTCATTATCATGTAGCGACAAACAAATGCAATCATACATACTTTATGGTGGTATGAGATCCTCCTTTTCTTGTTCATTTGGGAATTGGGTTCCGTGGGTAGGGGTTGGAAGAAGGTTGAAAGGAGAAGTAATTTAGGATATAGCTGTTAGTTCATCATCTACTAATTGTTTCTTGTGCAGTTGGATATCATAATGGTGGACTTTCATTGAAGGATCGTAATCTCATTGAAGGCCTTTTCTTGAATGGTGATCTCCGAGTTTTGTGCACCACAAATACTCTGGCCCATGGAATTAATCTACCAGCACATACTGTGGTCATCAAATCAACACAGTATTTGTATGTATCAGGCTTATTTACCGACTTTTTTTGTGAGTCCTGATTTAGGTATTTAGTTGGCAGACAAGCAAGAAATCTAGATATTCTTAGTCATATCTATGCTTATCGTCTGAGTCTTGCTCGATAGTCTCTATCATAAAATGCATTACTGTTGGAAGGTATAGATATTATTAAATATAAACAGGTGGAGAAAACCTAGTACTCATATAGTGTCATCATCAGCGCTTTGTTTGACTATATTTCCAACTTTCAAAGTACTTCATTCAATTTCTCTAGATTATTGACTTGTAGATGGCTCACGTTACTGGAATTTTAATATAACTAATGTGCTCTTATTTTGTACTTTGCGCTAGCAACAAGGAGAAAGGGATGTACATGGAATATGAGCGATCGATGATATTGCAGGTGCGTTACTATTTTTCAGGTCATTCTCAGAAATACTAGCATTATGATGCTCAATAGACTTAATACTACATTGGTAGGTGGTCTTAGTAAACCTAGCATACTAAATTTGGGGTGCACCATACCAGCTAAGGCAATTATGATTTTTGACTCCTGAGTGTCTCTTGTATTAAAATGATAGTCAATTTTACGCAGATGTGTGGAAGAGCAGGGCGTCCTCCATTTGATGACACGGGAATGGTCATAATAATGACCAGAAAAGAAACAGTACGTGCTTCCTCTGTTTATAAAATTAAGAGAGATAACTAATCACATGCTTTTCTTGACCCATTTGAATCATATGTCAGGTCCATTTGTACGAGAATCTATTAGGTGGATGTGAAATGGTGGAATCACAGTATGCCCATTTGTGATCTCTCCTTTTTCTTTGCACATGAAGCATGACATGTGTGAACAGTCTTGACCATTTTCTGGTTTGTTTCTCTCCAGGTTGCTTCCATGTGTAACAGAACATTTAACTGCGGAGATAGTTCAATCAACCATTTCAGATATAACAAGGGCAATAGAATGGATGAAGTGCTCATACTTGTATGTGAGAATGAAAAAGGCATGTTCTTTTAGCCTATTGGGAGGACATAATTTCAGTACTCTTCATTAGATTGCATTCTGAAAGTTTTCATGTAACAATCAGAACCCTGAGAATTATTCAATTAAAGGGCTGTCTGGTAGTCGAATTGAAAGGCATTTGCAAGGTAATTTATTCTGTGTGATGACCTGCTATTCACCCGGTGTTTCCTACCCTGACAACATGTTTGTACGTCTGCCAGAGATTTGTGTAAAGAAAGTCAATGAATTGTCAAAATATCAGATGGTTTGGACTGATGATGATGGTTTCCTCCTAAAGCCTCTTGGTATGTCATCAATTTGTTTCTGCAGTTTACGGATTATAATGCAGTAGAAAACTATAAAAAATTCTTCCTTTTTTTTTTTTTTTTTTTTTTTTTTTTTTTGGGTGTTCAGAGCCAGGCAGGTTGATGACAAAGTACTATCTGAAGTTTGACACAATGAAGCACATTATACAGGCCCCCACAAACTGCAGCTTAGAAGACACACTTCATACTATATGCCGGGCTGAAGAAATCGCATGTATTTATGCATCAAAATTAAGACTAACTGCTAAGCTATGAAATCTGGATAATGTCTTGACATTTTCAAAATGAAGGGATACAACTGAGGCGGAATGAGAAGAAGCTCCTAAACGATATAAACAGTGATAAAGATGGCCGGCTTCGATTTCACATCCTCGATAAAGGAAAGCGAAAAAAACGCATTCAAAGCAGAGAAGAGAAGATATTTATTCTGGTGAATGACTGCTTGACTGGGGATCCTCTAGTTCGTGACTTATCCATGGCTCAGGTTTTACTACCTCTGATTTGTAGTTTCAGGATTCTAATTTAATTTTTTTAAATTACGATTTAGCATGTTATATGTTATAGGACATGAATTCTATATGCTCAAATGGGTCTAGAATTGCAAAGTGCATGAAAGAGTATTTTACATACAAGAAAAGCTATAAAGGGGCTTTGAATTCAACACTACTAGCCAAATGCTTAAATCAGAAGTTATGGGATGATAGCCCATACTTGCTGAAGCAACTACCAGGCATTGGAATGGTGACTGCAAAGGTTCGGTTTCTTGGACTTAGGTACTGTTTGAAGATCTTGCTTTGCCATCTATGAAGATATACCAATTTTCTATTCTTTGTACACTCGTTAAACTCTAATTAGGCACTGCATTCAATGGGAGTAACATCATTTGAGACCCTCTCGGAGGCTGATCCAAGAAAGATAGAGTTGGTGACTGGTAGAAAATATCCATTTGGTAATCATATCAAAGAGTCATTGCTATCACTGCCCCCCGAAATTGAACTGACACTTAAAGAAGCTGAGGGCCAAAGGATAGGGAAGTCCAAGCTGCTGATAACATTGACCAGGCTGTCGGAGCCGGTGCAGTCAGCTAAAAGACATTATGCTGATCTGGTATGCGAGGGTGCTGCCTTCATATAACTTGGACTTCCAAATGAATTGTCGTCTCAATTTATATATTTTTCTCTTTCCATAAAATTGCAATCTTGATGTTAACTTTGATGTTAGAGGTTTTTCTTTTCATAAAATTATGCAACTGAAATTGTTCCTTACAGATGGTCGGTACAGAAGAAGATAGCCTTATTCTGTTTTTCGAAAAAATAAGGTACAATTATTTTTTTGAGCTTTTATACAGCCACCAATACACGTCTTCACTTGTTGGTTCATTTTCTACCTCAGTTGTTTCTGAAACCTTTGTTTTCCCCCCCCTCTTGTGGCCCAGATTGGAGGATTTCTCAAGGTATGGAAACAACAGAGCTCAAACTAATGTTTAAATTTAGTGAGTGCAAAATCCTGAGTTTACCCTTTTTTTTTTCTTCTCAAATTCATGATGCACTTTGCTTCATTGTAGCCCCTATTGCGCAACGGTTTTGTATTCAATTCCTCAGCAAGGGAAGCTGACAATTAAGGCAGATCTGATAATTGAAGAATTCAGTAACTCCTTTCTTAATCTACTCCAATATACATACTTATATCTTAGTGCTGGCTAAGAACAAGGATGCATCTAGTACTTTTTATGTTATTGCAGTTGGCATTGATCTCCATCAAAAGGTTATCGTTACACCACCAGTCGACTTAAATGTTGTTCACAAATATAGACAAAAAGAGCTCTCCTTCAAAAAGAAGGGTGTCGACATCATAAAAGATGACAGTGGGTCTGTTCCTGCCTCCAAAGAATCTCACTACAATAACCTGATTGAGAACTCGATTTCCATGTAAGGCTCATTCATATGTTCTTATGACAATATAAGTAATATACTTTCAGATGATGCTGGCTTAACATTGTAGAAAATTACGACTTCTTACATGATTATTGACCTTAAACATTTCATGTTCAGGCCCAGCTTCAAGCTTTTAGATGAAGATTCAGAAGATGGTAAGGAAGCTATTCTTTCTCAGGTCCTATATGCTTGTCCTCCAGCCAGCTCACGATCGCTGCTCCCTCCCTCCCTCCCTCCCCCCCCCCCCTCTCTCTCTCTCTCTCTCTCTCTCTCTCTCTCTCTCTCTAATGTTGAAGACAAACCTGTTGCTGAAACTGAAGATGATGACTGCAAAATTATAACTGAAAAGACAGTATTCGACCATATCCGGGAAAAGGCAAGGAGTTTACCTGTTTTACCCATTTCAGATGATACAATTTCTCCATCACTAGAGGCCTTCACGCTCATCAAGAAACGCACTCGGGAGATGCACCTTGAACTCGATAGTGACATTGAGGTTTTGGAAGTACAAGACAGTTATAGAATCCCACAAAGCAGGACGCCAATTCAACAACCCCGACTTTCAGAACCGGAACAGAAAATACACATCATTGACGAAGATGGCCGAATAGATATCTCCCACAGCTTTACTACTTCTTATCTCATGACGGACACAGGTGACCAATTTATACGACAGTATTGCATGATAAATAAGTTTATATTTAATACCTCTATTTCTCATTTCAGAAACTTGGGGTCCCCAATCAGGAGCATTGTATGAAGAAACAGTTCCTGAACATGCAAGAAAAAAACCAAGGAATTTCCTGTATTCCGACAGTTTGAAGATGAACGACAATTGTACAATGCTCACCATGGATTGTAGGAACTCCCGTATGCAGGGGAAGGTGCCCACAGTCTGTGTTTCCATGACAAAGAATGATATTCGATTGCCGGTGAGCTCTGTTGATAAGCTTTCGTCTCCAAGTTTGCAGAAAAGACAGGTTTGTTCACTGGCAATGGCAGAAGAGGTAAAGGAAGATACTTCATTTCTTGGGTTTCAGAGTGTGTTTTCGTTTCTTTAATATTTGAGTATTTAGACGCATGCAACTATTACACATCTACATTGAGAACTTCATATTGAATTTGATGCTACATACATTTGAGAAGATGCAACCCAAGGGTATGTTTGCACAGGTCAGAGGAGCATGTGTCAAAAATTTCAATAGTAGTATAAGATTGTGTTGAGTTTAAAAAAATAAGGTAAGTCCTGTGATTTTTATGTAATTCAGTCAAGTGAAATTTATAAACTATGTGACAAATCATAATGAAACAATGATACGGTTTACATTAAGACCAAATTGGACCTGTTTCGAAACTACTTGACAACTTGTGGACACATGAAATTGGGCCACATTTGGGCCAACCCATTACACGTCCAACCAATGTCAACCTAGCATGGCCCAATATGTTCACTATCAATATAATGGGCTCCATTTTCAGGGTTGGTCTATTTCTGGGCGGTTGAATGCATGAACCTGTCTATTTCAGCGTAGGGAGATTATTCATGCAATTCTTTTCTTTTTCCCTACTCCTTTATGATATTATATTCAGTCACTCATCACTGTCACTTTTATAGTCAAATTCATCCACATTAGCATCTTAAACTCCATCTCGAATGTTCTATTTTCCAGTAATTTATTAATCTACTCATAGCATCTTAAACTCCATCTCGAATGTTCTATTTTCCAGTAATTTATTAATCTACTCATAGCATCTTAAACTCCATCTTGAATGTTCTATTTTCCAGTAATTTATTAATCTACTGACAAATATTATAGAATGCCCAATTATTTCATAGTTAGTGGGTGGTGGGTAGATATTAATACAATTAAGTAAGCTGATAATGTACTAATATGGCTATCCTTTTGCATCCCACTTTTGCTGCAGCTCTTAGTTTATTAAGATAAATTCTAATTAGGTAAGGGGATTACTTTCTTGATTAGCTCTAGGCTGTTACAAAACTCTCTCTCTCTCTCTCTCTCTCATTAGTGAATCCCGTTAAGCCGAAATGATTCTTCAATGACTCAGATATTATTTTAAGTGTTTTTATTTCTGTAATCTCAACCACAAATGTCAGTCATGTGATATCTAAGATTCAAGCCTTCAAATAATTCATGTGAATTATTGTTAACTTTCTTCATAAAATTGATTAATGTTTATCTATTACTGCCCATCTTATTTATTGGTCACCATAATTCTAAATTATATAATATAGTATTTCGTATTTTATTTTATCAATACATATTATAAATTCAATAAATTCATCACCATACAAATATAGAACAAAACACATAACAATACTTTTATTATTTTTATATTATGTGTACAATTTAATATTCATCATTAATTTGACATCACAATAGGGTAGAATTTCCCACGATTAACATTGTGAAACACACAATTCTTTTTGTTGACATCTCTGATAAATCATTGAATTACCGAAGTGAGGGATTTTTTATTGTTGTCACCATAAATGTACCAAACAATAGTAGGAGATATTAAACATCTCATATACAAATTCCAAATCCATCCAATTTATCAAGTGTTAAACATCAACCAATGTCAATCCTAACTTTTCTAAAATACATATATAACTAAAATAATATATAAATTTTAAACTCCTTAAAATTAATCCTAGACGATGGCCCGGTGTGACTGGCCACGACATCAACCTTAACAAAGTAAAGCTCGTTGGAAAACAAGACAAACATGAATTACAGTTGAAGTGTTATAGAGAAACACAAATAAGTTTTCGTGTAAAATTAAAGATGCATACATTGCTTGACCTAACATCATAAGTTATGGGGACTTTCTTGACCTTAACCAATACACACACACATACTATGTATCTTGATTATCATGACACTGATGTATTGATGTTGAATGTGACATAATTTAATTCAGAACTAAAAATATCTCAAATAAAAAAATAAAAAATAAAATGCACTTTTCCATAAAATATCAAAGAATCAAGGAAGCTGGCAATTAGCAAATGCAGAGGTGGCACCAAGAGGCCCATAAATACAACTTTAATTATTTCCATTTATTTTAAAAAAAATAATAATTGTATCTAGTTGAGCAGTTTCTTTTTATTTAGTTGGGACAAATAAATGTGTGGTCGGTGGATATGAAAGTATTATTTTTATAAATATTTTTTTATTTTTTTATTTTTTTTGTGTGGGGGAAATGAAAGTCTTTAAACACAATTGTTTTGGGATAATTATTTCTTGAATTGGCAGATTATAAGTAATTAATTTCATGTGCTTTTACTTAAATTATTCTTGCAAGTTGCACTGAAGATCTTCGCAAATCTTTTTAGTCAGATGGTCGTTGTCCGAAAGCCTGATCCTCACCGCCCAAACGCGTTTTAAATTCTTAATTAATTATTTATTATCTGAAAGTTGTGTACTACAAGTATCGTCTATGATAGGTCTCTTATCAGATCATCTCTTCATCTAACAATAATATACTTAGTATAGAAAGGCTATTTATGTTTGTTTATTTTAAAAATATTATACTTCTACGGTAAGATGTTTTGATATAGTTTTTGTTCTACGACCAATGATTTAAATTTTGGATTGGACTAGACTATTCGAATGATTCAATCGAAAATCAGATATGTTATTGATTCAATTATTTAAATTATTTGGTTCTATAATGATTCCGAGTGGACAAATTAGAAACGATCAAAATCGGTAATTTGCTTGCATTTGTGACTTGAGTTGATCTATTTTTGCTTTAATTGAAAATATTTTTCACCTTTTTATTTTTATCATGAGTATTAATTATTTTTATAAATGTGTGTAAGTATATAACTGTATACGAATATAAATTTGTACCAATATTCAAATTTTATAAGTGTGTGTATTCATATTTACACAAATATATTTGAAATATCCAATTTTTTGCAACAATTCAACCGATCAGATTGGTAATTCAATAATCTAATTCATCGTTCGATTTACTCATTGACGGTCCAAGTTTTATAAAAAAATGCTAACAACTAACAAGTAGCAACAAAAGTAAACGCTTATCTAATATTATTTTCAATTCTTTGTAGAGATTATTCTTGAAAACTATATTTCGATTGCAAATGAAAATTATTGATGGATGAAAAAAATACAAATCCGACTTTTTTCGGAAAAAGAATAAATATTTTTGTTAAAGTTCGGAAATGTATAAATATTGCTAATTACATTCCTTTTTAAGACATATGCTATAGAGATAGTAAAACTAATGTTACAAAACCTTCGTTATATATTGCTTTAAGATACATCGACACCACATGTCATTTTTACGATTATGATATTTTTATTAAAATGTAAAATAATTTTTATGTCGAACAATACATATTTATATATTGAAGATACCATTTTTTTCCCTAAAAAGAAACAAAATATTATCTTTCCAAATATTTTTTAAAGTTAGGTATATATAAATCTTGACCGTTGCTTTAATTTATAATTAGTCTTGTAATTTATTATATTCATGATGTGATACTTTCACATTGTGCTCCCACAGATTTACCGGCTTCCTTTTCATGTTGTTTGGACAGAGTGGATTCCTCATCAACTATATATAATTGTGTAATATTTTATTATTTTATGTTATATTCAATTTTTAACGGAGTTACAATATTATTTGTTTAATTATAAAATATTATTAATTTAATTATAAAATATAATATTAAAATTATTTATTTTCCAGTTACATTTAAGTAAAATATTATTGTATCTGATCACAAAACGAGTATATAATTTCACCATTCACATTTATTTCATAATTTTAGAATTTCAATGGTAAAATTTCTGACAACCCACTTACGTCTAATTTAAAATATGTTACGATTTTGTATATGAAATTGGTGGATGAGACGAAGATAGATTAAATTATTTTTATTTTATAAACAAATAAGGAAAATAGAAAAAAAAAAAAGAAAAAAAAGGGGGAAAAAGCATGACTAATCAGTTTGAACCAATTGATAATAAAAAATATTGAAATCGAAGTTTTTACGTGCCTAAATTTCGTAATCTTTGGCTGACCATAATTGCAAGATTAACACATAATAAACGTGCGATTAATAGACAAGTTAGTAGGCACTATCCCACAATTTCCCAAGATTAAATAGTTGACAACTAACTCGTAACAATGCTCGCAATTGTTAATTACAATATGTGATTTTGTCACATTTTTGGCATTTATCCAAAATAATATATTTTTAGCTAACAAAATTACTTGAATTTATCAAAGTTCCTAGATTAAAGGGTTTGTGACGATCAACTTTCTTTGCATTTGTTGATTGAAAGAATTTAAAAAGAAATCATGACATATATTGTAATGTGTTTAAATTCATTATATTTTGTTTTGATGTATAAATAGTTCATCAACTAGTAGTGGCAAGCCACAATATTTAGTACGTGTTTTTAAATATATGTATGAGTGTATAAATTATTTTTGTATATTTGTATAAGTGATTGAAAATTAAGATTTTTGAAAAATTACTTAATAGAAGAAATGGGTATTGTTAAAGAAAAAAAAAATCGAAAGTTGTAGTGTTTACAAAAATATCATATGTAGATAAAAGCACATAATCGTTGGTTCCTAAAATAAAGAAATTTGAGAAGAAGAAGTGATTATCCCTCGTAAATTTTTAAATAATAATTTATTTGATTGTTTATATATATATATATATATTATTCATGTTATTGCCATGTAAAAACATTGCACATGCACTAAAACTTATACTTTTAGCAACATCACTTTTCTTAAATAAAAATAAAAATTCAGAACAGGTTGGAGAAGCTTCAATCAGTATGATTATGTTATTTATATTTTAAAAGAAAACATCTTTAACGTACTTATAACTCTCTATTTTCGAAAGAATCAATTAAATTTACAAAATTGAGAAGTTTGAGAACGAATTTAGATCTCCACTCCAATAGAATAGGATATATACCACTTTTTGTTAATATATATATATATATATATTTTTTTTTTTTTAATTTATTGTTAAAATATTTTATTTGTTTATATATATATATATATGTATATATGGGGCTGTTTTAGGAGAGTTGATTAGGTACGAATAAGTAGTGTTACAATAATTAGTTTGAAAGCCCATTTGTTTGGTGAAATTCAATGAAAAGATTAGAGAAATCTACGGCTAGAAATTTGATCTTTTTTTATTGGTCGAACAATGCAAAGAATGTAATATAACAACATATTTAATTATAGCTATGTTCTGTATCATTATACATATACCTATTTACGGAAACTATTGGAAATTTATTTTTTAATTAAAATTAAAAAACAAAAAATTGAAAATGACATTGAACTTGAGGAATGAATTAGGATCACACAAATCAATTTGAGAAGAAAAAAGTATGATAATAATATGCCTAATAAAAACAAATAAATTAATTCCAAGTTGGACCGATTCTCACATGGCCCTCCTTCCCAAAATTCTCCAAATATATAGCCTTACTTCTCTTCAATTTCTTCGTTCATCCATTCTTCCTCCAATCCCCACCCCTGATAGCGTATACTGTGATATATACATATACATATATATATATACACACACGCATAGGCTGCTATATCTATACACAAGCCCACAAGGCCATACACTTGCATGAGAACCTGAAGAAGTTGAAAATGGGTTTGCAAAACCAGCTCTCCGATGTGTCATCGGAATCTATCATCATACTCACGGTGGTGTTGATCGGCAAGAGCGCAAACTATCTCCGCTCCCTTCTTTTCACTATCCTGCACGCACTCGGTCTTTTCTCCCCCCGCTTCGATTCTGATCATCCCCATTTCAGCAGCTCACTGTACGACGTCGTCGGGTCCGGCCTGTCCGGAGTTATCCTCCTCTGCGAGCAGTTGAACCTCAATCGGGTCTGCTCGTACTCGGACCAATCCGGCGACGGGGTTGACCGGTTCGGCTCGGACTGCGTGGTGTGTCTGAACCGGTTTGTGGACGGGGACAACGTGCGCAAGTTAGCGTGCTGCCACGTTTTCCATAAGGATTGCTTCGATGGTTGGCTGCAGCAACTCAATTTTAACTGCCCTCTTTGCCGCGCGCCGCTGGTGCCCGACGAGCGTGTTGATTACACGCGGAGGCGCGTGGCTGGTAATCTCTTGTCTTGGTTCCCTCTTCAATGACGGATCTCATTGGCGCGTGGTGATGATGCGGTTTTTATTTTCTTTCTTTTTCTTTTTTTTTTTGGTCAAAGGTTTTCTGCAGTTTTGACCTTTGAGTTTTTTTGGAGGGGTATTTTCTCCTTGTTTTTTAAGAGCTTTCACTGCTCTTTTCTACTGTAAATAATTTCTTTTTTTTACTATATCAATTTCCTTTTTCTGAATAAATAGCTATCATCTCTCTCTCTCTCTCTCCACATATATATACACATATATATATATATATATATATATCCCAGAACCCAATTGGAAATTAGGGTTTTCAAAATTATAATTTATTTGAATAAAAATTAGTTTAAAGGGTAATTTATTCTAGATATCATTTAAATGTCTAATTTGCACCTTTTTTCGATTATAAAATGTCAATATATCATAATAAAAATCAAAATTTGGTGATAAACCTGAGTTTTTTTATATGCATTTCAATAATTTTATATCTATTTCAGCAGATTGTATATCCCTATGTAATGAATTTAAATTGATTTTACTATGTTTTATTACAAATTTATTGAATTTTGAGAGAAAAATTTAATTTGTAAAATCAAAATAAATATTGCATAAAAGTAACAGTAATATAGAATTTAATTACATCTATTGAACTCAGATAGAAACTCCACATAAAGTGATAAAAAGCAAAAATTCCACCAATCCAAAACATAAAATATAAATTATATTGAGACCAAAAATTCATTACACTTTTTAGTAAAAAACTATGTAAATGTAACTTTTCAATTTTTTTTGAAATTTAATTTATGATTTAGATGATTAAGTGGTCATTTACAAAACATTTGTATAAATTTGTCAATTTGTGAGTTATACTAAATTTTAGCTATTTTTATATTTATGTTCTTCGCCACGAAAATATATAGTGCGTGGGTAATTTTAATTGAACAAAAAAATATTTTTCAGCTCAATTTTGTTACAAAAATGAGATGTGAAGCAAAATTATTTGCCAAAAAACAAATATATTTACCACAAAAATTATTTCTAACTTATTTTGTGACAAACAATATAAATACAAAAAATAGATAAAATTATTAATAAAAGTTGGCAAAATATTACTATAAGTTTCATATAAAATTGTTTCAATAACATTTCATTCTCGTACACTGTGCATCACATGTGATGATATGAGTATTTCCTAGCACGTTCTTGTGTGCATGGATGTTGTGCGTCATGTGTATGTGTGTGGCATGCATGTATGTCTGGTCTTACATGCTATATGTGTTCGTATGTCATGTAATAATAAAATATGTGTTCGTATATCTGGTCTTACATGCTATATGTGTTCGTCTTATAATGACATGAAATTGTATTGGGTATATCATATATTTATGTTTGCTGGATAGGTTAACACAATGTATTAATTGAAATCATATATATACTAACACTATTTTGATTCAAATGATTGAAAAACAAGGTAATGAGTGGTTGAAAAAGAATTTTTCACTAGATGATAATGAAATCGTATTTATTATATGGGCTGTCAGAGATAAACATCTTGTCGATCTTAATTTATAAATAGTGATCACTAACGAGTAGAAAATCATTCTTGTATATATTTCAAAATAATAATATGCAATAGTTATTGATTGGAATGTCTTATTTGAACAAGTGGAACAAAAAAGTAAATTCCATCCTTTTGTTATGGGAATAGGGTTGAAGTCTAACCCAATACCTTCACTATACACTTAAAATTTTCTTGTAACCAATTCATTTTGTCATGTATAGAGAATAAAAAAATAAAAAAATAAAAAACTAATTTTTTTTTAATAATAAAAATCATTAATAGCTTTAAATTCGCATGTGAAAAATAATTCGCACGATAAATAGACAAAAAGGGTAGAAAACAGACAAAAGAAGAAAAGGAAAAGGAAAAGGGAAAGGGAAAGGCTGAGTGAAGGCTGAAGCAACCGAACAGATTTAGTGCGACCGTAATTAAGTGTGTGTGTGCGTGTGTGTGTGTGTGTATATATATATATAACTTTTTTTTCTCCCTAAAATAAAGTAAATCTTTATAATTATTAATGTTAAATATAATCATTGATTTAAAGTTTCATTTTTCTTTATAAGAATTAAAAAAATTATATCCATTGCGTGGTTGGTGCACTGTGGACCACAAGCACGTAGAATTTGCTCGAACGAAAAGGATTCTTTTCTTGATTAAAAGAATGTAAAGAACTCAGGATTGTGATATATATAAACCTTATCATCCTCTCTCTCTCTCTCTCTCACACACACAAACACACACACTGAAAAATATACAGTTTCAGTATTATTCATATATTAAATGACTCAACAGGCCATCAAAAGGTGTAAATATTTTTTAACTTTATTTTGTGAGAATAACAAATGAAGCTTAAATCGAGTTTTATTCAATATATTTAATTTCAGGGAAAAAAAAAAAAAAAGCTTCCTAGGGTTGCGTCTTGGTTGATATATGAACTTAATTTGACTCTTAATTTTTTTAACTTCCTTAATTACTCGATAATTATACATTTGGCTCTTAAATTTATTTGGTATAAGTTTGAAAGTTGACTCTTAAACATAATTTTTAAAACTCAATAAAATTAAAAAGAAATTAGTAATAATAGCACAACCAATAATATTATCAATTCTAGTAGTACACCAACTCTTATATGTGGGAGTCCAAACTCCATTATGGGCCTGTATAATCGGTCCAATCTGAGGCTAAAAGGCCCAACTATGACTCCCAAGCAATACATGCCTAATATCGAAATCTTATAATTGGGCTTGGGCTATTCATCAGTTATCCTACCAACAAGGCTCATGGGTAAACATAAATTTAAATCTGTTGAATTCTCAAGCCCATTACATTCAGTTTGATTAAACCGAAAATTGGTTATGACCTTCGATGAATTAAAGGCCCATTAACTCCTAAAGCCCAAATATGTAGATAGATTTGAATGGCTAGCTGCGGAAGCCCAATAACTGGTATTGAAACTGGGCCTGGGCCTGGGCCTGTTCGATTTATTGTAAACTTCCTACCTGGGCTTCAGTTATCTCGATTTTTTAAATATATATACATTATTGTATGTGCGATTAGGTTTATTTTGAATTTAATTTTCGTACTTTTTTTTTTTTTTCAAGCATTGAATCCTTCTGCTTTAATTTGCATTAAAATTATCTCACTATTTTTTATTTAATGAACTTCGAATCAATATTATATTTTTATTTTAATTAATAGAACGATGTTCTAAATGTTCATAAATTACAATTATATAAACAAAGAAACTAAAAGGACTCAAATTTAATTTTTTACTTATATATACACGTGTGTATTTTCTCTTTCGAAATTTGCAAACACTCTTTTTCTGGGCCGAAATAATATTAGAAAAGAAAAGACACTATATATATATATATATAGTCATTCCACTCCACTCAAAACAAAACCAATTTAATAAAGCAAAAGGAAAAGGAATGTACAGGAAGTCAAAAAGAAAGCAGTGTAATACTTTTAACTTTGTAATATCTGATTAATTTATGAAGAAGACAAAAACTAGAAATTACATTAAGAGGTGTAAGAGATGCATGCCTAGCAGCAGAACATAATATTGCACAAACCCCCCCAAACTTTTAACCTCTTTCCAAATCCACCCCTAAACTATCACCTACCGACCCATTGAAGCTTAGCTGCATCGTATGCATCTCTTACATCCTCACCTTTATCTCATAACATTAACGTCAACTGGAAGGAAATCAAGAGAAAAAACGGAAAAAGGACAGGAAAGTCAGAAAAGAAAATGACGAGGTTAAATACGGAATTACATGACCTAACTTGAACGTAAATTCGGACCGGTACCCTCAATTCCCCGCGATGCAATATAGCGATCTCCCAGTTCTGCCCTTAGGTTAGAAACTCAGGAGAGCGAAATTGCAAAGCTGTTTTCAGTTGTGTGTGTTTCTTCCCGCCACTGCTTCACCGCTTCACATTTCTAGCCAACGCCGCCGCCGTGACGGCCTCCTCCTCCGCACTCCTCCGCCGTAGCCGCCGTGTGGACCGCCAATCATATCGTCGGCCAAAAGAGTAGGGAATGTGAGTCAATGTATAGCTGGATAAATTAACCAGCACTTGAGGTAGCAAGAAAGTTAAGAGAGTGAGAAAAGGAAAATCAAGTGTAGGTATAAGGGTAAGTAATATTATGAGTCGTATATAAAGGCACGATTGCTAGCTTTATTGGCTGAGCGTGATACACTCTCTCTCTGTCTCTCTCTCTCTATATATATATATATATTAATGGTAGTGATATATACAGTAGTTGGTGTTGAAATCGTAGTCGAAGTAGGGTTAAGGGCATGTTTGTGGGGAACGTAGAAATGTCCACTAGCTCGAATTCCAAGGGCCTTGGAGCTTTCATACTAGCCAGTGCGTGTGTGTGTGTGTGTGTGTGTTCCCATAACTGAAGAAAAGTGGCACCTGATTAGGTTTGTTTGTCTTGACTGTGAGTGTGAACTGGGGTTGGATTGGTCACTTTACTTTTTTATGCACATGTTTGTGAGATTATAATCAAACCCAACGAACTCATGATATAATTCTTCATGGATAACTTTTGAGTTTTATTGCCTTATTAATTGTAGGGTTTATCAACGTGGTAAATTACTGCTCTACACAACGATTGGGTTCTGTATTACCCATTGAGTAATTACTTTTTTTTTTTTTTTTCAGAATTTTTATGGCTTTAAAATTCATGATCATATATCATGAATTTTCCGACCGCCCGTTAGTTGAAGACATAGGATTCATCTATCCAGATTCAATGGGCCAATAACATGGCAATTAAATACGTCATGTGTCAGCTGAATAAATCTTAATATATTTTAACAAGTTGTGCTGACCAAAAAAGGAAAGTCTCTCATAGAAGAAAGAAAGGAGCGAAGTTCCGTCTTCGGAGGATCAGTTCTCGACAGTGCCGCCTCTTCCCGATAGGCTATTGATGAGGAATACATCTTCATTTCTCTCTATATTAATAGGGAGTGAGCGCTTCATCCAGTAAAAGTTCTTATTCGAATTTTCTATCCTGACGGTGTATTGAACTTAATTAACAATGAAACAAAACTTTGAACTGACACAATCTAACCAAATCTTATGGACTGGTGTGTCGGATCAAACAGCGTTAATTGTGACATCTAAACTTGACTCGAATATTAAAAAAACTTCTACCGATTTATAAATATATGTTAAAATATGGAAGAATAGTAGCTGGCAAGGAAGAGGAGTTTGGTATCGGGGTGTGAGTGAAGATGGAAAAGATGATAGAAATTAATGGGAGTGGTTAAATCAGACTTTATTGTGGGATTTGTCAATCTAAAAGCTGAAATCAATCCATAAGTCAGCTATTTTTAGATTCTCATGTCCTTCCTTTTCAATATTCAATTCCTCCTTTCTTTCTATTTTTGTTAGCCACTAATTACCTACAACACACTTCCATTTTTTCAACGCTTAATCACAATTATAAGTGAAGGAACTTTAAATTATTATTTTCTGACTTTTCATATTTATTAAGTAATAAATTAATTAATTAGTTACACTTGATTATGCAATAATCTATTTCGTCCATAATTATACGTTAATCATGATTTTATCCAAATATGTCAATTATTATTTCTGGAGGCCTACAATATTATATTTATTTATTTATTATTTTTGTGGGTGGGCGGGTTTGATGCCTTGGGAAAATCCATTTTTGGTTAGTGGACCATCGTGTATTACGAAATGCTTGTATTTTTTTAATTTAAATTAATATGACGTTATTATTGCATCATTTAGAACGTTGCTATGTTAATTAAAGAATTACAAACTAAATTAAATTTTCTTATTACTCATTGGACCCACAATCAAGATAAGTATAAGGCCTGATTACTAGAATTTTTTTTAAATCTTTTTTAATGTTTAAGTTCAATCTTAGTCTAAAATGAACAAATTAAGACGACATTTATTTAATTAGAACCTTGTGGGAGTCTTTTTCAGTGAATTGCTTGGTTCAACTTTATTATAACTTAAATGTTGTTTTTAATTTTTTTATCAATTTTTATTTTATTTGTACTAATTTAAAAAAAAAATAGATAAGTTTTTTAGTATAGTAACAATTCGAGAGGAATAGGTACAGATATTAGGACTGTATAAGTACAGTACTTTATTATCGAATCTTTAAAATGATATTTTAAATTGGGAGCCGTTCCATATTATTTTAAAAGAGATAATTACACCATAATAAGATATTGAAATTGTTATTATTTGTTTGAAAATCACACTTTTCAATTTTTATATATTTGAAAAATAAAACAAAAAAAGGTGGTGAAAAATAAATAGAGGGAAAATATCAATGATTAGATACTCGAAAAAATCCAAACAGGGAAAAAGAAATCTTTGGAGTGTCCAATCGTTGTCGGGTCATCGGTGGACAGATAGCGGCGCGTGAGCCTCGAGACGCCGCTCTCAATTCCCTTGTTTAGCCGTTTGGAGCCAGCCACTGCCACTTACCCCACATTTAAAAATCTTTCTATGCAAATGCGACATCGACGTATTGGATTTGAAATCTTGCGTGCGGCCGTTACTTTTGGGGCTTTACATTTTCCAAATTTATATATTAGTAGAATACCCACTTCATTTACTATTTTCTTTGCAAAATATTTTATCAGTTGTTTATTTGTGAGGAATAATTATGTTATATATGATAAGAAAAGAATTATATGTCTGTCACTTAGTCAATTAATAATGGTATATATTAAGAATTGAAAAAAAAATTTAGTTGTTTAAGTTTGATGGTCTAAAATTTATATGTCGAACTAAATCATGTTGGTACTGAGATAAAATTATATTGGCATTGTGATTTTAAGATGAAAATGAAATTGAACGGCAAGTCAATAATAAAAAGTAAATATTGAATTTGTAATAATCATTATGCCTGTTTCCCACTCAAATCTTGAAAAATCATATGGACATCATTTCAGCAAATTCAACTACATATAGGAGAATGATTGGGCGATCATAGAAATATTGGGTTTGTGTGGGGTCCCAAAAGTTCTTTACGTTTGTCTTTGAGCAAATTGTCTTCTTCAATTTGGCTCGTATTGGTGAAGGATATATCGCATGATGGGATATGTAGTGTAGGTATCCCACTAATGTAATTTAGGGCTACTTTTGGGCGTGCGTTACAAGGATATCCTTGAATCATATTTGTGCCTTTGCAGCTAGGCCATTTTATTTCAGTTATTAATGAAATCCAACTTTACCTCATCGGAATAGGTCTTTGAGGTTTCGTCCATTTCATACATATATGTGTAAAACCCAAATCCATATTAGTCCTGATCATACATTAAGACCACGCAATTATCATAAATAATTATTATGTTTAACCTATTCATTTATATCCACTTCACATCTTCTTCATGAACAAAGAAGTGTAAAAAGCTGGATATTAAAAAAAAATTAGAATAAAATGAACCATTGCTAAATGTTTGTCTGTGCCTGGGACATTTTATTATATACTTCAATTACATTTGGGGGTAAGATTTATCCTTTTTTTAAATGGTGTCAAAAAGATATTGTGTTAAAGCCTATATATTTTTAACCAAGCCTGATTCAGTCAATTTCTGGCCCATAAAATCTGGACTCTGGAATGGGCTTGAAGACTGTAAACATAATTCCTTGCCCTTGACAATGAAACTTAAATTAGTTATATGGTCTCTAGCTGGGACGGGTTTAGAAGTAGATCCAAAATTTCTTGTCTAATAGTACGAAAGAAAGGGCGAAATCTTAATGTTTTAATGTTAAAAAGTTCAGGAGGGCTACACCCAACCACGCTCACCTAAGTTCATTTCGATCTTATTATATTTACACTGTGCATGTGACATGAAATAGTTTTGGTAACATCACTATACTCTTTTTCCATCACTCATACAAAATTACGAAAGGTTTCATATTGAAAGTTGCTCCTCACAAAATTGCATCATTGCAATTTGGAAAATGAATTTTCTACGTAGACCAAACATAAAAAAATCTCAGTTTGGTAAATGCATTATTACGAATAATGACATATTTAGCGTGAAGCAAGTCAAAAAATGATGAAGCATACATACTCTTCATCCTAAGACATTCTAAGTTCTCTGTATGCATGCAGCCTAAATCATACACATCCTTTATGATATTATGACCTTTATACTTATTTACTTACAGAATCCACTTCTACGTTGTGTACACATAGATGCCTTGGTGAGAATTATTTTTATCTCCCAAGAAATAAAAGCAGCTCTTCATACAAATTCAGTTCCAGTTTCCCTCATATAATGAGATAGACTATATTAAGATGTTACCTGTAGTTGAGTGGTTCCAGAGACTTGGAATTCATTGCCCTTGTGAGCTGCTCCTGCTCGGTCAGGGAATGGCGAAAGTGGCAGCGGTGGCCGTAAGGGCAGGGAATGCCGTTTAAGACCATACGGCAGACCTCAGTCTTGTAACGGGGGTGACGAAGAACAGGACGGAGCTCTTCAATGCCATGAGCAAATTGGCAGTTTTCTCCATATGGGCAGGTTCCAGTTTGTTGCCATTTGTTGCAGAGCTCGGTCTTGGACATGCCCTGATTGTATACCTCAAGTTCAACTGCTTGTTCCTTCTTGTCACCTTTTACGTATACCTTTTGCTGCATTCACAGCAAGAATTAAATAACAAAAACTGCCAATAGCAGTAGCTATATAGAAGAAATTCTACCTACATGCAAGTGTTATAAAGAAGGAATTCTGCAACATTTCTTTAGTAAAAATGACTAGCATTCACAAACATGACTATAAAGGTGAGAGAGTTTCTTGGAATTCGACGAAACAGATCTTACAATGAGGATAAGAGGGTAGAATATGGGGCACCCCTTCACCAGAAATTGTTACCATTCACGAACAACAGATCCCATTATTAGTAAAAGGTCTCACAAGCACTAAAACTTGCTATACATGTCATTGTAATTCATAAATATATGATAGAAAGCTTATCAAAAAGTTTATTCAGAAAAAAACTTCCTGCGAATTACCTATTTTATAGATGCAAATCAATATAAAATTATAATCCAACATCTAGTGTATAGCATAGCACACACAAGATAACGAACCCAAAGTAATATAAAGCAAAATTTACCGTTTCGATATTTTGCTTTGACGCTTTAAAATAATCTCCTCCTTTTGTGGTGCTCCCACCTGCCCGAACTGCCCTGAGGTACCCACTAGAACGGACCGATATACTCTTAGGCAAACGGCCCCGCTCTGGTCCTACTGGTCCACCCAGACCTGAATCCATCACACTAGTTGGGCTCTTTACAACCGCCTCATTCTCACTCGTCCCCTCTTCTTCCATTCCAATTCCCATCTTCTGCAATCCATCTGCAACCAAATCCGAACCCGGACCAAGATCCAGACCATGAAACGGCGCCGGATTAAGAAACGAATTCAAGCGGTTGTTCAACTCAAGGTTGGCCATTTTCAGATTGATGTTCTCCTGCCGGAGGGTCTGCGCCTGGTTTGCCACGTCACGAAGTTGAGAGAGCACCCTCTGATGACGGTCCACTAAATCCTGATGCAACTGCTGCTGCTGGAATTGAGGCAAGTACGATGCTAGGGCATTCTCAACTTCGTTGGAGGAAAAATTGGAGGAGCCGTCATTTATGTAATCGGCGAGGGACGAATGATTTGTCCGGAAAATAGAGGAGTAGATTGACGGTAGAAAATCGTATTCGCCTGTGAAAGGCAGAGACGTCGTGGAGACACTGGGAATTTCATGGCTTGAAATTGAGATTTCTCTCTGCATTGTTCTTATCCTCGGTTCATATGAATTCTGTATAATGATCTTTGCAGCAACAATTTCACAACCAAACAAAAAATTATGAGACTTCAATTCATTTTCTCAAATTTTGACTTGTTTACGTAGAATACAATTACTGAATAAATGAATTCGCAACTATCTCACAATATTTCATCAAGAAAATTCCTAAATTACAGATTCTTCTTCTGATATTCAAGTTAAGTTGCAACCAGCACAGAAAAACTAAACACAGAAATCTTAATATATTGAAGTAAATGCTTCAAGACATGATCAATTTGACGGCATTTTCTCAGAAACAGGCATCAATTCTTCATATTACGTAATCAAGGATTAAAAATAATAATAATAAAACAAAATAAACGGATTGAATAGAGAGAGTGAGTTGGCGCCAATTGATTGAATGAGCACCGATTTAGGTTAACTCACCTGATTAAGCTTTAAATTGATCTCCTACTCATCTTTGATCTTCCACTCCGGCTCACTAGAGAGAGAGAGAGAGAGAGAGAGAGAGAGAGAGAGAGAGAGAGAGAGAGAGAGAGAGAGAGATAGGGATTGTTTTTCTAGAGAGAGAGATTGTAAAGTGAGAAGTGACGAGGGAGAAGAAGAGAGGTGTATTTATACACTCGAGTTGCTGGTTCCCTCCAAGCAGGCAGGGCAATTTGGGAAATCAATTTTCACGTACATTGATTCAGTTCAGTTTGTTGGAGAAAGGGACTGTAGCCAATGCGCCATTGCATGGTAACACCTTTGGATTGCCTCGAGTTTGAAGGGTACTTTCGCCAATTGAGAGAGTTTGCAAGTTATTCGGGCGGGAAAACAAGGAATACTATTTTTACCTTTTTTTTATATTATTATTTGGGTTTTTTTTTAAATATATGTATAATATATATGATTTTGCTAATATCAATCGAATTTTTTATTTTTTTATTATAAGTGGTATTTTATGTTCAATATATAATATCGTGCAATGGACTTGTCTTAATAATGTACAAAGTAAAGACTTATCATTTGAAATAAAAGAAGAAAAATTTGTGTAGGATTTGAACTCACTCCACTTCGTCATATTTTTTATCGTAACATCTATTAAATGTCCAATTTGGCTGGAGATGATCGATCTTTAAGATATATACAGACGGTTCACAATTATAAATTAAAATATTATTTAAAAAAACTATAATGGGCACATAATATTCAAGATTTGAAAAACGAGTATAAATTATGCCATATTGAATTTAAATTTAAATGGATTAAAAGCTTAATTTAAGAATAGATGAGATTTTACCATACACTTCCCGACCATCATATTATATTTTAGATTATGCTAACTTTATTTTGTAATTATTTATTGTGTACTTACATAAAATTATGAACTTGAACCACTATGTTTAGACTTGAATCAATGGTTAATGATCATGAGTTGAAGCTTGAGATTGAATTGATAAGAAACTATCATATCGAAGACAACTAATTAAAAGTTGATTTAACTATCATGTCCACATCATATTTGAGTCAAATAATTTTAAATTTTTTTTCTTTATCTCAATTTAATTATTAATATATAAAATTTACATATGCCCTTTAAAATTAGGTGAAATATTATGCGAACGTCTTATTGTACTTTCATGGGACGAAGTCCAATTTTATTTTACAAAATTTTCAATTCTTTTAACTTAGTCGAGCGTTTCTTTTGGTTTTTTTTACAGGTGAGACGGTTGACAAGAAACGTACTCATTAAATTATGATTATGATTCGTTTTTGGAATTTGAACAACCTTGCATAATATATTTTTCTTTAAAAGAAAAAAGAAAGGTTGGCAATTCATTTTTGTGTGATAGTTTGTTAGGGAAACAAATTCAGCTCATCATCATCTATCTTACTCCATATAAATTACAGTTAGTTGAAAAGAACGTAACAAATGTTAGCAAAACAGCTATTTTCATTGCCTTTGTATTGCTTGATTCGGAAGTAACTATGCATCAGGACCGGCTGGTGGCCTTTTAATTAATTAATTCATTAAATTTTATTATTATTTCAGTAGATTAAATATAAAAATCCATGATTGTTGTTGATGGACTTTGCTTCTTTAACACAACTTTAAAAAACTCCCTTATATTATATTATATTACATATGTCGATATCTTGTAATAATATGTTTGGTGAAGTTCATACATGCATGATGCCATTTGACCAATGCAACTTCTTTGTTATTATGTCATGGTTGTTAATCTATTTATCTTCGTATTACTTCTCACTGACCTTCACATACAAGTTTAGTCTTCTCCCCCTTTAGGGTTTTTCGTCTTCTGGCACGTATCTTGATCGTATGTATTATTCTACAAATATCGTATAAATGTGCCACCAGCTTGTTCGCACTCAAGAATTTTCTAAAATTCTATTTTTATATGTAACTCTATTCTATAGTTTTTTCATAGAATATAAATATGTAAGAGTCTGTCCCTTTACTAGGGAAGTTTTTCAAAAGTAGCACTTGTGACAAATTCTTGGATCCGCCCAGTAACAAAATACGGTTATTATCAAGCTTCAGTTTTTCCTTCATAATTTAGGTGTGAGGACATTTCAACGAAATATGCTAGGTTGAGTACATGCAGTTAAAAGGGATAAAGATGAGTGGGCTAAACCTTTCACTGACAATGAAGGGATACCTTAATTTGTTATTCATGATCTTTGCACTGATATTACCTGTTTCTTGAGGTAACCCTCCAGCGAAAATATCACTTCACTAGTAACATTGATGTACAAACTCAATTTCCAATAGTTAAGAGGAGCATAGATTCTGTCATTATACAATTTTCGTTGTTGTATTGTAGTTCAGATCACAGCATATTCACCCGAAAAAGACAGATCTGTACATTCTCATCCAAAAAAAGAGTCCTATTTCTATTAGTGGCAGCACGTATACAAAAAGACATACAAGAATTCCGAAAGTGGAAAGGCAAAAATCCAGAGTGGAGAGAAGCTGAATCTCAAGGAGCAAAAATAGAAGAGAGGGAAAAGGTTCTTGGTATAGGTGATGAAAGAACATGGCGTATGCATAGACGTACAGATTGGGGACAGCGATGAGAATGATCTTGAAGGTCCTGTTGATAGAAATGGTTTAAAATTTTGACAGAAATTTACAGGTAAAGGTTGGTTTTCTACGTATATAAAATAGAAGATCAATTGCCACAACCAGATGCATCAAAACCCTCAATGACCAATTTTTCTATGTTGTGTGTTAGAATTCACCGAGTAAAAATAAGCAATTTGATCAGTCTGATAGAAGTAGTCAAAATCTACGATATTTCAATTAAACTGGGAAAAATCGTCATGTAAAGGGGTTCAGAAGTAGCACTACTGTATTTTCTACATCTAGCAAGAATACGAACAGCACCTGTTTCTACAATGTGCAAACACTAGATCCAGTATTCTGACCTTCATATGTGAGATCAGACTTGCACAGTCTCAAATTCTGATTGCCTTACAGTTAGACGACTTCCAGTATCCACTGATGATCGGTTATCACTCTGCGATTCTGCCAGCATATTGAAATATGCGTGAGGCGCCCAACCTGCATTTCCCATAGAGTCATTTGTCCATTAGTAGAGTATGAATCAGTGTGAATAGCCCGTTCAAACAACATGCCACAGGTTTCTAACAAGCATTTACTTAGTTTTTCATTCCGAAATCCATGATTACAAATACCAGAAATAAAATGAAGCAGACTGTGTGGATGACTAGGACGATTTTCAGCTCTAATAATTTCACTAAACCCTTACTTACGAGCACAAAAATGCAACACCATATTGAATTTATCAGGCAAGCATGAAAAAAAGAATCAGTAAAGCACAACAAAACCAGTGAATGAACTCCATGCATCTCTGCCACAAGGTTCAGCAAAATTATCAAGCTAGATGTTGATATTAACATAGTTGTAGTCTTCCAGAGAAAGCCAGGAAAATCTATTTACTCAGAAACTATTGGAGCTGGCAATTTGGGCTAGTTGTAGTCTTCCACGAGAAGATCTGGTTGGGTCGGGCTGAGTGATCTTCAAGACAAGTTTCAAGGCCCAGCCCACCCTATGAAATTTAGTTGTTTTTTAGTCAGGCCACTTCAAGCTGTCAGGCTAAAACAGGCCGTTGTCGGGTTGGGCCAACAACAATAGTTTGGGCCTATAAATAAAGAGCCCAGCTCAGTGAATTTCCAGGCCGGGCCGTAATTGCCAGCTCTAGTCACTATGCCTCAGATTTATTACATGTCCAGAACTCTGATCTTAGAAAGCTTCTAATGATAATAATTGAAAGATCGATGGTAAATCATTCTGATCATGAGAAACAAATTCAAACATGAAATTTGTTTCAAACTTTTGGTTTCTGTTCAAGGATCTGCTACACTTCAGCAGAATCCAAATCTAGACAACAAAGCCATTGCAATGATCAACTGAAAATAAGCACAGAGAGAAGTTCTGTACCATCTACATCATATGGTGGTGGAAAGAACTGCAAGTAACAAAATGAAGCAACTGTCAACCCTGCATGTAGAACAATTGCAAAAGATTACAGATAAATATCAAGAAAACTACATAACAAAAATAAGGAGTGCTTGCAAGTACATATGTGGAATACCTAGTAGACCTCCAGCAAAGACATCCTGCCAATGGTGCCAATAATCATCAACTCTTGAAACTCCAACTAATGCGGCAAGGAGTAGAGGAACAAAGATAAGACAGAGCTTTGCTACATGGCCTCTTCGATCAAATACTCTGATTTTACCAGACAAATACCAGGCCAGGAAGCCAAGACCAGCAAAGGACCCTATGAGAACCATAACACAGAAGGAAAAAAAAGAAAAAACTTAAGCTTCTTTGCAATAAATAGACAATTGAGAACACACCATATTTATCTCTTCAAGTCTTTTTACTATATAATATCTAAAAGATGGAATTCTAAACAGCTCAAACACATAAACACAACAGTTGTTAGGTTCAGCATAGCACTAAACCTAGTAGACAATGACAAGGAACATTAGTCCGATTTATACCCTATACAGCAGGCAATTCTGATGTAATATCAGTCATAACAGTTAAACAACTCATGCAGAATTCTTAGACGGAGAAAAATTTACCAACTAAAATATTACATTGAAGCACGGTGCACAATATTATAAAATTTTTCACTAAATAGCATCAGTGTTTATGTCAAAAGACTGTCACACCACCAGTTTAGACATCACTCGTGCAGTAGCCAGTAGTACGAAGAGGGAAATAGTTCACTGATTAATATAGAGATAGATGAGAAAACATATGTGAAACATGCTACAATACTAAGAGATGATAGGTTCCTTAAAACAAGAATAAATTGTAGAATTGTCGTAAGCCATTAAAATGTTCACAGGGTTTTATACTCACATGAAGTATGACCGCTGGGAAAACTTTTATGACCTTCTTTTATGACACTTTTCAATCCAGTACATTGGACATTCCTTGTCACATTATGGAACACCTATCCACCAAAATGTGGAAGTATTGTTACTGAATACTGGTTGTAACACACACAACAACAAAGATAGTGATTCTAAAATAAAAGCATATCAACATAACTCACCCCTTTACCATCAGGGAAGCAACGCCAGAAGAAGTCTGGCCGAGGTCGGCCAACAGCATCTTTAATTGCATCAGTAAGAACACCAGATATGAGAACAGAAAAGAGCAGGCCTGAAAGTGGAGGCACATAATCAACATTATTGCACTTCGAAGCTTCTAATTCATGCAGGTTAAGGAATAAGGTATGAGAAAACAGAGTCATACCCAACACAGCTTGGTGCAAATCATAGACATCACGTCGGATAAAGTAAAAGAGGAGGATTACAGCGAAAGGCAATATTATTGCAATTATCTGTCACAGATTATAACGAGAATTATTTATCATTATTTCGAGGAACAAAAAGATTTTGCATGCTATGCATATCTAGATGCAAAGGTTCAACAGTACTGATTCCAAGACAGTGCATACCGGAACAGACCAAAAGGGAACAGTGTTATCTTTCAATGGGTACTTCAGGTCAGTCATCATTTCTTCTCCAACAAACCGGTGAAATGGCTCAATGACATTCAGAATTGCCTCTATCACCACAAGCAGCAGAAGAATAAGCCAATCATGCATGTGGAATTTGGCAACTTGAGCTCCATGAGTTCTTATAGTGTGGACACCAAGCTGAATCTCTGGCATTTTCACCCCTAGAACAGATTGACATACTTACAAATTATAACTACTAGATTGGGTAGAACACAAATCATTTAATAAAAGGAAGAAGAAAAAAATCTTATCTAATCCATTGCGAAAAAACCAACCATAAGTCGGAATCACAAATTAAAACAGTCATGCAGACCAAAAAAAAAGCCCCAGGATGATACTGTGCTTTCAGGAAAAGTTATTCTCAAGGTTCTGTTCTACATATTTTGTGTCTAATACTCACACAATTTCCTGCTGCAAGATATGAACGACTATATGCACGCATATCAAACACATGCAGAACAACGTATTATTGCTAAATCCTTTCTTCCATTGAGATTTCTTGTGCGAATCTTTCATTTGTGATCCATACACCCATCTCTTAATGATACAGTAAGCCATACACTTTGACATTCCGATTTATTAAGTCGATTCTCGCTATACAAAAAAAAAAAAAAAAACAAACAAACAAACAAAATTAACAGAAAAAGTTTCCAGAATTTACATTCGCGGAAACCAAAAGTATCTACATATATAAGAAGCAACCAGCAACGAAACTAGTACGCACAACACCTCATTACCGGGATCAAAAAATCACTTATAAAAGCGGAATGTTAAAAAAAAAATCACTGAACATATTACACTCCTATCAAATAATCAATTTCCTCCAAGCAACTAAAAAAATTCAAACAAAATCAAACGTCGTACAAGAGAACAAGTGAGTTTGATTTTACAAACAAAAAACAAGGTGAAAAAAAAAGAAAACGGAACATGAACTCACCTGAGGAGAACGGAAACTATGAACTCGCGTGCGCGAGAGAGAGTCCAGAACTCAAATACTTGGCAAAAAACCTTAGCGGAAAGGGACCGGAAAAACAGAGAGGGAACACGCGGAGTGGTTGCCCGTATTTTGATTGCTTACTGAATTATGGATAGTTATATCATTTTCATTTTCAAATTCCAAAAATAGAACAAGAGAGGGAGTGGGCCAAACGGCTCCGTATCGATTTGTCAAAAAGGGAAAGCAAATTCAGTCCAGTCCATACCAGTCCAGATATACCGACCTTTTTTATAATTACACGATCCACCAAATTGAATTAATTCAATCGCATAATAATGTTTTATTTTAAGACTTTTAATCGTATGTTTCCATTTCTTTTGTTACAATCATTGCTATTTATATCAGATATAATTATGTAGTCTTAAGCCATTTGGTGGCATAATCTTCAAATAAAATTTAATTTTTATATAATTAACAGTCTTCAATAATCTATCATATTTTATTAAATATGTGTTGTTAAAGAAAAGTAGTTAAATAGCAAAATTGGATCATTCCCAATTTTTACTTTAAGAAAAAAAATCAATGACTTTGAAAAATGAGCCCCATCAAAATCATAGTCTTCAGGTTTAGAACCATGCCCTTGTCCCTTTGTGGTGCTATCACGCGTTAATTCCTTTAACATGTGAGGAAAGTAATCCAAAAGTAAAAATTACATAATTCTTTTATACTCATCTTCATACTTGAAGGAAGAGACAAATATTATTGCGCTTTTCTCCATTCAACTTGATGCTGAAATTCTGTGTCCTGCTCGTATTTGGTAGAATTTAAAAAAAAAAAAAAAAAAAAAAAAAAAAAAATTATGTCGTCTGAAAGAAAAAAAAAGAAAAAATCAATTAAAATATATATATTTTGAAGGTTCTAAATATTTATAAGAAACTAAAAAAATCAAATATAATTTATTTAAAACTTTTATTTTGACTAATTTTTCTACATTCCATCCATTTCAAAATAGTGAAAAAAACTGACTTGACGATGGAAGAAGCAATTTTAATTACATTAATTATACAATTTTCACTACTGAGATTATATAAGTATCGTCATTTTAAGTTTAGTCAAACACCGTCGTAATATCAACAAGCATTCATTTTCGACATTACAAAAATGACATTAAGTAGCGAAATGAAATATGTGATTAGAACGTGGTTAAAAAAAAAAACACTACTCCCGTCTATAAACATGACTCTTTTTTTGAGACGTAGTAAAATTTAAGTTATTGTTGCAGAGCATCTCTTCACAAGAAGGGTGGGGTTGATAAACAAAAAGAGCTATGTACACCATATTAACAGGAGGTGCAGTGCTATTGAGAAGAACAGACATATCTCAGTAGTTCTACTTTCTTCCTGACTCCATGGCATCAAAAGTTGAGTCTAGAACCACAGTGCTGTGTGCTACTAACTGTTGTTGGTCCTGTCCTTGCATGGAGTTTCCATCCCGGGCTTGAGAGCTGTAACGAATTTCCTCCACTGCTCGGAAGTAAGCGTAAGGACCCCATCCTGCCATTAATGGATAATCAGATTTAAGAGCATTTCTCTCCACGTTGACAGAGAAAGAGGCAGTAAAGGATCCATGATTTAGCCGTCGTTTCTACTAGAGTAAAAAGCACGAGGATGAAGGCTACCTTCGTTGTTGTATGGTGGTGGGAAAAATTGCAGGTAGCAAAACGTAGCCACTACAAGACCTGCAATGGCACATACGATTCAGAAGGAAAAACTACCCTACGTTGTATTTTTCTTACAAACATATCCTCAATTGATGCAATTTGCTAGGAAACAATGAAGAATAGCCAATTTTTCTTCATGTTAAATGGGGAATGCACGTACCTAGTAGACCGCCAGCAAACACATCTTGCCAGTGATGCCAGTAGTCATCCACACGAGAAACACCAACGAGACATGCAGCGAGGATGGGGAGAAAAATGATGCATAGTTTTGCTATGTGCCCCCTGCGATCAAAGCATTTGATTTTTGCTGATAAGTATAAAGCTAGAAATCCAAGACCTGCAAATGACCCTACAACAAAACATACATTTATCAGATGATCAGCCGACAAACAATTGGTGATAAAACTAAGATAGGATAGAAGGTGTACAGAATCCTTCAAAATTTATTTTATAATAAACATGGAAAAAGGTACAGCAAAGAGCTCTTTATGTACTTATCATCGATTCAGAAAGTTCAGGACTGTTTTTGGAAATCATGAAAAGCCTTACATGAAGTATGACCGCTTGGAAAGCTCTTGTGCCCTTCTTTTATATCACTATCTTTACCATGACACACCACATTGCCCCAACGATCATACATCTGTTGACGGAATAGATCTCATATTTGAGAAAATAAGCTCCTTTACAGAAATGAATTAATAAGGTTCAATTCTGAAATTCGATGTAATTCATAAAAAAAAAAAACTTAAGGACTTTCATGATGAGAAAAACAAAAGCTACATAAAGGTTTGATCATAGTACTGATAGTATATTAGATTCAGAAATTAAGAAGACGTACATCTTGCCCATCAGGAAAGCAACGCCAGAAAAAGTCAGGCCGTGGACGGCCCACTGCATCCTTTATGGCATCTGTAAGAACTCCGGTTATCAGCACAGCAAATAAGAGCCCTGAAGTTCAGCCATTAATATGTTATAAGCCAGTATCACAAGTTTTCTGGTGAGCCAAATACACACACACACACACACACACAGAGACATATATGAAAGCCCCATGCACTATAAGGTAGAAGGATGTAAAATGAAAGAATTTCAAATCCATCCAAGTTGGAGTGAATTTCAAATCACTTCAAAGTGAGATTTGATGGATTTCAAATCCATGCTGATGGACGTTGGATTTCAAGTCCATCCAAAAATCCTTCAACCAACACAGAGGATATCAAAGTTGGTACCAGGAAGAGGCAGCAATAGACAGCTAAAAATCAGCAAAATCAAAGGAGGGAAGGGAAAGTTAAGATAATATTACCTAGTACACTATGATGTAGATCATATACGTCCTTCCTCCGAAGATAGTAGATAAAGAAGATGGTAATAGGCAGCAAAATTGCATAAAGCTAATCGCACCAACAAAATAATAATAAAAAATCAAATAAAACAATCATTAACTCTTAAAACAACTATGCTGTTTCTACTCACAGGAACTGCCCAGAGGGGCACGGTATTTTTCTTCATAGGATACTTAAGATCTTCCATCATGCCTACTCCAACGAACCGATAAAACGGGTGAATGACGTTCAGGGTAATCTCTATGATCACAAGTAGTAACAGTATGAGCCAGTCATGCTTGTGATCCCTTGCAAGTTGTCTCCCATGAGACTTAATTGTATGTCTGCACTCAAGCTCAAAAGCACTTGGTCTAACCTGTTTGTTTCATAGCACAAAATTCGTCTAAGCATTATATTATTTGTAAACTGCAGTTCCCTCACGCACACACACACAAACAAAAACAAAAATATAAAAATAATAATAATAATAACTAGATGGGTTCTGAACCACTCTACTAAAGCTAAGAGTACACTTACAGTAGTGATTGACTGTAAAATAACCTTCCAGTGATAATTCTATGCAGTAAACAATTCCATACTTTTTTGGACACTATGAAACTTGATGATCATGTCATAAAAAAGGCAGTGCTCGCGCAGAGAGAGAGAGAGAGAGAGAGAGATCCTTTATACAGCCTTTGGATCACAGGTGTTGATTTATGACATTTGGAGAACATCACATCGAATTTCAGAATCAATACAAACACCAGCACATACTATACTTCATCTAAAAGAGATTAAATATAAATGAATAATTAATTAAACATGTCAAAGAAACAAATAATAATACACTAATCCAACCTACTTTATGCTTAATGCTTACTTAAATCCCACAGCTGAACAAAATGGATTTTTTTATTTTTTTTTGACAAAATTCATCCTAACTGAACAGAATAAATTAAATAGTTCATAAATGCTATATCAGAAGAGAAAAAAAAAAAAAAAAAAAAAAAAAAGAGAGACAAAACACACAGAGACAAACCTGAAACATGTTCCGAAGATTCGGAGGAGTAGGACAAAAAGAGATGATATTCCTCCAACTCATTTGCATACAGTTCAAAACAAGCCACTTACTTCAAGCCCAGAGTTCCCAGATTTCTAAAGGAGGAAAAAAAGTGAGAATGAGAAACATGTGTTTAGCCAGATGGTAAATTATTACAGAAGAACCATAAAGATACTGAACCCAAATTGCAAGAAAAACAGAATCTCTTTATCCTTAATAGTGCCCCCAACAACTACTGACGTTAATTTTTGGTGGTGAAAATTTAATGATGGCGTATTAGGAAATAGGAAGAACAATAAATGTACCTTGCAGTTTTTCTTGAATCGCTGTAGGATTTTAAGCAAATGGGTCCCCTAGTTACATCAGTCCTGGACTTCGTCTGCCCATGATAATTACAAGCTTTGACACTGTAAAGGGCTGCTAATTGTCACTCAGTCGTTGAAAATCTAGAGAGAGAGAGAGAGAGATTGGCAATTTGAACTGCAGTGAAGCGAAGCGAATAGGCGATCGGCCGACTGTTGAGCAATCGTATAATGTGATTCGTTAAAAGCTAGTTGTATGATTGTAATGCAGATGAAATTACAGTTTAACGACCGCCTTTCTGTGTCTTGAGATTTTTTAAGAAGAAATTACCAACTCTTGATTTCAGCCGATGGATTCATTCACAGTATTCTACGCCGTTGGATGATGCCAACCAATCATTCTTTTTTCTTTTTTAATCCTGGTGTGGGGATATTTTTCCACAAAGCTTATTAAATAATGACCATCCTTCTATTATAATAAATAATCATAATGTCAATTATTTTGACATTTATTGTTGTGATTAAATAATATTTATTCTTTTAAAGTTATTTTATTAATTGCTTGTTATTTAAAAAAAAAATATTAAGTTCTCCTAAAAGTTGTATTTACCTCTTCAACCTTTTCTTTGTTACTTTTTTTTTTTTTATTTCTTACTTAAAAATTAAAATTCACATAATTTTTTTATTTCAAATCCAATTTTTAGGTATAATATATTGCATTAATTCTCCATCTTTAGTTTGGCTAATATTATATACAAAAAATATTATATTTAAAATATAAATTATTTTTATTTTAGTATATATGTTATAATTTAAATTCATTGTTTATATATCATTTAAATTAATTATTTTTTTGTGATTTTTAATTTGACACAAATATTGTGTATATTAGAATAAAATATTATATCTAAAATGTGAAATATTTTTATAGGTTTAATTATATATTTTAATTATGATATATGTATTGAATTTGAATAAATAGTGGATTAAATTCTTATATAGATTCGAACTACAAATATAAAAACTATTGAATACTTATATGCATATATATAATAAATACTATTTAGTTTAATATTATATACAAAAAATATTATATTTAAAATATAAATTATTTTTATTTTAGTATATATGTTATAATTTAAATTCATTGTTTGTATATCATTTAAATTAATTATTTTTTTGTGATTTTTAATTTGACACAAATATTGTGTATATTAGAATAAAAGATTATATCTAACATGTGAAATATTTTTATGGGTTTAATTATATATTTTAATTATGATATATGTGTTGAATTTGAATAAATAGTGGATTAAATTCTTATATAGATTCGAACTACAAATATAAAAACTCTTGAATACTTATATGCATATATATAATAAATACTATTTAGTTTAAATTATAAATTTATTGTTTCACCTTAATATGTTTTAGTGAGTAGAAATATTTGAATTGAGTTTGAAGAATTATAGTGAGAGAGACAATTTCTATTGGATTTGGACTATAAAGTTCACATCAAATGTCGCACAATTTATTATATGGTAGAGATAATTTTTGAGTAGATGACAATACAATATAACATAAAAATTATATTTCAAATCGATAATATTTATATAAATTATGGCATATATACAATTTATAGTTACGATAGTATAATTTATCACATATTGTTAATATAATAAAGTATATTATATTTTGTGCATTTCATAGGCAGACATCTCGTTCATCAAAAATAGAATTATTATTTCCCATCAGATATAAAATATGATAACTCTCCTCTTAACATAGTTAGATGAAAGATGTGTCGATTATAGTTTACAGTTATATTAAAATTTAGTTTGAATTAGTTGAATGGTACCCTATAACTCTTCTCTAAAAAAGTTAACATCTATTTTTTTTTCTTTCTCACTCAATCATCTTACAAATTTCAATAACTATTTTATAATTAGTCAATTTTTAATTATTATAAAACTATATTCATTATTTTATAATCACGATTTGACACAAATTTATTTCAAATTGAATCAAAATAAATATTATATTTTAAGTAATTTTCGGGTAAATAGAGTACTAGACTTCTTGTGCAGATAACTTAGAAAAATACCGAATAAATATACTTTATCGTTATAATCTTCCATGATCTTCCATGAAAGGAGCAGATCAAGCTGAATGAAATTTTTGAATGTGGGGGTCCATCATTTTCTTGCACAACATAGGTTTAGCGCATTTATTAAAACTTTAATTATTAAGTTTTCGTGTTTGATTGAGATGATGTTCTTACTGTTCATTTGATCTTATACATTTTAAATATATTCAGTCAATGTATTATGAACACCTAATTTTAATTCAAATATTTTTTAGAAAATGTAGTCATTTTTTATTATAATCATACTTATATTGTATTTTATGTGATATATATAGACATGAACATGGTTCTGTCGGTCCTGGGAGGTGGAATTCAAATCGAATTGTGGTATATAGCTGGTTCCGATTTTCATTCTCAATTCATTTTTTTGCAATCACACTTGGAATCATTAATTTGGAACTGAATCCACCAATTTTTATCTAGATCTGGTGGTTTTTACCCTAGAATCGATGGTTTGGAACCATTAGTTCTTGAAACTGGGTACCCAAAACTAGAATCGAACCAACTAAATTATAATTCCAAATTAAAATTGAATCAACAGTTAAATCAAAGTGTTGACCGATGGTTTGAACCGTCCATTTTAATTTCAAACCAAAAACATATCCATATCTAATTTTATATCAAGATACATATATGTAAAAGTGTTATAAAAAATACATGTATATAATAAATGTCCAGTTTCAACCACAAAAATATCATGCCCTTATGCCCCAAACTATTTCAAGAATTTTATTATTAAATTTTATTTTATATGAGAATTTTTCATTATGTTCACTTAGATATGATATCCTTAAATATAATATCATTTTAGTTTAACCTAACTTACAATATCTTTCTTTTCTACCAACTTTTCAATTTAATTCCCCTCTCTCCCTTTTGAAATGCAAATCCGGACTATCTTTTCCCAACAATATCAAAATAGAAGTAGAGATATTAATACGAAGAGACAGGACAGGTGGTAGAAAATTTAAATATGCCCCATAATTTTAAATTCCACCTTGTTTTGATCTTACCAGCCAACAAATATTGACCCATGCCCGATCTTATACAAGATGGCCCTCTCCACCCTGCTTCATATATATAATTTAATAAATTGATTATTATAATATACCCTCTAATATTTATTAAGTTTTACATTATATACATACACACATCCACATATAAAAAAGAACGAACAAAAAAATAAAATTTAATTTAATTAAACTAAATAAACTATATATATAATTCTTTTAATAAATAAATCAAGCAGGACAGCATGATACAAACATGAGATCGAAACCCAGACCCCTATCTTAGAACGAAGCTGGTCGAACTTGCCCCCCAAAAACCTCGAGATAGGGATCCGCGAAGCTAGTCGAAATTAAAATCCCTCAACACGATAAAAGAAGTCTCTCTCTCCTTCCTTTTCTTTTAGCTATTTGGTAAAAAGCTTACTCAAGGCTGGCACACCCCTATCCCAGACTATGCTACAAGTTTTATTTTAGTTTTTTGTTTGCAGTTTCTTCCTAAAATTATTTACCTACACGAAACAATGATATAAGAAAAACACACATGAGTGATTTGGTGGCTTACACACTATGATATTAATTTACCCAAAATAGTAATGTTTTAAAATTAAAATAGACTTAAATGGTTTACACAATTGGATGTAAGTTTACATAATAACCATCTTTACTGAAAAAAATATTATACAGTTAAATATAAACTCACATAATTAAATTTAAGATTTACCCGACTCGATCCATATAAGTTTATATAAAATAGTCACTTTTATAGAAATAAACGTACAAATTTGATTGAAACTCACACAATTTTGGGAGCTTACAAGATCCTTAATCACGAAAGATCTAATCGTGTAAGAAAGCAAGTCCAGTTCATTGAGGGTATGTTTGGACACGTCTTTGCATAATCGGTTGTGGGTTGTGCCACAACCCCGCCCGTGTTTGTTTACGAGGTTGTGGGTTGTGATTGTTCCATGCACAACCCTATGCACTATACACCTCTTTTTTTCTTACTCTTCTCTCATCATTCCCAAGAAAATTATTCAATATATATTTTTTCACCCAAAATTTGTATAACTTTTTTATTTCAAATCCATTTTTTATAAAAATTATATTATATTAATTCTCTTCTTAAGATCTTTATTTTGACATCAATTTAACATATATATATATATATATAATAATTCATCACCAATTATTAAATCCACAAATATTTATCTCTCATAATATAATAATAAAAACAAAACTCTACTAAACCTATTGATTTGACATATCAATAACAATCTACCTTATCACAACCCAAAACAAACACTACCTTTTACTATGCATTTGATTACGACACAACCTTACAACCCACAACCGATTGTGCTACGAAGACCTCCAGCCTAGTTCAAACATCCCTTAAGAGTATTTCACTATTTTGGATAATATTAGTATAAAATATTTTTGAATAATTATATTAAAAAAGAGTGCTCACTATTGTCAGTGTGAACAGTAGAATTTCACCATTATTTTATTTTATGTGCTGAGATGTGTCACGGCAGGGACCTTTTCAAAACAATTGGGTCGGGGATATAAGTTCTTCAAAGTGGGCCGCCCATATGGAGCCCTGTCTTAATGGGCCATACACGGAGGCCTGTTAAAACTTCCTAAAGGGGAAGCAAATTTCAACTTGATTGATATTTATTTATTTGTTTCACTTCTGTTCCAGCCCATTAAGTCAAGCTCGAAGCTCGAAAACTGATCCATGGAGCCGTTCAATCCCAACCGGCATCTGAAAGAACTGTAGGCACCGTCGAATATCTGCATCTGCGTCTTAAATTGACTGAATTTCAAGTTGTTAGGCTGTTATTTTTTCTTTTCTTTTGGCTTCCTTGATCGAGAAATTCGAACTTTGTTTCAGATTTGTGAGCAACTTAACAGGATGTTCCAAGCTCGAAATTTTATTTCTTATCACAAATCTTTCTGTAAGTAGAGTTTGCTAGCTTTGTCGTATTCTTTTACCTATTTTATCGGGTGTCATCTTATACTATTGTTAATTTTTTTTTCCAGATTTTGATACTTATTAGACGTTGCATCGGATTCAGTTGGATCAGTTTGGGTAATTATATCGTAGGCTCTACGCGATTGTGCTAATTATCGTAACCCATTCGTTTTTTTCATCATACTAGCGTTGTTATTGCCAATTATTAGTTGTTTTTTTGTTTGTTTTTAATAAACAGATTCTGTTAAGAAAGATGATAATGCTGCTGGAAGTGGCAAAAGTTTCACAGCTTATATTGTGGTTTTGGCCATCGATTTTCTCTGCATTGCTGTGCCTTATATTTTATTTCTGACCGTGAGTATTCTTAATTAAAAAAAAAAAAAACTGTACAATGGAAATCGTTTGTTGATTGTACTTAACGAATTGATGAGTCAATGGTAGGTTCTGGCGGAATGGACTTATTGGAACACAATCGTGGTGCTTCTGCTGCTGCTTTTCCTGAGAACATTTCATAGGTAAACTTGTGACCTGTGAAGATTTTTACTTAGTTTCCTGATACTAAGGAAGATATCTTGAGAACTTTAGTAGTTCTGCAAATTGAGCTTAACTAAATTTTCAATTCATATGTTTTTGGAATTAATTTAATCTTCAGAACAGAAATCGATCTTCATTCTTGCAGGAAGGTAGTATTGATTCTATAAGGGGAAATATCTCATCTTATAGGGTTTCCACGGTACGTCATGATACTTGTTTTAACCAGATTTCAGTTGAAAATTGTTGTTGACTTAGATGACTTGATGCAGGTGCTTATTGCGTGCCTTTCCATTTTGGCTGTTGATTTCAAGATATTTCCCAGAAAATATGCGAAAACAGAGACATATGGGAGTAGCTTGGTGAGAAATGTGTTCCTACTTTAACACATATGGATCTGATTATGTGTGTTTAAGCTCTATTTCAGATATGAAAATAACATCCAAAATTTGATTCTTATAACATTATGCGTCATGCTTAATCAATCTTCCATCTAATGTAGAGCTTCTATATGTTTGGGCACAGAGTTTCTGATGAGGGTTGAAAAGTATATATTTATTCCTTTTAGAAGTAAGAGGATACTTGTAACAGAATATTCTATTGTTACGAAATTAAGACTTATTCCATACATCTCTGAAAGAAGTAAAATTATAAATATGGGACAGATGATGTGTTTTCCTTGAGTGGTATCTGTTTACTCAAGGTGTCTTCATGATGATCAAATTGGACCATGTATTGATAGCTTGATAAAACATAGTAGTCATGTTTTATCCAGTGTGCGAGGAACTGTGGAATGAATTTGTAACCATTGTCTTATGATATGCTTCTAATTCATCTTCTCATTGACCATTGGCCATGCTAGATGGATCTTGGGGTGGGCTCATTTGTAGTTGCAAATGCCTTGGTTTCACGACAGGCACGTGGCATCTCAAATATGTAAGTGCTTTTGCCCCATGTTTTTAATAACTGTTATTTTCATTGCCTCCAAATTTAGGTCTCATTTCATAAAGATCATTTAGCTCCTTATGATGGATTGCTATCTTGATGTTAGTCATAGTAATTATTTGCATGTACTTTTCATATAATGATGGCGGTTAAGACTCAAATTTACGAGGGATTGTTCTTTAATTTACGAGCGACGTTTGTTACTCATGCATACTTGTAACTGTGGCAAAAGTGGAAGTGGTAGTGAGTTATTGGTAACCGAAGAGCTAAATAATCAGTTTGCTATGGACAATGTAAATTATTCCTTCGTTCCACGTGGTGGCTGCACATTGTTATCTGTAAAGAACTAGAACGTGTACTAATATAGGTGAATAATTGATGAACTAACAATAATAGATTGGCTAATATCTGCCGGATATGAATGCATGCACTGCCTTGTGCTAATATTTACTTCTTAATTTTGCTCACTGTAACTGTAAAGGAAAAGAGGAAAAGGTCAATATGAACTAGACTTGAGCTCTTGCTTCTTTAAGCTGTGTATCACATATCAATTTATTTGCGGTGGCTTAGTGTTATTATATATTATTCCAGTCTGCTGTTAACCTTTATCAATGCTTCAGATCTTGTGGTTGCTTGTTGCTAGTATTTCTATTCAATGGACCACTAGATATTTCTTTCAGTTGCCAGCTCCAGTACATTTTTGTTTCAATTATCTTTTGTATGAGTCGTTGTAATTGATCAGGTACTCTTAATTTCTTCTTCGTCCATGCCAATCTAGGGGACTGAGAAATGGTATTCGTTCAACAAGTCCGTTAATTGTTCTGGGGTTTGCTCGACTTATTTCCACATCAAGTGTGAATTATCAGGTGCAGTAATTTATAGTATATCTCTACTATTTAGGATAAACGACTTAGTGCATGTACTCCTGATTTCATTATGGAATACAAGGCAGGCTGAAGAAGTTTTGTTGGATTAATAGTTAAAAAGAGAACCACAATACATGTTTTAATGCCTACTAGCTTCTATATTTCTTTTTCTAGAAGATTTACTGTAGCCTGCTCTGGTAGAATGTTATTTCGTCCAATCTAACTCTCGAGTGAAGTTAGAAAGTGATTGTATTTCATGAATGAAATTTTTAGAAGTTTAGTTATCTTATTTTTGTTTTTTTGGGGCTTTACATTATTGCAGGATTAAATACAGTAAGAATTCCCATCATCGATAAAAACTTGGCATGTAGTATTTTATGTTCTTTTCCTGAATGTACCTTCAATTATTGAATAAAATGGAGCATTACCGATTCATTATTTAAATATTTGACCTACATCTTCCTCATAATTGTTCAGTTCTGCTTTTTTCCCACTGGTTTCTTTCTGTTCATCATCTTTTCTTTTACCCCATTATCCATGCCCCTATAAGGATATAATGTTTTGGCTTATTTTCCTACAATTTAGCTTGAGTTTGATTTCTTCCTTTAGGTTCATGTTGGGGAATATGGCGTCCATTGGAATTTCTTTTTCACTCTAGCTGCTGTGGCTATTCTCACTTTAGTTATTGGCATTCCTCCAAACTGCTATGGTATTCTAGGTTCCTTCATACTTGCAGGTATGCCGTACAGTTTCCTTAGCAAATTTAACCTATGAAAACTGGGTAAATCATGCGATGTGCTTATCTAACATGGGTGAACTAAAATGTGATATCAGGGTATCAAGCTTTACTATCGTGTGGGCTGAATAAGTATCTCCTTTCTGAAGAAAGGAAAACTGACATCATCAGTCAAAACAAGGAAGGAATATTTAGCATATTCGGTAAGGACCTCTCTTTATTTTGGGTCTTCATCGCTCTTGCATTTTTGTTTTGTGTTTTTCTAAGTAAAAAATATTTTCTGAAAGGGCTTTTAGTTATTTTTGCAACATCTTGTGATTTTTTCATCGGGTTCAGGGTATTGGGGTATGTATCTTCTCAGTGTCAGAATTGGAAGCTATCTCTTCTTTGGAGACAATGGTGATGCTAAGTTAATAACAAATAAATGGTCAAGGACTAGAGTTTGGGCTCTTTGCCTATTTTTCTGGTAAGAAGACTGTGGTTTGGCCTTGGTCTTCACTCCTTTATCATCTAACCGCTTTAGTTACAATGTCGTTCTTCATCCTTCTTCATTTTGTTACAGGTCAATAACTTTGCTTCTAGATTGGTTTGTTGAATCAATATCTCGTCGAACGGTGAGTACATGCCCCTTCTAATGTATGACAACACTTTCCTATTTATAACTTAGAAATGTAACAGTAATTATAAATAAATAAATTTGCAATTTATACTGTCTTGAGAGGAAAAGGAAATAACTATAAATTTCTGTGCAGTGCAACTTGGCATATGTTTGTCTCACCTTGGCTACCAATCTTCAGGTAATTTCATTGTATTTGCTTCATAAGAAACCCATGTATAGATTATGTCAACAACAATAACTGGTACACAAAAAACTATGATATCATGCATGAAGAATAATAATAATAAAAAAAAAAAAGATCCTTCGATTAAGTTGCCGAAGGTTTGTCTTACTAATGTGGGAATACGGTTGAATGAATTATGGTTCTGTAATAGATGATCCGATTATATTATTTTATATAATTCCCCAACTCATATACTGTGGCTTATATTACAGTATTAAATAAATTTCTAAGAGTTGTGCTTGCCCTTACTGAACCTTTCTCCAATCTCCCCTGTTGAACAATACAATTTTTTCTGGTCCTTTATCTGCGTTGAAGTTAGAAACATGTACTTATGAACTTGAGTTTTCTAGAATGGGTAAGTATATGCTTGAATTGTTCGTGTTTAAGCGTATTTCTGGGGTCTTGGTTTCATCCGGGCAAGTCAACTCTCTCTCTCTCTCTCTCAGAAAGACTGTTGATCGCTTGCCCTTGGTTATTCAGTTCCATTATATTTTTACATCTACCAATAGTACGGAGCACTTGTTAAGTATCTTCATATATTCACGGATTAATATGTGGATTTCTATGGGGAGAGAAGTCTCATTCATCTCAGCTAATATTCTTCGACATATGCTCTTTCGTGTTCTTTTCCCATTCCAATCAACTGATAACTAACTCAAACTTTCAGGTATTGGCCATCCTGACGCTGTCTGATCATGTTTCGGGATGTAAAAATTCAGCTCTAGAACAAGCATTTAATCGAAATATGCTGGCATCTTTTCTTTTGGTAAGAGAAAATATCCTGATTAACTTCGTGTAATTTTTTGTTTTCGCCAAGTCGAGAGACTTACTGGGCATGATCAATGTGGTGCAGGCCAACGTTCTAACAGGATTGATAAACCTGTCTATCGATACCCTGTCGGTATCCCCTATCCCTGCTCTAGCCATCTTGTTTGCCTATGCCTTCATTTTATGTTTTGCTGTGGGATTTGCAGATTTTCTTGGCATTAGGTTGAAGTTTTGGTAGTTCACACAGTAATTATTTGAGTTTCCATCTTTGTTTGGAGAAAGAACATACATTTCTTTATTACATTTCGAATGGAATTGAGCAAAAAAGTATTTGTAATTGTATGAATGTAAATTTGATAATATGAGGAATAAATATTTAACAAGCATTGGTTGGAGGAATTGATTGAGCCGTAAATGATCATCTACCTACTGTGGCACGTGTTAATATGATCATCAATGAATTGATGATCTAGATTAAATAAAATAATTAACTTTATTACTATATGATTATAATATATTACTGATGGACATGATATATCTACGGTAGGTAAATGATTATTTTTGTTGATCGAACTTACATTTTTATAGAAGTGTAGGATGCATCTTTTAGATTTTACAAGTTGCTTGAAAGTTTAGGCGAACTTTCTTTAGAGAAGAGCCGACAAGTTATCAATGATTAAACTTCTAAAGAATAATCTTATCAACAAATTCTTCTGAATTTGGTTATTTTTATTACAATAGTCTATCATTATTAAAATATTCAAAGATCTGTGGTTTTGTTTAATTCAAGATTCAAATACCTCACCAATGTATTTTTAAACTGATTCATTGCTTATATTATAAAAGTTGTGTGATCTCATCTTATTTATAATTTTTAATTATGTATTTTAAAAATAAGATTTAATACTCTAATTTGAAGCTCTGAAACTGCATGAACCTTTCTACTCTACAAATAATAATAATAATACTGATAAAAAAATAGTAATATTAATAATAATATAATATAATTAATTAATTAATTACATATATAAATATAAGTGATAGTGATTTATGTGTTGTACGAGTCAGTTGCGATCATCACACTTACGTTAAAGAATTTTTGTAGTTATAATACAACTAATGTAATTTCTTGACGCCATCATTTGGGCATCTTAAGAAATAAATCCAAAACGAGTTTTTTAACACGACTCTTTCCTTAATGCATTCATTAACTTTATTCTTTAATCACTACCATTTGAACGTAAACCAAATACCAACTTTTATTTTGTCCTCATCATCTTCACTACTAATCTTCACGCGCGCGCGCACATATATATATATATATATATGTAAAATACAAATATAAATTTAAAAAAAATGGAGAAGATATGATTATGACTTAAGATAATTTGGGAGGTCCACCTGTCTCCGTCACAAAAAAGCTTCATAGCTTAATTACTCATTTGTGCACAATTGTTCGAATAAATCAAATTGTTATAAAAGCATTATCTTATCAACAACAAAAGGGCTAAAAGTGTGAATAATATATATTTTTTTAAAATACAATTTTGAGTTGGAATAAAAATAATTATAAAATAATGATAAAAAATAATATTTTGTAGTTCCAATTAGATTTATTAATTTTTCAAAAAATTCATCAATATATGTAGATGTACATAGATATTAATTGTTACATCTACAATTAAAACTATTATAAAAATAAAATAAATTAATGCAGCATGACACTTGGAATCGTAAATCATGATATTGTAAATGATGACATAAATCACCTGACCAAGTGCCCAATCCTGGACTACAACAACTACACCCAGTACCCCCCACCCACCCCACCCCACCCCACCCCCCATTCACGAACTTAGCTGTCAACCCACATGAAATTCCCATTTCACCCACACACAAGTTTCCTCCTAACACTACACTACCCCACCACTTGCAACTTACCCCCTGCCACTATTCTTTACACCTAAGCCCCACCTTTTCGGCTCCAGTTCTCTCTCCTTCACATCGAAAACTTCACACACCATTCAAATAAAAAACAACATCCTTTTTCTTTATTTATTTACGGGCCCTTCTACATTTACATAATCCCATTTTCGCCTTTTCTAAAATGTTTTAATTCCCGAAAATATTCCGAGCATCTTGACTATATATAAATTGTGAGTATATTGTGACACCTATTTTTAAAGAAAATATTACGAATATCTATAATTTATAATTTCTATAAAATGTGAAAATATTTTAGTAACTTTTTGTGTGCTCTATATGCATCAATCAATTAGGTAATTTAAGGTAAAAATTTATATTAGACCGTCATAAAATATATATTTTTGGATTTTCTTTAGTATTTTATATTTAAGAATTTTGTTTTTATTTTATTGATTTAAAAATTAAATTAAATTTTATTTTATTTATTAAAAAATTAATAAAATATTTTTTGAGATGGCTGTCACAAGTAAAATTTATGTTTCAAGTATCAAGATTTTATTTTATTGATTAAATTAATCTTGTGAATTTTATAAGTAAATTACATGTGTTGAAATAAATCAAAATATATAAATAAAAATTATATTCGAATTTTAAAGAAATGGTAGCTTTATATAATCTATTAGAATAAAAGTTGTAACATAATTCATATTATTGGTCACAAGAATATTATATTTATCAGTATAGATCTATAATATTTTATTACAAAAAATATTAAATTTGATTTGAATAATTACAAATAAAAACGGCAAATCCAACTCGATTTTAGCGTTCGTAATATTTTTGAATATGTTATAATGTTTTTGGGGGTGGGCAGTGGATATTATTAAAAATTAGGGTTATTTGCTGTAGATATAATTACTAATAAATTATGGTAAAAAAAAAAAAAAAAAAAAAAAAGGAAAATAGCTGGAGTAGGCAAGAAGTATATTACAAGGCAAAAGTCCAACCCGAACATTTCCTTTAGCCATTTTTTTCGCCTCGACCTTGTCTCCTGCTCTGCTCCTTCTATGGAGGCCCCACCACCACCACTCGCCGCTGCTCCGCCCATCTCATCCGCTACCCCTGCGCCGGCGGCCTACCCGGATTCTGTCGACTCGTCTCCTCGCTCACGCAACACCGACTCATGGGACGCCGACCCGCCGCCATCCCAACCGCCGCAGAAACTCCGGGTCATGTGCAGTTACGGAGGGCATATAATCCCCCGTCCACACGACAAGACCCTCTGCTACATCGGCGGCGACACCCGCATCATCGTCGTCGACCGACTAACTTCCCTCTCCGACCTCCGCCACCGCCTCTCCAAAACCCTCCTCAATAACCAATTATTTTCCCTTAAGTACCAACTACCGAATGAGGACTTGGATTCGTTAATCTCCGTTACCACAGATGAAGATCTTGAAAACATGGTGGAGGAGTACGACCGCCTTAATAATGCCGGTGGAGTAAAACCTGGCCGCCTTCGCCTCTTCTTGTTTCCCCAACCATCGTCGAATATTGAACAGCTTCTTGTCGAGACTGCATCGACTAAATCGGAGGACTGGTTTTTTAACGCTCTCAACGGTAAGTCCAGTACTTTATCGGCGGCTGCTAGTGATCGTGGTTTTTCGGAAACTTCCTCGGTTAATTGTCTCCTTGGATTGGACGATGATTTAGTGAGAAAGGCGGCGGCGGCGGTCGGAAAAGATGCTGAAGCCCAAATTGAGGGGTCAAAAGCTGGTGGGAATGGAACTAGTGTTACAAATCATGATGTGCACTCGGTCCCTGATTCTCCAATGCTGGATACGACGTCGTCCTTTGGGTCTACTTCCAGTTCTCCGTCAGTGGCGAATTTGCCACCGATAAGGGTTCACGTCGATGAGAATCCAAAGGTGGGAGGATTGGGAATTGAGGATCAGTTTCAGCAGATGACGATGGGGGTTGCTGGGAATGTTAATTCAGCAGTGACGCCGAAGCAGGAGGAGGTTGGGGGTTTTGTGGCTGCCGGCGTGGCTGCTGGGACGGTGGTTTCTGGGGTGCCGGTGGTTGTTGGTGGTGAGTATCCCAATCGCGTCATCTCCGATGATGAAAGATCTGATCATGGTGGGTACAGGAAAGCACATCCAATTCAGCCGCAGGTACAGGCACAGTTGCAGCCGCATCAAATTCCTCAATTTTATCAGAAACCAGCTGGTGCCATTGATTTGGCTTCCCCAGATTCAGTTTCAAGGTACACCTTTGAAAGATTTGTAAAATTATGACTAGTTTGTGCATCTTTCCAAATGTTTTTGTTTTCGAATCTCTAAGTAGAAAATGATCTGAATTGTGATATTTTTAATTTTATTCAACAGTGAAGGAAGTTTAACAAATCCATTATCTAGGCAGAGACAAGCTATGTACCAAGAACCAATGGTACAAATGCAATCTGCAAACACTAGGGTTAATGCTAATCCTTCTGATCTGAAAACTAGTGATCCAAACATTAACAAGGTTCAGATGCAACCTCAAGTTCAAGATTCTGGTTATGTATTAACAAGCCAATACGATCAGAATCACCCTCAATTGCATCATCCCCAACAATACATACATTCAGGAAACCAGTATATTCCAGCAGGAGCAGTTCCCCTTCAATCTTATTACTCCATTTATCCTTCCCAGCAACAACATCATCCACATCAGCAGCCTGTGCTCGATCAGCAGTACCCCGTTTACTTTGTTCAAGCTAGGCAGACCCAAGCTTATAACATGCAACCAACTTATAGTGAACTAGCACCAAATGCTCCTACTAGCCGCCCCCAAACTCCTCCTTCTGCTATGTCCCCCCATGCTGCTTACAATCAGGCAATGAATGTGCCGTCCTCCAAACCTGAAATGGCTCAAGGGATCTACAGAACAGCAGCTGGAGGGGCCCCTCATATGGTCCAGGTCCCGTCTAGCCAGCATCAGGGACAATACGTTGGTTTCACTCAAGTTCATCATCCGTCTCAGATGATGGCTCCTCCATCTTCAGCACCAAATCCGGCTTATACATATGAATATGCTGATCCTAGTCAGACTCAGATGTATTATACTCAAGCTTTGCCACCTCAGATGACTGCTCAATACCAGACGCTGACATCAGCACCTGGAGGGGTCCCATCTGATGCTTCTTCTCAGGTTCCTACTGAGAGCATGAAGCAGCAAGTTAGGACTTAGCAGCCAGGACAGGTGAGTTGTGTGTGGATGAACAATTTTGCAGGAGTGGGTTGGGTTTATATTTGGATTTTGTATTACAGTGTATTGTTTTTATTATTGTTATTGGTTTCTGGTATGTAAGTTTGATAGGTAATAAAGAACTTGTCTCGTCTTCGTTTCTATTGTGTATGTCGTTGCTGTTTGGAAATGGACGGTGTCTGATATACTGTAGACCTTGATCCTCATACATTACATGGTCAGCCTATATAGCATTTGTTGAATAAATGTAAAAAGATTATATGGAATTTTGGAGTAAATTTTATTTATTTTTTTCCAGTTAATTTTGGTTCTTGTCCTCTTAAATGCATCTCTGGGTTTTAGCAGTTGAAATCGCGCTTGTTTATTCTCTGTGTTAGTTTGATACAGCTTCGGTGAATGCCATTAAATTGGCAACTGATCCTGAGCAAGACAGAGTCCTGAGCTTTATATCTGCTTTGAATTTCAAATTTCTACATGTTTCTTTTGGCTTACTTCTTCACTTCTTTGCATTAGTTTTGGAGACTGTACTGATTAGATGCAGAGATAGCATGAGCAATTTCAAAAGCAATGTGTTGGTAGCTGTTAAGATGGAAATTAGTCTTTATATGCTTGCACAAATTGTGTAACATCACATGGCTTATCACGAACACACGGAATATGGGTTTTTTGTTCCTAGAGAACTATGTGTTACGGTTCTTTTTCTATGGTAGACGACGGGATTGGGCCGACTGATCACCGTTGGGTTAGGCGAGATAGGGTGGCTAATCCTTTCCATCCAGTATGTTTTTTTATTTTTTTGACCCACTCAATTGCTTAAGTTATTTCTGAACTTCCCTCGGGAAGTTTGCTCCCTGATTTTGTACTCTAGCCATCAATTGGTGAAATCCATCACTCTAAATATTTACAGCAGGGGTGTATGTATACCTTCACACACCCATGTGGGTGACTGTGTGTGAATGTATGTGTAGGATTTACCACTGAATCCCATGTGATTCTGAATATGCCTTGTGTGTTTTACTAATCAACAGTATGGTTAACTAGGGATCGGTAAATTTGATCAAAGGGTACGAGGAATAAGTAATTTCTTATGAGAAAAATGATGAATAAAATAATATAATAGCAGGTTTATTAGATTCTTCTGACAGTTTAAAAAAAAAAAAAGCTGGAGCATCTTCTCTCTCTCTCTCTCTCTCTCTCTCTCTCTCTCTCTCTCTCTCTCTCTCTCTCTCCATGCTACCTTCTCTGACTAAAGTGTTTTGAGCATTTAAAGTACTTTGAAATGCTGACTCTATACCATGTCATTGCCAGATCTTCTAACCTGTCCGCATGCATCCATGGCTATTTAATTCCTGCAATAAATTTTACATGTGGCTAAATTATTTTTCATTAATTGAGTATGAGTTAGCTATGCTGTAAAAGTTTCTAGTCGGGCATCGTATTGGGGCCTAGCATTTAGCCGAGACCTATGTGCCAAAAATTGGAACCAAGAGGAGTCGGTGGGGGTGGAATCGAGAAACAAGGGATCGCGCAGCAGCTAGACGAAGATTTTTGCAACGAGTAGCATATTTGCATCGACTGATTTTTGTTTCCATGACTTTGGAAGGAATGTGTGTAAACTTTAGCAAGTCTAGGAAACCAATAATACAATGCCTAAAATAAGTATTGAATAATACACCTATACGAACATGCCCACAATTATTGAGAACAACAATAGTACTTATAAACAACATTAAAGTTTATTATTAATTAAAGTTTCAATAATAATTTTATAAATAATTGAATTGAATTGACATAACATTCTACAGGAAACTTTGTAGCACATCAATTTTGCTAAATACATAAAATGTACTGTCACAAGTAAACCCATAGGGTTTTATATTTAATTTTATATTTTGTTTTATCGATCTTCAAAAATTGTTATTTTCGGATTTGTTTAATATTCAATTTTGATATGCTCTATGGCTTTTATCTGAGGTGAATAAAAAAACGAGATCCTTCTAAGGTTTTTATTCAACAAAACTAAAAAAATTAGAAATAAAGTGGATTATTTGATAGACCTTTTTAATTAAAAAATTGCTGACACGTAAAAGTTTCTAATGGTAAAATAAATAAATATTATATATTTTATCATATTTTATTTTATAAAAATAACTTTTAATGATTAAGAGAACTTATACTAATCAATTTTTTATAATTTATATATATATATATATATATATTCTAAGTGATAAACCTTCCAAAATATTGGGTAAGTAAGGAAGCTTTGGGTGCAAAAATCCTAGAAAGTGCAATGTATCGTCTAATTAAAGCAATTAATATGAGTGGGGCCGGGCCCACAAGATTTGGATGAACGATAATCTGAGATATATTTGTGGGACCTAGTGTATAAGTATCGTAACAGGATAAGTGGGTGCTCTCATACATCCTCTCAAATTCAACGCAACCGTAACGTCGAATTTATATTTTGGTGAGCTATACCAATTTTTAATTTAATTAAATTTGGTAATTATAAAAAAAAAAATTGAAAATTTAAATTGGACTAAAGAAAGCCCGTCCCATGGGCCACTAATTTTAAATAATTTGTCACAATAATTATTATTTGCTTACATTTCTCGCTTTTACTTTAATTTGTTCCTTTTGTCCTCTATTTTGACCACTTGATATGACACTAAATTCTGAATCCCAGTCTAGTATAAACTGACTATGTTTTTTATAATTTTAAATTATTAAAAAATAATATAATAAATTTGTTATTTAGTATATTTTAGGTGTCTGAAAAAAATAATATTAAAAAAGATGATAAGTCTTTAATAAAGGAAATGATATGTTATATAATTAAATTATATATCAACTTGAAACTTTAAAATAATTTTATTTAAATATTATTGAAAAATATCAACGAACATATTGACCGGTAAGTTGTTTTGCTTGATTTGAATATTTGAGTCTTAATACTCTTTTTTGGTTGAATAGAATTTTTTTGACTTGGTTAGACTTGTCAATTTTATGAACCAATGAAATCGAACAATGGACTAATTATTAATTCAATTGGTCAAATCGATCAACTCAACTTGATTTTAGGAATTGTAATATTATTATTTTTTTCTCCTTCTTTTTGTTGAAAAAAGAATCCCACTAAAATAAAATAAAATAAACCGAAATCCAAAGAAATAAAAATTGTAGTATATAATATATGATATATATATACATATATATAGTGGAATTCTTGAGAAAAATGTGGGTCATTGAATCAATATTCACACTTCTCCATCACCACATTTGCAGGGCCTACATATCTTCCGATTTGATCTCTTTATCTTCGTCTAGATTCATACTCTTGTTATATAATAATAATAATAATAATAATAATAATAATAATAATAATAATAATAATAATAATAATATCACAAAATTTGTGTATATTAGTTACATTCTGCAATTTAATTTATAATATTATTTATTTATTTAAAAAATATTACTATTGATTTATTATCTTAAAAAATAATTATTTTTTTAATTTAAATATATAATATTTTTTAATTAACAATTTAGATGAGTATACCACAATGCAAAAACAATCACTATATATATTATATTGAATATATATTATATTGAATAATTTAATGATCCAAGATGAGGAATAAAATGTCTTTGGAAAAAAGGGGGGCTTGGTACAATGAAAGGACACCCAATAAGACTGTTCTAAGTTCCAAGCCCGCAAATATGGGACCCATTTTGCTATTATTCCATTTAACATTTGAATCACAAAAGGCGCCAACGAAATACTTATTTTCCCTTGTAAGAATGGAGAGAGCAGACTCAGCCCATTTTAGCTTAATTCATATGCTACTCCAGTTTATGATAATTCTCTTCATGAGAAGTTGTACGGAGACGATTCTATGCAGATTCATCGATAACTGTTCTTAAATTTGGTGGTGGTTATGATGGACCATCAATATTTGATGAGGTGAGAATATCAATAGAGAATATCAATATAACTTTTATTGATATTCTGTTTTCTGTATTTAAGATGTGTGAGTTCTTCTCGATGAGATTGTTGATACTGACTATGATAGCCCACCATTTTTTATGAGGAGAATTGTAATAATATTTTAGAAGTTGTGTATGGTGGTTACAATAGACCACTAACTTTCTTACAATGAATATACAAATACTTTTCAATATGACAAAGATATGAATAACATTTCAACATCATGAGGAGGAAGCGGATATCTTTTAACATCCATATAACTCGAGGTTTATGCCAATGTCTCCCATAAGTATAGTTTGGTTGTTTTTCAAGAAGTCGAGACTTGGGAAGACATTTTTTACCATATGGGTTCGGCTGTTGACAATCGATTTTCTATACCTCTTACAGTTGATGGATCAAGAATATCAATGTGTTTTGGGAGAGAATTTACGAATGTTATTACTCTTTGTCTAAATGAATTTAAAGATGCTTTAAATTTATTATTGTTATTTATGGTGACAACGAGCACAATTCTAGGGCGAATACTCTCTAAAGAGAGGAGAATGATGGAGATATGAAATGATGCATCAAATTAAATGTTAAGATATTTCATTTATTTTTATCTACTAGGATATCTTTTTATTTATCTTCTTTTATTTATTAGGTAGTAATTATATTGCTATTAGAATTCTAGATTTGTATTATGAATATAAATAAATGTTTTCAATATTGCATTAGATGGTTGTTGATTTTTTATAAAATAGAAAAAAAATTAATTTATGTATCTTTTCTATATTCTTAAAATAAACAAATTTTAATCATACATGTTATTATTATTACCACGCTTCTACCTGTATCACAAGCCTAGTAAACAACTCTTGTAAATATTTACTCTACACCAAATATTCTTGTAATAATAATAATTACAAGTGCCAACTATAAATATTTGCTCGAATGAGAAGGCACGATGGCAGAGGCCCATCAGTAACATGACATGTGGGTCTAAGGCCCAATTGGCTATTAAATGCTTGATTGGGCTCTTCGATTGAACTTCCCAAATATTAAGCCCATTTACAGTATGAGCTTTATAGTGACCCTTGTTTTTCTTTTTTCTTTTTTTTTTTTTTTTTTTTTTTTTTTTTTTTTGGCTTAGGACAAGTTCGTTCCGACTCAAGTAAAATAGTAAGGACTGCAATTTGACCCTCTCATAACTGACCCGTTCGGGTCGGCCTCACTTTATTTGGAATCCCTCTATTTGTGAACCAAAGAGAGGCAAGGCGGGTCTAAATATTTCTTATGAGTTTTGTTTTGTATCATTCTAATTCGCTCGTTTTGATCCATTCGATATCATTGCATTTTTAATATATATTATATTATATTTTACTTTACAATTTTTTTGCGTCAATTTATAGTATTAAAATATAATGTAAGATACAATATCATATCGTAATTAATAATTTTAATTGATATTAATATTTTAAAAGGTGAAAATAAATTTATATGTTACCAATACCATTTATATATTTTTAATGTAAAATCATAATTTTATATTAAAATTTTAATAATATTATTATTACAATAATAAAAATTCAATTTAAAATGGATCGATTAGTCGCCCTGCTTTTTTATCCATAGTGAGTTAGCTCCACCCACCCTATCCCATTTGAGGACTTGGACGTTCCGTCCTACCCCATAGTCGTCCTTATAAATAAAACATGATTAAATATTACTGTGAAAAATATTTCATTATTGGGGGAAAATAAACTTTTACATATATATAAATATATATATATATATATATATATATGTACCCACCCACACACAATTGAGTTTAAAAACCTGCATGAGACTAACAAAAGAGTTTCCAAACTCCATTACAGGCCAGTGCTTCACAAGAAATAAAATATTCATGATATTTAACCATTCAATTTATTTGAATTTGGTAGGAGATAAGCCTATGATTGAAATTATTTAACGAGAAAAAATTGAGTCACAAAAAAGAAATTAATACTGTAATTGAATAAATAGCCATATAAGTGTTTGTGTTCCTACCCAATAATCTCACTTCTGAAACATATGCATCTAAATAAGCACTCATAATAACACCTCATATATATAATATATATATATATATAGGCACCATTCCGTCAGTTATAATTTCGATTTTGAAAGTGTTGGTTCTTGAAATCGTGAGGGGTGGAACCGAAATCGAACCAGCATATAGCTGGTTTTAGTTTTGATTTTTTTTTTAAAATTATAAATTCACACTTGGAATCGAAACTGCCGGTTCTGATTTTGGATCCGACTAGATTCCTGTTCTGGTTCCGAATCAAAACCGAACCGGCTAGGTTTTGATTTCGAATCAAAGTCTGTCAACAATTAAAATTGTTCAACAATTAAACCAAACCGTTGATCGCTGACTCCAATTCAAAAGTGGAATCATGTCCATGTCTATATATTATTAACATCTTATATTCGTGATTGCTTGCTTTGTTATAAACTAACGGACACCTAAAAAAATAAAATAAATATATAGAGGGACACCTGTTAATTTATACCTTAATACACACGCAAATGACATGCTGATCATACAATTAATTGACCATTAAAATATGAAATATCATGTAGTATTATTCCTTCAAACTAATATTCTCAGTTTGAATATTATTCTGTTTATAATTTATCTATTACATCAAATCTCCCGAGCACCCTTCATTTTATGAATATATATATATATATATATATCCATGATTATTCTAATTTGATACTTTAGTGTTGTAATAAGAACATATACTCAGCTGCAAATACTTAATTCCACATATTCTTATCTAAAATCCACTATTCTTTCATTCAGTTAAGAGAATAAATGTACAAGTGGAGACATGCCCAGCAAAGCAGTTACTAAACGCTATTGCTGAATCCACTCATCTCACATCATCATTATTTAATTCATACAGATCTTCCACTACTTTTTAATGTGAGAATTTTCATATATCTAATTAAAGTAGATAAAAGGTGGCACCATGCATTAGACACATGTATCGTGATTGTTGTAATTATTTCATATAATCTCCCTTTGTGATGTATGGAATCTCCCCTGGGAATAATCTATGTTTTTCTGGCAATTAAATAGATTATCCAGTCAACTGACCTCTTATGATGTAACATTGGTGTGTTCATATTTGTTTTAAATTATAGCTAACAACTGAGTTGTTCTAGGATTGTTAACTATATGGTTGTTCAATTAAATTGATTCTTTAATTTCAAGCAACCATTACCTGCTACATTTTAGTAATTTCTCAAGTTCCACCATTTTATTTTAATCAAAATTTCAATAACTATTGTTTTCCAAACATAAGATCTAACATCTTAGGCTGCGTATACTTTCCTAGTCAGGATTTGACAGGATATGACAGAAATTGGAATTATACTCGGGATAGGGATAAGTTCGAAATTTTTATCCTACGTTTACTTCTTAGGATAACATTAGGATAGAGAAAGATAATTTTATACTATCCAACGTTTACTCGAGAGATTGAATAGGATAATGCGGAAATTACAAAATTACCCTAAATACATGATTCATATATGAGGACATTTTTGTAATTAAGTTTGTGTATAAGGGTAAAACAGTGAATTTCCATTTTTTATCCCATCGGATAATTTTTATCCCAGGGGTTTAGGTCAGATTAGTATCTGCCGAATTATCCCGAATTTTGTCTTTTATCCCGGGTCGGCTGGATTGACCCGGAAAAATATCCAACGAAGTAAACGCTGGATAACTATGGACTATTTTTCCAAATCCAGATTTATCACCCGAAGTAAACGGGACCTTATAAGATATCAGGCTAGCGCCTTCTTATTCTAATTAAGCCATAAACAAAAAAATCACTACTTCGTCGGGATACAAAAAAAAAATGCGATTTATGCAAAAATAAGTCAAAACTTACAAAAATCATTGATATATTCATACATTTTTAGCAATTAAGTACCAACAGTGTGAACGTGAAGCCCTTCTGTAACATTTGGCACTTTTTATAGGTGGAGAACGCAGACGATCAATAGGATAATAATCCAAAATATATTTATTTAAAACAATATTTTAACAAGAATATTATGCATTCGCTCTAATGCAGTATATTATAAAGCAATTAATCAGAAAATGACCCATAACGAATAAGTGTGAAAATTCTCTAAAATAGTGTGGATCCACAAAAGATGCTCACCACCTCAGCAACTGCATGGGTATAATTGTAACCTCAAATTATTCTTTATGATGGTGGGTATTCCTTTATCAAAAACATCATCTCGTTCTCCCTAACTATAAATATACATACCCTCCAAGGCTGATAACCCATTGTGCAACAAAGAGCCCATCTCAAGCTTTGTTTTAAGGTATTTATTTATAGTGTTTTAATCAAGTTTTCTTGTTCCTTTCTCTCTCACCAAGCTTGTTCCTTAGTTCTATGCATGGATTTCATCATAGCATATGCCATATTAAAAAATATACATTGATATGAAACTGAAAATTGTGTTGTAATTATTTGGATAAATTTATGAACTCTTACCTCTGTTACTGTCCCTTTGTTTGCTAGCATTTGTTCTCCAATCCTCTTGCTAGATTCTTCGGCACATACATTTAGATTTCCATTCTAATTTCTTTGAAATCTGTGTCAACATACCTTTGGAACAAGATCATCAGTTACAGACAAGAAATCTATAGAAGTGTAGACATTGAAATTAAGTGATTTTTTTCAGGAACTGACTTAGTCTACTGAAGATGGAAGCTGGGAGGTCCAACGGTGCTAAATACGAGTGTTTGCTCTTTGGTACGTTACTGACCTGACCCTTCTCGGTTTATCCTTAGTATTTTTTCTTTATAAGTAAATTTTGAATATCAATCTTATTATTGAAAATTCATGGGAGGCCATATGATTAATCCCAGTTTCCTTCTTATTTTCTTAGATATGGATGATACCTTGTATCCTCTGAGCTTGGGGATCAACATGGCCTGTCGCAAAAATATAGAAGGTACAATAAATGAAAGGGCAAACTTAAAAAGTCATTTCATACAAGAGAAGATGTTTTCTAGCTACTTCATAATATTGCACGTTTTTGGCCAACATATCTCAAAGCTCGCAAGGTTCGAGATATGTTACCAACTTATGACTACTGACTGCCTATTCGTGATTCGTCTTAATTTGTAGACTACATGTTACACTACTTGCATATTGAAGAAAGTGAGGTCCCTAGGATGTGCTTAGAACTGTACAAAGAGCATGGAACAACAATGGCTGGTCTTAAGGTATCTAACCAAGTAACAAAAATTAAGAAAGATGATCGAAGCTAGATAATTTACTTATGTTATCTTCTTCTACATACAAAAACTTACGCCTCCGTCATTTCTTTAGCAGGAACTTGGATACGAATTTGACAACGATAAGTTTCATGCTTATGTTCATGGAAGATTACCATATGAGTTGCTAAAACCTGATCCCGTGCTACGTAATCTCCTACTGTCCATGCCCCAACAGAAAATAGTATGTCCAAATTCCAAATTTTGAATAATTGATGGTCAAATCACTCAAACCAAACACAGACAGGTCAATGGCGAAATATTAAAGTACCTGTTATTTTCTGGCTGCAGATCTTCACAAATGCAGATGAAGCACACGTAGATCAAGTGCTTAGCAGGTTGGGGTTGGAAGATTGCTTCCAAGTTGTTATATGCTTCGAAACTCTTAACCCTCCCTTGGAACCAATTACAAGCATGAATGGTGACAATGAAGAACAGCCTCCAGATGATATAGAGTCAAAGAAAGATGAGAATTTGGAATTTAAGACTCAAATTCTGTGCAAGCCTTCCTTAGAAGCAATGGAAGCTGCCATTCGTATAGCAAATGTTGATCCAAAGAAAACAGTTAATACAGAAACAAGGAACCCCAGTTTTTTTATACCCTTGTTCTTTAAGGGCTAATGTTTTTGTCCGCGATCCCAATACCATATGAAAGTTGCTCTTTTTACTTGTTCAGAATGACGTGAAAAGACTGAACGCCCAGCCCAACAGGTATCGGAGCTCTGGAGCTTCGAGACCTACCAAATAAACACTAAAACGGGCATAACAAGTATTCTTATCAAGTGGACAAAAAACATTTCTCCTTGTGGAATAAGGATAACTCGCACTTAATTTAACTCCATAAAAAGCATATAATGAGGGTCCTTTTTTTTCTTCTCAGATATTTTTCGATGACAGTGTTCGCAACATTGCTAGTGGAAAAGCAGCAGGACTCCACACTGTAATTGTAAGTTCACAGAATTTTCCAACTACTAGAGAAACCAAGTTTCTCACAATCTGCTCCATATCACCAACTTGGATTTATGAAAATGCAGGTGGGAAGATCTACTCTAGTGCCAGGTGCAGATCATGCTTTAAACAGCATACATAATATAAGGGAAGCATTACCGGAGATTTGGGAAGATGAAGGAGAGCGCTTGGAGCAAATAATACAATCTTCTGCAGTAGAAACTGTTGTCCTAGCATAGATCACATTAGCTTCAACTTTTGATAGGTATCATAAGAAGCATCAAGCTAATGTGACAATATCTATTACTTGAAGGAGTACACTTCAAGATATATTGTAGTGAAGTTGATCAATAAATTTCATGCTACATGTGTCTAATATAAATGTTTCTTTTGTTGTTAATATATTTGTAACATTAAGGTCATAATTATATGACTACTATTAGACAGCATCAGAGTCTTAAACTTTTCCGAAACCCAGGAACTGATTTTTGTACAGGAGCTTGTACTCAAACTCTTATCATATGTCACTTCAGGAGCTACTGTGAATGTTCTGAAGTAGAGAAACATTAGATGAACAACTCACGTGTAATTAGCAGTTAGCGAAAAGTATATCAATTACACAAATTGAGAGAGGGGAATGAAGATAAAATGCCTACTCGGCAATTACAAGTTCTCGGCGCAAATCCAATTAACAAAGAAGTAACAGAATTCGATTAGTAGTTTAAATGCAATGAAACATGGAAATTACCACAGTAATTGGCAGCAGTTAAAAAACGATTAAACATGAAAATTACCAGATAAATTAGCAGTTTTCTGAAAGAGAAAGTCAATGTTTGAGTGTATGTGTGCGCGAGAGAGACAGAGAGAGAGAGTATAAATGTGACGGCCATGGTGGAGAGAGAAGATCCGAGTATACATAATTTAATAAAAAAAGAACGAACAACAAAAACAGCAATAATATGATCAGATGCATCACATATCTGTTTGTGAGTGCAGTACTCACAGTGTATATGCAACCACAACCTGTATCATTTTATCATCTCCTGATATACTTCCCTAACCGCAGCATATGAGACAGACCACTTTCTACATTCACACAATCTGGCTCTACTACTCCAATGTGAAGTGGTCTCATTTGATATTTGGAAGAGCTTTTAATCGGGCCTTTTCTTTACCCAACCCAAGCTTCCCATGAGGAAACTTTGCACCTCTATGGTGGTGCTGCAGCAATTTCCACCAGTGGGACTTGTTCAAAGTCTTGTTCCGGCCATCCCGCTTGTCTTTCCCTTTCCCTGACTTCGACAGTTTTGAGTGTCCAACATGCCTCAAGAGACCTTCCACAAGCCCATGGAAATGACTATGATGCTTCTTTTCATGGATCACTGATTTATTCATCTTTTCAACAGCCACTTCCCCATCTTGTCTCTTGAAATTAATGATTTTCCCTTGGCGCTTGCCCAAAGAGACGTTACGGCTCATCTTTCTCTCATCATTAGTACGGTGGCCATAATGGTGGTGACGGTTATGGTGGAAAACTACTGCCAGTCGATCCTTGAGCCTTTTCCATACTCCAAAATGTTTCTCATGGTTTATACCATAAGCTCCGTGGATCCTGCTTGGACCTGATTTCTTTGGTGTGGACCCCTCACTTTTGCTGTTGTAGCTGCTGCTCGAGGTGATCTGAGGAGCTCCATCTCCACTAGAGGATGATGAGTAGACCTCTTCCTCACTGTTGCTTGTGCAACTGCTGCTATTCTGGCCCCCGGTGGAACCGCCCCCCCAACTTCCACTGCTTCTACTTGAACTCCTCATATATTGAAGCTCTCCAGTCTTGTCTGTGAATGAAGAGTCTTCAGTATCACTATCATGGCTGCTGCTACTTTGTTGATACGAGTCAGTATCTGTACTCTCTGATTCTTGGTGTTGTAAACAAGTCCGATTCCTCGAAGTTCCATCTTTATGCTGTAAACAGGTAACGCATTGGTCGGGGCTCATTTCGCACTTTCCTGGTTCGATTCTGTTTACAATGGCCTTGACATTCTGACTGTAACTCTTCTTCTTTGTGGGAAACTTGCATTGGTCTCTTGATTCGCCTGACATGTCACTTTGCAAAGCCGGTTCTCCTCCTCTCCTGATAAAACTATTATTTTTGGATGGTTGCCTCAACATGGCTTTAGTTGGTTCAAACAGCCTGTAAGTTTGGCTCAAGGACAAATATGGAGGGTTAGGCGGCAGCAAGTAATACATTGGAAAGCCGATGGGGTTCACAACCCTTTGACTTGAAAGCAAATTACTGGTGGTCATAAAGTTGTCTTCACCCATATATTGTTTTGGCATAGCCGACGACTTGGTTTCTGGGACACAATAATAATTCTTCTCAAACAGCTGCTGCAACTGCTGATCTGCTCCTTCTCTATGGAATGATGAGGTACACAATTCAGTCTGCTTTATGGCTTCAGAAGCTTCTTTGGATAGGCAATCAGGTTTACTGCTTGTGGATTCAATGCCATCAAAATTACACATTTTGGTACCATCCAGGTTACTCTTCACATAAGGCCCTCTCTGCCTCCCCCCTTTGTCACTTTTAGACTCGTCCGAATTGTCATTATTTATTTTTAATTCCTGCTCGCTGTTCCAAAGACAATAATCAGGTTCATTTTTCTGCACATCAGTAAATGTATTTGATGAACTTGAGGCCACTTCATCATCATAGATATGCATGGATTCAAGTTGTTTAACAGTGTTGCGTTGACAAACCCTGCAACGTTTCTGTGCGGACACACCACCTTCATGGCAGTTTTCTTTCAAAAACGTAGTTACATGTAATCCTCTGTCAGTATCTTTCCCCTGCTCACAACTTTGACTTTCTTCCGTTGGACCTGCAACAACCTCTAAATGTACCTTGAGGAGGACCCTTTTAGTTGCTGCGTCCAACAGATTCTTTAACACAGCCCGTGAACGTTCATCCAGCTATTGCAAAGTAAAAAACAAGTAAGAAGTCTCATAGTTTTAAATAAGAGAAACAAGACTCGATTTCTAACCACCACGGAGATAATAAAGTATATTCAATCCGATTAGGAAACGGCAGTTCTCCTATGAATAAAATCATAGCACATATTGCGGAAGTGACTGACTTTTTCAGCATTAATTTGCTTAGTTAATGTAACTGCACACTATTTCTCATACTGAAATTTCTTCAGCAATTGAAGAATACAAACTTTTTATATGAAAAGAATAATTTTAAAGACCAACTGAACTAGCCTGCTGAATGATGACCAAGTGCGGAAATGGCCAAGAAGATTTAATGAAAGGAACCAAGAGTTTCCAATTACTCACACCGAAACACTACAAAAATAAACATAACGTTTAGTCAAAATGATTACACTGCAGGGAGAGCACGTCATATAGATACCCAATTACTAAATCACAATCCTCTGAAGATAATGTGTACGTGTGTGTATACATATATGATCAAAAGACTTAAATAGGCAGAGTTTTATGGGATTCCGAACAGACATGATTGGCAGTTGAACGAAAATCGAAGATAGAACCTACACATAAACTAATAGCAGACTAACCAAATGTTGAAGAAGGGACTAATAATTTTAGATGGAAAAATAAACCAAAAGGAAACCATAACTGTCATTCTCAGGAAATAGAAAGCATACCTGATCAGAGTCTGCGTTTGACGTTCCATCTCCGTCGTTTCTGAGTAGCCCATACAGTCTTTTAAGGGCATGAAGATCCGACTGTATATCCTTGGCATCCATTACCATATTACGCTGATCATGGATAGAGACGCAAGGAGAGAGAAAGCTACGGTTTGGCGAGAAGTCACAATTTGAATTTCACAGAGAAGAAATCGGATGGCGTGGGCCCATACAACGGTGCGCGGGAACTGTCCCAGAATATGAAAGGCGTGCGAATTACCCAAGCTATGGCGGTCGTGATTTTATTTATTTTTAATTAAAATCAAGTTATAATGATTTATTTAATCCTTCAAAATATTTAGGGTATATTTGTTCTGGGCTAGGCCATCCCGTGGCCCAGCCCAAAATCTTATTTGTTTAGAATAAAAAAATAAACATAATAAAATTAAACATAATATTATGAATTTTTTTAAAAAGTAATTAAAAATAAAGTTTTGATAATTTTTTTTTATAGATTATTGAAAATATGGATCAATTAAATTAAATTTTGTTTGATTTAATGTCTTGCTTTCATATAGATGTTTAGAGCCAACAATAATATATTGATGTAGAATCAAAAAATAAAACAGCATATATTATTAAAAATATATTGTTGTATGGAACAATTAAATTAACTTAACGAACTTCTTCATTCCAGGGGTTTCTGGTACCACCGTTATCTTACTTTCATTTCTCATGTACGTGCTACTGTTGATGGTGCTAATTAAAATATTATTTATTTTGAGAGTTCGAAAGAGATATTTGAATAGAGCTTGTATTGTATCGTATTTGAACAACAATAACTTATTACTTTTATTTTAGTGTTCACTGTTTTATAATTTCACAATTCCGACTATATCACTATATACACACTATCTGAATAGAAGAAATAATTAAACATATTACTTTTTTATATTACAAAGTTTTGTTCAAGGGATTATATTATCATACAAACATTTTACACAAAAAATTCATCAAAATGTCAACTAAATGTCATATTTATTTTATTAAACAATAAAATAATATAGTAAAAAATTTAGTGCAACTCATGTAACACAATGGTTTGGCATTAGTTGGGCCTATAGTTTAACAATTGGGCCTATTGTGTAAAATGCACAAAAAATGGGCCTCTAGAATGAATCTGGGTCACATTTGGATTTTTTATAAGTTTACAAATAAATTTTCAATTAAAATTCAAAGGCTTGGATTCCATTTTATTTTTTCGTGAAATAATTATATATATATATATATATAATATAAAAAATATCCCCACCATGTACCCAACTTCTTATCCCTCCACCTCTCATTTTCTATAAAAAAAAAAAAGAGAAATAACCTCTCTCTCTCTCTCTCTCTCTCTCTCTCTCTCTCTCTCTCTCTCTCTCTCTCTCTCTCTCTCTCTTGTGTAGGTCACACTATATATCTAAACCAACGAATCTGGGTTCGAGGCATTTTGTGTCCTCAAAAGCAAATTAATCTATGGCTGCAGTATGCCCGAAATGAGTAAAAAATTGAAGATTACAAAAGAAAAGTGAAGAATAAGAACAAACGCATAGGACAAACCCATCAGCAGAAACAACAAACAAACAGAAAAGGTCTCCAATAAGAGCAAGAACAAGACAAGCAAAACAGCATTCTTGCAAACACATGAACACACAGTGCCAACCTACACCAACACCATGCTCTTAAAGCAGACCTACCTTCAACTAGACTTCTCCGGCCCAATTTCCCGTCCCCTTTTGCCCTCCGAAATGTGGCCGTGTTACAATAATGCCATCCCTCAAAGGTCGAACATCAACTTCTCAATTTGGCAGTCTTTCCAAGGCATCCGAAACGTGCCTCATCGAAGGTCTTCGTTCTGGGCTGGAATGCGTGCATGCCATTGCAATCTTTAAAACAGCAATCATCTCTTCTTCTTTATCGGCGTCTAGGGCCAGGTTTGGGTCCAGGACATCAGAAACGGGCTTCTTCTCTTCAATGCATAGCTGCATCCAATGGACCAGATCCATTTCCGAGTTCCCAACTTGGACCAACGGCGATTTTCCAGTAATCATTTCGAGTAAAACCATTCCATACGAGTAGACATCCCATTTTTGGGACGGCTTCACTACTTTAAGTGCCTCGGGTGCTTGATAATAGGAGCCAAAAGAAGCAGCTGAGGTAAATGTGGCTACTTCTGATGTTGAACTGCTTTGTTGCCCTCGTTGTGGCTTCTCAGAAACCATTCGGCTTGATTGCAAGGTGGGGGACCCACCGGCTATGTTAGCTAGCCGGCCAAGGCCGAAGTCAGAGATTTTAGGCTCCATATCGTCTCCTAGTAATATATTGGATGGCTTTACATCCCCATGAACATATTTTTTTGGGCTGTATTCGTGCAAGTGAACTAGACCTCTTGCTACTCCTTTCATTATTTTCACCCTCACAGACCATGAAAGAGGCGTAAATGTCACCAAACCGGGCTTTCCTGAAAACATTAGCAAGTTTGAGAAAGTTCAATTTAATACATATAAAAAGGATCAGAACGAGTATAACAAACGGAAAGATTGTGGGTTTTGAAACTGACCATGAATTGCCGTGGCAAGATTTCCATTTGGAACAAAATCATATATGAGCAGCTTCTCATCAACAGACCAATAATAAGCTCTAAGAGTGACGATATTTGGATGTCTGAGCTTGCCAATGGCTTCGACTTCAGTCTGGAATTCTTTAAACCTCTGTGAACCTCCTTCACCCAATCTTCTAACAGCTAAAGTGCTCCCATCCTCAAGCACAACTTTGTATACAATTCCAATGCCACTTTTACCAAGCACAAAAGCAGACGCCTTCAAAAGCTCGTCAAGATCAAATGCCACTTGTGCATCCAGTGGCACTAGATCATACTGTTCTACATTTTCAGACAAAGTTTCAGACTCATCCTTCCTAAAGCATGAACATTCCTTTCTTCCTTTACCTCCCTTCTCAAAACCATAACCACTTCCGTTCTTGCTCTTACAAATTCTTGAGTAACAGTAGGAGAATACCAAACCAATAACACAAATTCCGATAATATCCCCAACGACAATGGCAATGACAGCGGCTCTACTCAACCCCCGCCCACCCACAGCCTTTGCCCCACCCTGGGGTGGGTAGTTACTCGGTAAGTACGGAAATGATGAAGGTGGGTTTGCCTCACTATCAGAAGAACAAAGGTTCTTCAATGGAGGACCACAAAGTCCAGGGTTCCCAATAAAGGCTGTCGGCCCTCTGTTTATCAAAGCACCATTCTGCGGAATTGGGCCGCTTAAATTATTATAAGTGAGATCAATGTAAACCTTCTCTGGTAAATTACCAAGACTAGCTGGAATTGAGCCACTAAACTTGTTGTGAGACAAATCAACAGTTCCTTGCAAATTAGACAGGTAGCCCAAGTCACCAGGAATCGAACCACTAAAATTATTGAATGATAGATCAAGTTTTTCCAACAATACCAAACTTTTCCCAAACTCATTAGGCAAATAACCACTGAAATTATTCTGACTAAGATCAAGATTCCTCAACCTTTTGCATTGAATCAATGACGAAGGCAAAGACCCATTAAAGAAATTCTGAGATAAATCTAAAGCCTGAAGGTATTCAAGATTGCCAACCTCAAATGGCAAAGGCCCAGAAAAGGAATTTCCATAAAGGACCAAACTTTGCAGCCCCTCAGCCTTGAAAAGCTCAGAGGTCAGCACTCCAAACAACTTATTATTCCTTAAATTTACATGTCTTAATTCAGACAGAGATCCAAGAGAGGACGAAAGAAACCCAGAGAGTTTCTTCTTAGGAATGCTAACAGAGACAACTCTTAGTTCTTTGCATGTAATGCCATTCCATGAACAAGGGGTTTCATCCGAACTGTTCCAATTACTAAGTGAACCCTCAGGGTCTTCTCTAATGGAATTCTTAAATGACAGTAGAGCTACGCCTTCATCATTCAAAGAACTCACAACAATATTGCAGAAACTAGACAAAATCAAAACCAAGAAAGCAGAAAAGGCTAACATCTCCAAGAAAACGACTTGTTGGAAATGCAATTACATCAAACGGAAAAGGAAAAAATTGGTTCTTTAGAAGTTACCTTTGTGCAGCAGAAACCCAAGTAGATTGAGAGTGGAGAAAAGAGTGGTTTGAGCTGGAATGGTGCAATCACAATGAAAGGGCAGTATAGGGGGTGTGAAAGCTTGGACAGTGGGGGAGCTAGTGTGGAGAATAGCAAAAACAAGAAAAGTCGTTCTGGGGAAAAGGTAAAGTTGTTTTCAGGTCAGCAAGGGGGGCCTTGGGAAAATAGATTAGTTTTTAGGAAAAAGAAAACAAATGTAGAAAAAAACGAAATCGCATTGTACCCTGCACTCCGTAGTAATACAGTAATATCAAATTAAACTAATTAAATAATAATAATATTATTATTAATATGCATATTATATGTATTAACTATATTGAATAAATAATTAAATAAATAAATACTATTTGCATTTACAAAAATTCAAAAGGAATTGGTTTTTAATTGGGAAATTGTACTAAATCGTGGATATTATTATTTAATAATAAGTTAGTTGTGGGTCCTAATGTTTTTAATTAACCTGCAAACTCAGGCTTTTGGAATTAGTAATTATACCAACAAATGACTTTACACTCTGTTACTAGCGAATAATATCGACCTTTGTGATTAACCTAACTTCATTATTATAGTACTCTTTCCAAAATAAAATAAAAATTAAATCTTTAAGCATATATATGTTCTTAAACTTATATCACTACCATCGAAGTTTTTTATTTTTATCCTGAGTTCAATCTTTTATTAAATTTTATTTTTATCATATATTTCAATTTTATCATTATATTATTTATTAATCATATTTATACGTATATATAATAAAAAATAATTAATTCAGAATTTTCCACAAATATTACATACTATTTTAAAAAATAGGGATATCCAATCAATTATTTTCCTATTCTATGTTTTCTCACTGAAAATTCTATATTATCTTCGTCTTATCTCCATTTTTAATAAAAAAATATATCAAATTAATCATTTTTCATGATGTTTATTAAAAAATATATCAAATTAATTCTTTTTCATGATGTTTAATTTGATATCTAGATTGCATATATATATAAATAAAATATTAATTTTTGAATATTAAATAGTTTTTTATATATTAATTGTGGTATATTTTAATATTTAAAATATATTATTATAAATAAAATTGTGAGATATTTTTATTTTAAATAAGTTGGTATTCAAAATATAATCATATTTATTTTTAATTAAAAAATTATAAATCTATGCTTATAATAACTTATTACATTATCATATTACAAATTGTGCAACGCAAGGAAAAAAATATTGGATATATTGCGTTAACTTTGATTAGATATGGGTACAATTTTAATTCACAGTTCGATTTAGTAGTCAATGGTACCGACAATTTAATTTTAAATCAAAATTGAAGATCGATAAGTTTTATTTCAATTTCATAGTAGTCGGTTCGAAAAAATTCGTTCATCAAAACCATTTTTATATTCTTTAAAATCCAACTCTTTTACATGGCAATATCTTGCGCTATAATCGGGGAAAAAGTTAGTTAGGCCCAACAGTTTAATTAAATTAGTTTCTGGTCAAGCTTTTAGACTTTTGAAGGTAGACCAGCAAATGACATTAGACTTTGTAATGAACCAACATTATCGAGTTTTGTGACAAACTTGGGAACAAAATAAATAAGAATAATAAAAAAAATCATATTATTTTATTTTGTAAAATAAAAAACACTGATATTTGTGGTGCAAAATGGAGACACAAGACAAGATAATTATTCTTAAAAAAAACATAAAGTGGAGGCATAACATGTTGTCTAAAGTTGGATTAAATGATTTTACTTCTTAAACTATTCATATTAATTTATTTAGGTTTCTTTAGTTTGTAAATATAGAGGCCAGATTAAAGGGACCTATAAAAGCCTCTTCTAATATCATGATTACCCCAACATGCCTCTCCAACATTAATACATTATCAAATATTTATAATTTATGATTTAATTAAAAAAAATAAAATTGCTTTATCGATAGATGAACTAATGTTCGCAACAATTATACCCGTAATTTTAATATTTTACAGGTAATACTTCTTTTGTTCATTAAAGAGAGTCATGTTTCTAAATATTTTTTTATTTCAAAATAAGAATTGTAGTTGAAAAATAAATTAAGTTATTAATTGTAGCTTAAATAATAAATACTCTTGTGACAATTATAGCTTTAAAGTCAAATATGGTAAAAAAAAGTTAGATTAGTAAATAAATGAAGAGACATAGTGAAATTATTTTATTTAGAATAAATTGTATTTTTATTAGAAGCACCGTAAAGATCAATTTGCGAGATTTGGGGCCGATACAATAATAACTGCGTTGTCTGATTACAAATAAAAAGTTGTGCATTATATTTTTTTAAGACGACAGTGAATATTGACCTTCTTGAATGAAAGGATAAAAAAAAAACTCTATCAAACGGTAAAAGAATGTTTGAGAAAACTTTACTTTTGGTCCCAATAAAATATAGTCAATATTGGTCGTCAGTTTTAATTTTTATTTAGTTCCAAAAAATTCACTTTTAGCCCGAGTCACTAATAAATTTATGAAACTAAAATTGATGAATTAGACCTGTTCTAAGGACCAAAAATTTGTCAAATTAAAATTAAAATTAGAGAGAAAAGCCAACAAATTAGAACTAAAATCAAATTGACTTATGTGTGGTAAAATTTAGGCAGGAATGTTCATTTGTTGATTTAATTTATTTTTAAAATAAATTATAGCTTTAAAGTCAAATATGGTAAAGAAGTTAGATTAGTAAATAAATGAAGAGACATAGTGAAATTATTTATTCAGAATAAATTGTATTTTTATTTGTCTGATTACAAATAAAAAGTTGTGCATTATATTTTTTTGAGACGACAGCAAACGTTGACCTTCTTGAATGAAAGGATAAAAAAGAACTCTATCAAACGGTAAAAGAATGGTTGAGAAAATTTTACTTTTGGTCCCAATAAAATATAGTCAATGTTGGTCGTCAGTTTCACCAAAAAAATTCACTTTTAGCCCGAGTCACTAATAAATTTATGAAACTAAAATTGATGAATTAAACATGTTCTAAGGACCAAAAATAATTTGTCAAATTAAAATTAAAATTAGAGACAAAAGCCAATAAATTAGAACTAAAATCAAATTGACTTATGTGTGGTAAAATTTAGGCAGAGGAATGTTTATTTCTCTTTCAAAACAATTATTACATATGATCAACCAACATCCATTTTTGTACGCTTGCATTTATTACGAAATGTCGAAATCAATCCACATGCATGTTTCCTTATCCTCCACACCCTTTCCAATCTCGTGTACCCATTCTAATTCCTCCTCCGCATATGTGTCTCCTCTCCATTTGGCAATTTGGAATTTTTTTCTTCACTTGTTAAGTTTGGCCATTTTTTTTTTTAATAAATATAAGCTTTTGTATATTTCATAAATCATGGTTAATTTATAAAATATTACTATAGTTATTCTAAAATAAAAGTTTTGTTTTAAAAATCAATGTCTTGCTTTAATAATCAGAGTTATATTTGAAATACTTGCTTTTGTGAACATTGATAAGGTAATTATTGTCAATATTATTCGAAAATTCTAATTAATTTATTATTGATTGCAGATTTAAAAGATATTGTGGAGATATTCTTGGAAGAAGATCACGGTTGAATGAGTAGAAAAACGAAAGGGAAGTCATGGCTAAAAATAAGGAGAATCAAGAGTAAATCTGGGAACAAATCTTAGAAAGATATGATAAAGATATAAGATATGCATATCACAACCAAGATATGAGAAGATACCGGCAGATTTCGTGGAGGACCTGAGAGACTATAAATATAACCTCAAGCTGTAGAGACTGTGCTGTTATATTCGTAAGAATACAACAGACTGGGAATAACTCAAGGGCCAACCGAAGGCGAACCTCGCAGAGTCTGGATTACTTTGGAAATTCAGCCAAATACGTGTAAGTTCTACTGTAACATTTGTGGGAACAAATATGTCTTCTAATAAAATTACTTAGGGATTTCTTCCTCGCTTAAAATCAAAATTTATTTTAAGCTTCCGCATGTTCATTTACAGTTCGAACTACTGTTGAACACATCCGCACGTGCACATATTATGATCTAACAAGCATGTTACATAAGATAGAATAAGTTAAATCAACAAATTAGAAGGTTGTACTATTATTTAATTGATAAATAAATAAAAATACTCCTAAGAAATAAAATTTATATTTTGGGATGGAGGGGCACATCTTAAATAAAAAATAATTTTATTTATTTATAGAAAATTGTTAGTTTTTTCTAGAATTAAAAAATACTTTTTTGGCCGAATATTAATATTTATAGATGATTATGTTATTATATTAGTATAAATAAATATACCATGACAATAGTTTTATTAACATTTGTATAAAGAAAGAGATTATATATTATGGTACAATAATTCTCAATTTAATCCCTTTTTATTTACACACAAATTTAAACGAACAAATCTAATAACTGAAGCTGCGGTTTCCACGATCATCTTCAAACAAGCAATTAACCCACTGATAATTAAAACTTATCAGAATTTCTTCTTTTCCTTAACAGGTCCTCTTGGAATCTTGTTCAGAAACCTGGAATCAATTTTCCTGTACAATTTCTTTGCATCTCGGCTTCCTTTGCTTGCAAGATAATCCACCTCATTCTGATACCGTTCGTACAATGCCGGCAGACTCATCAAGCAAAGAAACCCTTCACATTTTATTAAATTATTAAATTATTGTCCCAAAAAAAAAAAAAAAAAAACAAGATTTCAAAATTTTGCCTACCTGTGTATAACAGGTTGAGGGAGCTGAAGTAGTTTCCAATCCCTGCCAGTACCCAGAGAAACACGATTGTCTGCGCGCACCCAGAAAACGGCCCAGAATAAAAAACCCCAGAAGTTAAAATATTTTTTAGCCACTTTATAAAAACGAATATCTTATTTTAATGCATGAACTACGTACCAGAAAGAAGGTCTTCAAATCTTTTCCTGATGATATGTAATAGAATTTGTACAATATTTCGTTGATTTCTCGGAACAGCCAGTGAAATGTGGACTCTGGGATGGTGATTGCTCGAGGATCAGGAGGATTCCTGGACAAACACACACACACACACACGAAGAATGGAAGATGTAAGTATATGTGAAGTATGTTGGGAGTTGGGACAAGATTTTGTTATTGCAAATGTTGTAGGAATATCACCAGTCAACGAGGCCAGCCCCAGAAGACCAAATCAACAAAGTAAACATCATGATCATGGAAATATAGCAGAGAAGAGTGATGAAGTTGTATTCTCCAACTTCGAATAAAGACCATATGACTGTTGATCCAATTAGTATTGCAGCTGATAAGTTCTTTTCCCTCCATAGAATTATGTCAGCAGCTGCAACAAGCAAATTGTGTTAATTTCATTGCCACTTATGCCCCTGAATTCGTTAGTACGAGAAGGGCTGGTACGATCCAAATTTAATTTATTGGTAGGAGACGGGGACATAATAGTAAAAATGTCCGAATTAACTAAAAATTTGATTTTAAGTTGATATTCTTTGATTATCTGAAAGGGTAAGGTGTCTTTGTCATGTTGTATAATTCATCTTCTATAGTTAGCTAAACATATTTTGTTGCTTTATCGGGAGGACAAAGTCAAGAAAGCTACGATCGAATACTATACGGGACAGAGCGAGAATTTTACCTAAATAGAGTTCGAAAATTTAAAGCGAAAATATGTTAAAATGAAAAAAAAAAAAAAAAAAAAAGGAAAGTAGAAATATTGACCTCTTCCACCACCAAGAAGGTCATGCAATGGCTTCTCTCTTCCGAACAATCTTTTTGGAGGTGCAGCATGGACATCATCGGAGTCCGAGGAATAAATAGGCATTTTCACTTATGAATATCAGAAAGAGAAAAAATCTATAGATATGTGTGTGTGTGTGTGTGTATAACTGTTGTAAGGATGTTTTTGATAACCTTAACAGATGAATAGATTGTTTTATATAGGAGGGGTAATATGCCAAGATTTGCAGCCAAGGAACATTGTACCTAGAAAGAAAGGAATACCTTGTTGATATCTGGAGAGATCACCTCCAAGTTTAAGACAAATCAATGTTAAATTAATGCTCTTTCAATTTAATTTTGTTTAAAATTTTGTTTAAAGCTCCAAATTTATAAAATTACACGACAATATTTTACTAAGTTGTTTCCCAAAGCCCTAAAAGAAGAATAAAATAAATCCATACCAAATAGTCTTTTATTTTCCATGTTTTTTACGAAATTATACTTTTAGTTGTATGCATATAAAATTAATCTTCCTTCTATTTCTACAAGTGTTTTTTTTTTGTCATGGCCCAAAAGAGTCAGATCCGGCCCGGTTCAATAGTTGAAGATATGGTCCTCCATTAAAATAAGAAAACGATCTACTCTCTTTTGTGGGCCATCAAAAGGCCCAATATCTTAATTCGTGGACATAACAAGCTCCTTTCTGATTTGGGCCTTCAAAACAAAAGGCCCAGGTCCTTTTAACTCTAAGATGGGATAAATTAAGATCCTATGGCCCCGTTTACTTCGGGTGATAAACCGGATTAGGAAAAATAGTCTACAGTTATTGAGCGTTGGATATTTTCCCGAATCAATCCAGCCGACCCGTGATAAAAGACAAAATTCGGGATAATTCGAAGGATACTAATCCGACCTAAACCCCAGGGATAAAAATTATCCGATGGGATAAGAAATGAAAATTTACTGTTTTACCCTTACGCACAAACTTAATTACAAAAATGTCCTCATATATAAATCATATATTAAGGGCAATTTTGTAATTTTCGCATTATCCTGTCTAATCCCACGAAGTAAACGTTGGATAGTATAAAATTATATTTCTCTATCCTAATGTTATCCTACGAAGTAAACGTAGGATAAAAATTTCAAACTTATCTCTATCCCGAGTTTAATCCCAATTTCTATCATATCATGTCCAATCCTGACTAGAAAAGTAAACGCAGCCTATATATTCGTGATATTTATCAAGTTGAGCCAATTCTCACTAGCAATGTTGTAACTTCACCTCATATGTCAGAACTTATTTTTATATTAAAAAATATATATTCTTCTCTAATTTTCCATATTGTTAAATAAACTATCTAATGGGTTGGATAATAATATAAATTATATATATTTTTCCCAAGGAATATTAAATGCCATTTGAATATTGTAAAAGAATCAATGACACCGATGAAACCCTAACATTAAAAGTTCAATATTATTCTTAGGTGATTTTTGTTTCTGTATTGTTTAGTGATTGTTTTTTTTTTCTAGAATTTTTTTAAAAAAAATTATTTAAAAAATATACATAAATAGCATTACTTATTTATTTAGAAAAAAAATTCTTGAATAAATGTATTGTTTTAGCTTTTTACAATAAAATCTGTTCATGATGATTAATAACGGCGCATGCGACTCATCACCGAAAAGAGGTACGCAGCCCACTTAAATTAATTCAGCTTGTTGGGCCCATCTCTAAAGTCAAAGGCACTGGAAGTGCCGGACTATGAACCCGTGAGATGGAGACTTTGGGTTATCCTATTTTTTAACTTTTATTTCAAAATTTTAATTTAATATTTTACATCCTTAATATAATTTTAAATAAATAATGCTCACAATCCCACTATAGACACGTGTTAATGGATTATCGTTAGTGTATTAAAGTCATACTTGTATATTTTAGATAAGAAAAATAATTAATATTCTATAAAATTTTAGTATTTTATTTGATGAACGCGTTAACATTTACGCACACCGAGTAAATATCTATTTTTATGTTAATATATTACACTTTCTATCTCAAAATAATAATTCCGTTTCAAATATTTGTTTTATTCTAAAATAAGATTTATGTTTCAAAAGTTAATACTTTAAAATAAAAAATTTAATTTCACAAATAAGTTAAAGATGATTGATTGAATAAGTCAAATCAAAACTAAACTAAATTGTATAATTGAGAATTTATATATTTTTAGAAGGTTGTACCTTCATTTAATTAATAAGAAATAAAGAGATGTACGTTTGTAAAAGAATATTCTTATTTTGAGATTGACGGAGTACTATATTATGATAGAAAAAATTGTCGTGTTTGTGACGGATGATCAATTAATGAGCTCACATGCAATTGGAATTTCGTTACATGTTGTGTTCATTCTTATATTTTATCATTTTTAATATACAATATATATTAAATTATAATATTATTTAATACACATGATATATGATATTTATTTTTTATACTTATAATAAAATAGAAGATGAAAGACTAATTATAAAGTGGATGGAATGTGAATTTTAGTGTTTTTCTAATATTTATTGCATTTTTTGAACTTTTTCTCTCTCATGAAAATAAAAAAATAAGAGAAGAAAAATAGAAATAAAGGTAGGAGCACCTAATTGTTGCAAGAATGATTATCCACGCATTAGTATGGGCATGATTATGATGATGGATAGTGCACCATGATTATACATCATCATTTATAAGCGTGACACCAACCCTACCCCCCCCCCCCCCGCAACCCACCCCCCTCCAGTGCCTACAAAGTCTTCCCATTATGACTTTATGCCCATCATTCCTTCTAATCTATGTACATGTATGTGTATCCATAAAATTATTGAGATGTATAATTTCATCTTCATATTGGTGGATTTTGCACACGCTATGTATGTACTATTCATCTACATGCATACATATATATATATATATATGTATGTATTATATGCATATGTGTGTGTGTGGTACTTAATTTGAGTAAATTATTACTTAATATTTATTAATAAGTTAATAGAAAATGCGTGCGATCAAGAACTTCTTATGTATATACGTAAGAAAAAAACTTAAAAAAGAAAAAAGATAAAATCTTTGGTACATACATGTATTCACACCAAAAAGAAAAGAGAAGGAAAAAAGAGTTGAACTTACATAAATTGTGAAATGTTTTGGGGAGGGGGAGGAGTTTCAAATGGAAATCGAAATTGAAAATTGATTTCGATTCTGGTTATAGTCGGTTTCGAATGGAAAGTGGTGGTTCCGACAATTAATTTTATTAATTTTTTTTCTATTTTTGAAATAAAATATGATCTCTCTCCATCTCTTTTAACTATCTCTTAGAAGTGATAATTTTTTTAGTTCTTCAAATTCAATTTATTGTAGAAAAATAATTAAAATTCCACATGTGAGCGGTTTCATATTAAAAAATTAAAAAAAAGTGAAACTAGCTTATAAATGAGCTATTTTTTTATTGTTTATTAATTGATTTTAGGATGCGATCGATGTCTCTTTCACTCTCTTTCACATATTTAGTACGTTTCATGATGTGTGAGTCGGTAGATGTGAGACATCTTAACGACTGTCCCACAGTACTCTTTTCTCTGATCATGCAAACTTTTCCACCGAAGTGTAAACACAAGAAATCTTTGATCCATGACACATTCACGCGAAATCTTGGAAGAACAATGTGCCGTGTGTGGTAACAATTGAGTCATGATTCCACTTCCAACCACACCACAAACAATTGTGTGGAATACATACAATACCTTCACCTCTATAAATAGGACCACAAGCCAGCCTCTTAACCCACCCACACCACCCCCCATACAACCCACAAAGCAAAAAAAAAAAAAAAAAAAAAGAAAGAGCAAAAATGAACGCCAAGTCATCAACCTACTTAGCAATCTTTGCACTGCTCCTACTGGTTCTTGGTGAAGTTGAAGTGACAAGTGCAGTGACTTGCAACCCACTGCAGCTGAGCCCGTGCGCGTCGGCGATCACATCTTCGAGCAAGCCCAGCCCGGTCTGCTGTGCCAAGTTGAAGGAGCAGAGGCCTTGTCTTTGTCAGTACTTGAAGAACCCTAATCTTCAGAAGTTCATCAAGTCTCCGGGTGCTAAGAAAGTCTCCAGTTACTGTCGCATTCCCTACCCCCGATGCTAAATTATATATACAGTGTGTTTAATCTTCTCTTCGTTTTCCAGTCGATAAATTATGTCCGAGTATTATGATATAGATTATATGTCTCATTTGTAGAAGTTTATTCTATGATGAGTCTGGTTTATACTTGATAGTACAAGTAATGTCCTGTTTCCTGCTTGGGACTTTGGTGTGTTTGTCGTAATAAAACTGCATCTTGCTTAATCAGTTCTCTCTCTCTCTCTCTCTCTCTCTATATATATATATATATATGAAATTGAATACTGAGAAAATTACTACTGCAGTGTGAAGAGATATGGGTTTTCTTGGAGAAAGAAACCGTAACGGACAGGGGGGGTTACGACTTTGAAGATAACAACAGCATTGCTTTATTACTTTCTGGATGGTTTGTGCGGGCTGGAAAGATAATAATTCGTCAGTTTCAAAGTAAATGTTTTTTAATAATTTTTCACTCAAATTAAAAACCTACAAATTGATTGATCCGGCCTTAGTTAAATTTAATTAATGTCATGTATTTAATGCTAAAGCATTTGGTTATGAAGAATGAATACGGGCTATTTTGGAAGAACAACAAAAATGTTTCTTGAAATCGTATAATAATATTTATTTTGGAACGAGGGAGTAATATCAAGAATTTACTTTTTATTTTCTATTAATTTCCCCCCTTTTACAAATAACAAGTTACAACTTATTTAATTCGAGCTGTTGTTGGTGACGCAAAGATGATCACATTCCTAATTTTCTTCAACTTTGATAATAAAAAATGTACACTTTTTTGTTTTAGGTATGAGAAAGTGAACGAGTTAACATGCCCTTTTAAGTTCTCTTGCGTTGACTGATAGAGTGAAACTATTGGTTATTAATCAAATAATAATTTAGTTAATCTAGAGAATAACGTCATTCAAGACTGGATATTTTTTAGTTATATTTAATGGTCGGTTTTATTATTACACTATTCTATGAGGTAGCATAGAATCTCTTATTACATTTTTGCAAACAGACCAATTTGTATTTTTTTCAAACTTGTTAGTGACGGAAACAACTTGTAACCTGTCTCAGTTGGAATGGAGAGAATTTAATGATCACTCGAAGGTTTAGGCCTTTGGATGGATAACCGAATTAACAACCTAATTCAAAACCAATTCTGAAAAACAGGGGAGCACATCAGGAAGAGACAGAGAGATGGTGTAACTGTAAGAACTATGTATGGAGAGAGAGAGATTGAGACTCCGACCAAGACAGAACTTTTATTTGTTCAAATAACAATTAAGGTGAAGCAGGGCAGGAACGACAGATCTTTTTATGATAAACAAATCCATTTTGCAATTTCGTTATTAGTTCATTCGAGGCAGTGCCGGGAACAGGGGAGGAGTCGGGAGGCAATACGCAAAGGGAGAGAGAGAGAGTTTTGAGCAACTATAACTGAAGCATCACTATAACCGAAACATCACTTACATTAGTCTACCAAGACAGTACATAACATGGGCAACTAAACCGAGCACTCAGGTTACAATTTCTATATAGAATACCCCTTTAAGATGCAGAAATAACTCAAATCCTGCGAGCTATTGTCAAGACAGGAAAAACAGTCTCTTCTATCAAACAACATGCAAAAACCAAGGGGAGAGATATAATTAGCACAGTTCTCAACCTTCCAACAGCTTCCAGTAGCTTTGACATTCAACAAAACTCTTTTTTGTCTCATCTCTCAATCTCGATCTCAGCCAACCATCCAGAAGATTCTAAGAGAATCTTTTTTCTTGAGTTTTGTTTACATTTTAACTCAAAACAAGCACTCGATTGATCTTGGACCTTCCTCATAGAATTAGGTGTGCCCTCAGCATAAAGCTTGACCTACTTACGGCAGAAGAAAGTGTAATCAGGGTGATTGACCTGGAGTGAGTTTAGCCAATTGTCAGCAGCTTGCAAGAGAGAGCTTGCTAATTGCCTCTGATGTCCTGCATTTGGAGTCCACAGTGAAACTTTATATTTATACGAGGCGAGGCCGAAAGCTGGTAGCGAAATTTGTGGGACTCCATCACTTTCAGATGGATACGTGACAATTGGAGGATGCATGGCTGCATTTCCTGCATGTGTAATTTAGAATGTTATGTGCAGCAAATAAGATGAGAACGACACTATTATAACCTTAATTTTACACATGGTAGGCGATAAACTTCATCGGGAAGAACAGATCCCATATGTTACAGATCATTACTACTAGAATTGAGGTTCCATAGATGTGTGTTGTTTGTGTTTTACTGGTAAAAAATTGTACACAAATTTATCCACCTGTCATAGGGGTATGAAGAGAATGAAAAGTTAAAAAGCAGGCATCCAAATCCTTTAAAGTCGGTCCTGTTGGTATTCTGTAGATTGGATACCTACAAGATAATTTTTCCAACATAAGGTCAATATGGATCAGCAGCTAAATACAGAATGGATTTGATTTGAACAAAACGATACCAGGCCACAGAAATCCAACTGGACGGAAGTAGATCACAACTTCTGAGTGTTTTTAGTTCTGGGAAGTCATGAGCAAGATCAGATATCTGTGAATATTTCAGCATGATAGTGTAAGAAACCAAAGAAATTAAGCATTTTCTTAGCAGATAATCTTATAAAGAAAATTTAAGGAAAAAAAATTCTCGTTCAGGATGAAAGAGATAACTGACTTTGTCTGCCAAAGGTTCCCGACAATATGGTTGGTCACGTGCAAGGTACTCAAACAACAAGCAACTCGGTGAACTTCCAGGTTCACCTTCATCACTAGAAAAACCTTCTTGAAATGCCATATGGCTCTCTCTCGATGGAAATGGATCTACTCTAGGAGAACTACTACTTGTCCTTGAATTATTCGAGCCACTTCTATCTTGTTCACTATCACTGCTACCATCGCTACTAGAATCCCTAAAGTCACCATCACTTTCTTCACCAAGTCGCCTAAATATGGAAAAGACCATCATTAGTCGATTATTCTCTATCAGCTCAACGGCTACAAATACAATAACAAGTACAAGATTCTGAGGTTAAGCATAACAACCATGGGTAGCAGTGTAAGGAATCACCTATAGATTGTTCGTAGAAAAGATTAAGCACAAAGCTTGACAGAAACTCTGGTTTTAACTAAGTTTAAGTATGGAATGTGCTATAAAGCTTAAGACCGTTAGCCACTAGTTATCTAGATTTCTGCTATTCAGGCAACTGGCATGTTGGAGAAGCAAATCACCCATCGTTTATGAGTTGAGGTAACAATCCACAATACAAACAAGTTAGACTTAGCTTTAGCTGAATGTAGATATTATGAGGCTAACAACATATGGGAAGAAGGCATCTTAATATGCATAGAAAAAAGCAGGATATAAACATTACAAATTATTAGAAAGTTCGTGCCCTGCTTGCAATCATCTTATGGATATTCAATTTAGTAATTATTTCTCAACCAATACATGACAAGTGAAACAGAGATCCAAAACGGACTTTGTGGTGCAAAAGGTTGGTACCTTAACTTTGATGTACTCTTTGAGAGGTCAGCATACAATTGAATGCCTGATAAATAGGGCACGTAATACTGAACCACACCTTCCCTTGCATCCAATATCAAAGGCACTCCAGTACCATAGGCACTCCATTCCTTGAACGATGCCCATAAATCGCCAAGCACAAAGAATGGCTGAAACTCAACATTGCATGTTCTCCAATCCCTCACTGTCATCTGTAACATTTAAAGAAGCCCTCAGAATATTCATCTGACAAGAAGAGGGACAAAATGATGCTTGAAGTAATATTTTTTGAAAATTTTTATATATTGATAGCATTATCGCTAACATAAACCAACTGATAACTATGCGGTGAAATCACAACTTTTGATGCATAGCATTCTGACAGGCATTTTGACGAAGCCTTTGTCTTGCTCAAGCACTCAAGCAGGAAAATTATATTGCCTCTCACTAGCCTCATTTCACTTCTGTCATCAAATACTGATACATTCACATAAACGAGCGTATTTCTGGTTCTATACAATTAATCCATAAGATTCACTTCTCAAAACTTTGTAACCAAGATTTTCAGCCTTTTATGTTGCTCCAGTACCACTAAAGTTATTAAAATTACTTCCAACTACTGAAAAAAAAAATTGAAAACTTTATATCATTTCTCAAATAAAGCTGAAATATTTCATCTAGTTAATAAATCTTCAAACAAATTTTGTCAAAAGATCACATGTAAAACAAAGATTCAGACAACAAAACCCATATAATTCATTCATACCTTTTAAATATCACAATTAAATCAGTACTTTATCCTCTCTCTCTCTCTCTCTCTCTCTCTCTCAGAAAAAGGGTAGCAGCTTCAGCTGTATATTTTTTCAACAAGTTTTGTCAAAAGCTCACATGTAAAACCTCTATACCTATTAAAGGATATAAAAACTAGTCCATGATCACATAAATCTTGATATTTCAAGATTTGGTTTGATATAAATTAATTAACAACTGTTCCACATAGACTTCAATGTATTCATAAATCAAGACCTTTGATAAGTACTGCGCTTGGACCAAAGGTGTGACTGATTCAAGAAACCTTTCCAGATTACACAAAGGTGAGGGTTCCGACACCGGCGCGGATGCCGGAGCATCTGGCTTAGACTTTTCCTGCGGCAGATCATCACGGCGGCTCCGCCTGGAGATGTCACTCTGAGCCCTCCGCAAATAAGCTTGGCTCCGGCGAGCCTTCGCGGCGCTGTAAAACCGATCGTCGCCGTTTCTGTTTCTATTGAACTGCACTCCAGCCCCCAGCATATTATCACCAAAAATAACGCTACAAAAAGCCAAATCTACCAATACAACTGCTGTACTAGTATATCAGAAGACCTTTTCCCTGCAAAGTGACTCTATGTAGTCCACAAATTGTTAGTATAGCTGAACAATATATACAGCCGTTGACACTGAAATTGATGTATATCTGAAACAACAAAATTTAATGGTCGGATTGTAGCAGACGCCTTCAGTGAAGAGCAATGCTAAACTCGGATCAAAAGTCAAAACACAAATGGCAAGTTTTGCAGTGAGAGAGAGAAAGAGAGAGAGAGTTGCGTATTTGTGTGTTGGGGAGAATGGAGGAAATGAAGGGGTAGAAGAAGAGAGGAAAAAAAAAATACTATTTAAATAAATAAAATTAAATGACTGCTTTATCAGTTGGAATTTATTAATCCCTGAAATGAAATGAAAGGACGAAAATGCTCATGCACCTTTATTTTATTGATTTTAATTATTGGGACTCGGGGACACCGAAATGACGCATTTGCCATTGGTTAGATAGTTTCCATCAATTATAACACAAATAATATTTCTCCAACTAATTAATATGAAAATAACTTACTCCTCTAAGAAAAATAAATTTAAATAAACACTAATTAATGAGTAATACATTTTTAGAAAATATAAATTTATTTTTGGATATTCTAGTTTGTGTCATTCTTGATGAATATCATAATTTGTAAAATAAATGTTTCAATTACAAACAATAAAAAATATGCTAAAATATTTTATAATTATTGAATTACCGAATAATCATAAAATAATTATATAGGAGAGAAAGAGAAAAAAAAGAAAAAAATGAATGAATCGTATATTTTATTTTTTTGTAAAAGGAGCGTATGTAGAGTTCGATTCATCCAAAGATAGAGATAAGTTTTAATTTAAATATAGTAAAATCTATTCAAATTAATAAAGTAAAATTTATTAATTAAAAAAATTATTTATTAAAAGAATGTTAATTTAGTTTATAGATCATGAGTCAAATATATTATATTAACCAAATGATTAAACTATCAGTATTAATTTAGAAAAAAATTAGTTAGAATCGGATTAATTATAATTATATACATTGCCTTAATCCATAGTTAGAAAGTTTAAATCATGATCTAAAAGCTAAACCATGGTTTTCTATTTTCTTTTATTTTTGTATTTTATTATGTGTAAAAGATTCAGTTTTTTGTTGCCACTAATATTGATTAGGATAATGCAGCCGACTAAAAAAGTTTATTAATATATTACTAATTTCAGCAGCAGCACTGCTGCAAAGGTTACTTAAATTACTAATGATGACATGTGAGGAATATTATACACGTGTACGGCTAGATTTAAAAATAAGGCTATCTGGGATTTAACCCATCACTTTACCGACCTCTACCTCCCTCTGTAATCAGATCATTGGGAGAATTTACAGCAATTAATTTATATATTTCACTTTATTTTAATATTTGTACCTTACATTACCATTGGACTTACTACCCAAACAAATTTAAAATATATTTATTTAAAAAATTCTTGTCGGAAATATAAAATATATTTTGGTTTATATATTTGTTTTTATTTATTATTATTTTTTAAACAAAAATCAATTTCACTCAATTAAATCAAACTGTAACCATCGGATATGTATTGCAACATATGAGAAAACACATTATTCATGAGATTTATCTCAAAATCTAAAAATCGAACCCAACTAGCATGTGCATACCGCTTTATTTACAAATTTAATATAAATATTTAATTTTTTTAGAATATTAGACACGTAACAAGTATCTACAATGAGAAACATAAAATAAAATATTAATTTAATAAAAATTTTGATTTTCAGTCGCCGGCTACTTTTGGTCAGTTTCCGTCAGCAATATTTCCGGTTTTACATCAATCCCATGTCGCCGAACCAACGATTTTACGTGGGGATTTGCATTCAACAGAGACTAGGGTTCCATCTCCTCAAGCTTGCCAAGTTCCGTCTGTTCTGCCTGCGTCTTGTCCATCTTCAGGCGCCTCCGTCTCCTTTTCTATAATATTGAAACTACGATAAAATCTCTTTAAATCAATAAACTTGGAACCAAGTAGAACATATGAATTAAAATAAATAAATTAATTAATCTTATATGCTCTGAGTTACAATATTATATAAAAAATATCAATTTATTGAGTATTATTAACTAAAAAGAGGTTAATTAATTTTATTGACACTATAGAATATATTCTACTCTATTAAACACAGACAACTAATTGAATACCCCTTTTGAGAGGTAAATGATGCCAAAACTTTTAGTACAAGAAAATAAATAAAAAAATAAATAAAGAAAGAAAAAAGGCCATAACATTTTAATTTCATGAGTCAAAGTACCTTTCCCACATCGAATTATTGTGTGAACATAGGGCCACAAAATGTGGGGGGCCTACCTTATGGTGTGACAGTTTTGAATTATGGGTGTGAGTTGGTATTTTAATGTGGGGTATGGGGATGGGGATGGGGGGTTGTTGAATGTTCAATGTTGGCCATGGAAGAAAGATGAAGATGGGTGTAATGGTGAGGTTGGGGGTTTGGGTACAACTGCATCACCACAATGTACAACTTATGGACTTTTATTAAAGTGGAAAATAGCATATCCACATGGATGATTCTGCATATCAAGGAACAGAGAGTTAGTTTTGTCATTGTTTTTGTCTCCTTACTTCTTTTTTTCTTTATTTTTTGAGTGGGACACTTTGGTTTTTTTGTAGCTTTACCACTTGTCTTTTTTTGCTTTTTTTGGTTATTTATTTGGGTATTATTATTATTATTATTATTATTATTGTTATTTATGTTTGTTTAAGAAAACACATGGAAAATTGCACAGCTTACTTCCCCACAATCATTTTGTTAAGATTTTTTCTACCTCTTTTTTTTTTTTCTTTATCTCTTTACTTTTATTCCTTTAGGTCCCGTTTACTTCGGGTGATAAATCTGGATTGGATAAATAGTCCACAATTATCCAGCGTTTACTTCGTTGGATAATTTTCTGGGTCAATCCAGCCGACCCGGGATAAAAGACAAAATTCGGGATAATTCGGCGGATACTAATCCGACCTAAACCCTGGGATAAAAATTATCCGATGGGATAAGAAATGGAAATTTACTGTTTTACCCTTATGCACAAACTTAATTACAAAAATGTCCTCATATATAAATTATGTATTAAGGGCAATTTTGTAATTTCTGCATTATTCTGTCCAATCCGACGAAGTAAACGTTGGATAGTATAAAATTATCTTTCTCTATCCTAATGTTATTCTACGAAGTAAACGTAGGATAAAAATTTCAAACTTATCCCTATCTTAATTTTAATCCCAATTTATGTTATATCCTGTCCAATCCTGACTAGAAAAGTAAACACAGCCTTAAAGTAAAAAAATAAATTTTGAATGCCAAAAAAAATATATTAATGCCAAAGTTTACAAACAAAAATACATGGGCAAAAACTAAAAAGTGGAAGTAAAAGATGTAAATAAATAAGTAAAATAAATAAAATACTATTAAGGAAAAAAATATGCGGGGTTTCCGAAAGTTATGGGGTGGTTTAACCTAGAAGGAGTTAGGCCCATAAGGAGCTTTGGTGGGTTAATCAGTTGGGCCTAGAAATCCAAGTTAAAAGGGCTTATTGGATTTTATAATGGGGCCATAACTCGCAAATGAAGCTCAAGACGTAAACATTGATGGGCCTGTAGGTGAACATAACCAGCCCAAAACAAGTAAGCTAAAACCTTATGATAATGAATTCACATTAATGTTCAAATCAACAATTCAGTTGATGGAAAACTCAGTTCGGTTGAAATGGAATGATTCCATTATTATTTGATTATCTAAGAACTATTTAAAATTTATAATTTAGTTGAAATTACAAAAGATGCATTGAGTACAACATGATCATCCCCACTGCCATATATTACACATAAACTACATTGAATATAATAATCATTTATTAATTTTACACGCATCTCTAAAAATAAAAAATAAATGTTATATTTAATGTATTCTGTATTGAATTTTAAAGCATATACACAAATATTTCCCCTTCAAAGTTTTGTCCTAGGAGTTAACTTGCATCTGGATGGTCTCAAGATGCGACACAGATAATAAAATTGGTGATTCTTGAATATTTATAGATTAAAAGAAGATTAATATATATTATCTAATATCTTTATCACATCAATTTATTTCTTCTAAAAAATATATTTTACAATTATTTTTTAGAAAATTAAAATATGTGGAATCAAATCATCAAAGTTTAGAAGAATCTCTCACCAATGTAATACCATAGATTCAATAAAGAATCCAAAAAGAAATTACAAAAAAAAAAAGTCAAATATCTCATATCCTAGAATTAAAACCCAGCATTTAGTTGACAGGCAGCAATTCATGGACCCATTGCTCTTTGCAACTTGATGAAGCCAGCCACCGCAATAAATGATTCTTCATATTACCCAGAAAACCATTTTGTCTTAAAGTATTAATTTAATATTTTAGATTTGTTATCGTAATAATAAAACTATTTTTCCATAAATAATTGAATCAAGATTAAACCTATTAAAATTTAGTCAAAATTATAAAAAAAAAACACATTTAAACAGTTTCATAAAAGGACTCAAGTTTTAAATAATCATCTGAAGTACGAGTTTTATTACTAAAATTTATCAATTCAACATGGGTTGACAAAGAAAGAATTTTTTTTAAAAAAAATTAATAATTAATAAAAAATTATCAGAGATGAGTGAGTCAACTCATGCAACTATCTTAAAACGATCCCACTTCGCATTCTCTGTAATAACTTCAATAGTTTAAGATTTTAGGTAGATGCACACACACAATGTTCTTCATTCCAGCAGCCATCTTCACATTGTGCACCTCCATAATTCTCTCTCTCTCTCTCTCTCTATATATATATATATATATATTCACAATTTAGCTGGTTCAAGATTTACAAACCATGAGCAAAAATGACGCATACACTTTCTTGATATCTTTAAACCTCTGTGTATACTGTGTCATGATCTTATCCAAAAGATCATTTGCTGCTCATTATCAGTATGAAGCTTGCGCGCCGACAAATTGCAGCAGTGGGCCAAACATTAGTTTTCCATTCCATGTTGGAGGGTTGCAAGAATCTTATTGTGGCTATCCTGGATTTGAGCTATACTGCAAAGATGAATTTCCAGTTCTTGAGTTGCCTCAAAACGTTATGTTGTTGAATATATATTCTATCAGAAGCGATCTATACGCGTATATAATGCTGCTTTGTTAAGAACAGATGAGAGTGGTTGTGTTCAAAGATTATTAAGAAACACAACACTTCCTACACCCCTTTTTCGTTATTTTAAAGTAGCATTCCTCCATTTGCTGTCCAACTGCAAGAATTTGTCAGAAGGATTGTTAAGGTACGATGTTAGTTGTGACATTTATGGAGATGGACGTAATGGGACTTTGGCTTTGTATGATAATGATGAGAACTTGAAGAATGCTATGGAAAAGTGTGAAGAAAACGTTGTTGCACCTGTGGAAAATGGAGTTGGGAGGGTTCTAGAAGTGCTGAGAAAGGGATTTGTGCTGAATTGGTGCGGATTTAATGAGACGTCGTTCCATTTTCGGTGCTTCTGCCCTGACAGGCCTCATTCTAGGAGCTGCAAACCTGGTAAGATGTTATAACTTCTTGCTTTCTTTAGCGTGTTTGTTTCGATTTATTACATCACTGGGTGAAATCTTGATTGAACTATAGAGTATTCGTTGCAAACATGACTGTTTTTTTTTTTGGGACGGAGAGAATATTATAGTCCATGATTCATATCCTGGCTTGGAAGTATATAATAATGTCACGTAGTCCTATTATGACTAGTCGAAATTCAGCTTGAGCTTGTTAGAACGTTCGTCCAAGATCATACATATTTTTCAGTTGTCCTTAGATTAGGCACACTGGTTTACAGAAGTGATCTTGCATATAGATTAATTTTCCCAATGCAGACATGAACGATATCCTCTCTCTGATTCTTACTAGACTGTCCGAAATATAGAATATCCAGTTAGCAGCTGTTAAGAATAATTCAAAGTATGTTGAACACTTTATCTTATTTTAGTCTGAAACTCATTGTTCTGCATCAAGGACAGTGAGAGGCTCCTTCTAGCTAAACAACATACTTCACTCTTTCGCCCCGATTAATCTTAGCTACGACAAAGGCAATGCAGGAATACGGTTTCAAGATTCGAGCGTATTGATGAAAAGTTTGGTATACTATATATTCTGAGCCTGCTGGCATTAGGCTAAGTAACCGCAGTTTTCTGCAACTTTTTGGAGTACACTGTGACATCCGTCTTGTTCTACCCACATCTTGTAGCAATCTTCCACACGAATCTGGAGTGGTTTTCTTGATTCTTTCCAATTCGTGATTCTTTTATAAGGTTAGCTTATTAACTTTGTCTGAAACTCAGAAATGGCTCTCTCCAAAAGCTTGTTTCTGTTGTCCCCTATACCATCTCCTCCTCCTCCTTCTCAAAGTCGATTCCAAATGTCCGAAATCCCTCGAGTGTGGCCATCTCGGCTTCCTCGAGTTCCCATTCGCAGAGGATCGCGAATGCAGGTTGATTGTGGTTCAATTCGTAGTTCTATGTCGATAACAAGATCCTAGTCTTCAATCCTAGCCTTGAAGTTCAGTTAAATGGCTGGAGTTCTCTCTTTTTTCTTGAAGTTCCCATTACAAAGTTGGTTGTGATTGCATGGAATTTAATGAAATTATTAACCTTGGGAAGGATCAAGAAGTCATGTACTTAAGTCTATTCATTATAAGTGTCGTTGTTCAACTAGAAATGGGTAATAGGAAACTTTCGCCGTATGGGTTCTGCTGGCTAATCAATTTCAAAGTTGTATTCCCATGAAATTAATAATTAAAATATATTAATAAAATACGACTTTAGATTATAGTATATGCTACAGTATTCTTCATTCTCTCCTGCATTATTTAAACCTAGTTATAATAAGCAATTATGGATATAAGAGAATATAATTGTTTTTCGTAATAATATAAAATAAAAGGGAATTTTTTTTCAAGAAAAGTCTGAAATGAAAATATAAAATTTTCGAAAGTTGAGAGGGACGACAATAATTCCATTGGAATATGGTCCTATGAAGTAAATCTTGATTAATATTTTATGGATTTATTGAAAAATTAGCCGTTGATTTCTTATCATCTTTGGCTCCCATTTCTTTGTGTCCCGTGGAAAGACGGCCCTCCTAAACCTAATTTTCAACTGAAGTTGCTGTCAACCGTGTGAAAAGCGAGCTTTATTAAAAAGATTCCTGTGAGGACTGATTTCATTGTCACGTCGGATTGGTCGATACAACTGACTGTATCGAGTACTGATATCTCGATCAGTTCGGACTATTTATAAAACAATTTTCATTTAGTATTAATATCATATTTTAAGTTATGTATTTATAAAATTTATTATTTGTAGATTTTAAAATATAATATATATGGTAACATAAAAAAATATATAAAAACAAGTCATTTTTATTTTTCTAGTTGGATCGTCGGTTTGATCAGTTGAATCGGCACCCGATGACTTAATTGATTTAATCTCTGATTTGATTATAAAAGCACTGCCTATGAGAATAGTAAACACAGGGGTGAAAATGAATTTTTAATTTTTTTTGTGGATCATTTTATAATGACGTCGTCATATTCAATATAATCAACATTGAAGTATGTATATTACCGTCTCATAAATATCTTACATAAAATTATGCCCCAAACATAAAAATAAAAAATGTAATAGAAAAATTGAAAATAAAATAGAAAATAAGAAAAACATAAAAACTGAAAATTGGAGAAAAAAAACTAATAATCCAAAATAAATAAATTTGGGTGATGTTTGAAATATGTCATACAAGTTTATGCATTTTAAAACTGTGCCATTTACAAATTTTTAAGAATACAAAATTAAGGGTATCTTTGGGCTATGACGTAGACATGGGCACGGTTCCACGGTTTCGGTTTCGGTTTTGGAATTGCCGGTTTTTGGAACCGTGGAGGAGGGAATTGGAGTCGAACCGCCATATATACGGTTCCGGTTTTGGTTCCGGAACCGCCGGTTCCCCCGGTTCCGGTTCCACGGTTCTGTTCTTTTTTTTTTTTTTGGGAAGCCCCGTTTCCCGGTTCCGGTTCGGAACCGCCGGTTCCCAACAGTTATAAGATCTGGACCGTTGATCATCAACGGCTATTTAATCTCAGCCGTTGTTTCAAATGGGCAGAACCGAACTGGGAACCGGAACCGAAACCGTCGGTTCCGGTTCCAAAAAAATGGGAACCGAAACCGAACCGTTCCAAATCGAAACCGGAACCGATCAACGGTTCAAACCGAACCGTTGACCGACGGTTTCGATTTGGAACCAGAACCGTGCCCGCGTCTACTATGAAGGATGAGTTAATATTTTTTATTTAAATATATCACAGACATTTATATTCTAATACAAATATACCCGATAAATAATTTTGTGAGGTTCCATTTAAATTTAATTACGCATGCAAGGGGTCAAGAAAAGAAATCACGAGTCAACTACAAATTGTGGGGCGTTCATGGTTCGTTATTTAAGATTGACCATTTCAAAGGAGAGAATAAATGCAAGCCCTATGATATGATAGTTTCCAGAAGTCTTGTACAAAAATGCTTCCAAGTCAAGCACCGTGTTTGATCGGACAACAATGACTTGTCGTAACAAAGATGTCACAGTTAAACTGCAGTGGGTTAAAGAGAAGCAGAACAAAGAAATATAGAACACACTCTGTCCGAAATTCTTGATATTAGCAGTGGATTTTTTTTGCAAGTCTTTGTGAGCAGTCAACTCCAGCCAGAGTGAGCCGAAGAAAAAGGTGCAAGTATGTGGTGATAAAATGAATGAATGGAATGCATACAGAAGCTATTATCAATACAGATAAGCAGCATGAGTCTTCCCAACTATCTCATTTTCTTCTCTCTAATATTTTTGTGCTTCATCACCAGTTCAGCTGATTCCAACTGCCCAAAATCCTTCAAGTGTGGAAACTTTTCCATGGAATTCCCATTCTTCAGCTCTGCGAATCCGAGTTGCGGGTTGATCATGGTTAATGACTGTGATTATGAACAACCAATATTTCTTTCAGGAGAAGGAAATCCTGGGTATTCTATTCTAGAAATAATGCAGCCCAATAAACTCAGAATTCGCGATCTAGAGCTTCAAGGTCAATTGAGCAAAGACAGTTGTATTTTTTTAAGACATCCGATTCTGCCTCGATCTCCATCTATTTCATTCACAATAATCTCCCCTAATCTCACCTTCTTCTCCTGCGACAATCAATCTTATGACGACTATTTCCGAAGCTATAAGAGCACCAAATGTGCACTCCGCAATTACTACTACAAAACCCAACCAACTGATAGGGCTCCTACTAGTAATGTTCCAGTAGGATGTATAACGATTCAATTACCTATAAAGAATATGCAGGACAGGGGTGATGATCTGTTCCATCTGTTGGAACCTGAGTTTATTTTGGAGTGGAGTGTTTCTCCAGAGTGTCAAGACTGTCACGGGCGAGGAGGGCAGTGTCTCAGTAACGGCGGCAATCAGTTCCAATGCAAAGAAAATAAAGGTATTGTTAGAATAAGCAATGCACTTTTCGGTCATTATTATTTAATAAATAAAAAAAAAAATCTATTTACCCACAAAGTATTAAAATTCCCCTACAAAGGTGGAGTGTTATTAATGTCTTAAGCACTGGGAATTTGTTCACTTTCTGCAACTTCAATTAAAATTATTTTATTTACAGATATTTTTCTACTTTTTATTTTTTATTATTATGTTTTTTTTTTCTCCATAAAGTGAGCTGCGTAATAGGACACTCGAAATGTTTGCTACGTAAGGAAAGATACGGAAAGGATTGGAAATCCATTACTCAGGTCTATTGTGCAAAGACAGCTATTCAACTGGAAAGTAGGAACTAGGAAACTTCTGCGTTCATGGTGAAGGATGACCATTTCAACGAACTATTTCATGCAATTAAAATAAAAAATAAATAAATAAATAAAAAAAGAGAAAAGTCAGATGATATCTTGCCAGTGTAGTTTCCAAAAGTCTTTTATTAAAACATTTCCAAGTCAACAAGCGTGTTTGATCAAAACAATGACTTGTCTGGATCAAAGCTGTGAAAATTACAAGTAAAGATAGGACAATAAGGAGGAAGCAATATCTGCAGAATTCTCTTTGGAGGAAGAAAGTATTCTTGATTTTTAATTTTCTTGAGGTGGATTGGATTCGGTAATGGCTATTACAAACAAGTTCTTTTTCTTGTTCCTGTATCATCTTCTTCTCCTTTTCAATCGGGCCGATTCGAAATGCCGAAAATCCTTTGAGTGTGGCAGGCTTGGCCCCCTGCAGTTCCCTCTCACCCGTGATCCCGAATGCGGGCTGTTCATGGTTGATAGATGTGATTCGGATCAGCCGAGAATTCAGCTCGAAGCTGGACTGCGTTGGTATGATCTTATCCGGAATGAATCGCCTAATAGCTTCTTCATTCGAGACCCTGAACTTGGAAGGCTCTTGGATCAGAACAGATGTTTTTCTTTCGAAAATGTTTCTCTGCCTAAATCTCCCTACAGTTCATTCACTGTCCACCCTAATCTTACCTTGTTTGCATGCTTCGCTCTACCAACTCCAAATGATTATGAAGGCTACATTAAAATGGATTGTCCACCTTTCACCCTGTTTTATCATAATTTAACGACTGGTTATCCTGTTTCTGGGGAAACCGATATGCCTCGAGAGTGTATAATGAGGCAAGTTCCTATCAAGCCTAACCATGAACATGAATCGAGCGACCTGTTTGATTTGGTAACGGCTGAATATTCTCTAGAGTGGTATGTTTCTCCAGAGTGTTATAATTGTCACCATAGAGGAGGGCAGTGCCTTACAACTTCCATGAATACGTTTGTCTGCAAAAGAGGTATCATTATGCTAACAGCAACATGCAGACCCGATGATCTATATTGACAATAGTGAAGCGCACAGTTTTGTATCTATGATTTCAAAACTAGAAATGATTTATAGATGTTTTTCCGATGCTTGTTTCTATTGATTTCATCAACTGACCGGCTTTTGTTGAATTTCGGTGCAGGAGATCGTAATTTGAAGCTGATATTAGGTGCGTTTCGATCAGAGAATTTACATCCTTCACATTAATCGACTATTTACCATTGCAATATCAGAAACTATTGTCACATTCATCATTTTCTCATCCATTTTGTGGTTGACTCTAAATTTTGATACTCAGGTATATCTGTAGGCGGAGGACTGCTGATTCTTCTATGCGTTTTGATCGCCTATATAGTTTGGCTGTGCAAGAAAAGGAGCAACGGGGGCTACCTTCTTTCGAGAAACATATCTTCCAATCCCTCCTCAAAATCAGACATCGAAGGTGGAAGCTTCTATTTTGGCATCCCTATTTTCTCTTACAGTGAACTTGAAAAGGCCACCAACTTCTTCGACCCTTCTAAGGAACTCGGAGATGGCGGCTTTGGCACTGTCTACTATGGTAAGAAACTAAGTATTCAATAGAATGTACTTACACATGAATTTTATTGAACATCAGTGACGTTTAACTAGCTAGTATAATAGCAAGCATTGGTATATTGTAACTAGGCAAACTAGGGGATGGAAGAGAAGTTGCCATAAAGCGTCTGTACGAGCACAACTACCGAAGAGTGGAGCAGTTCTTGAACGAAATCAAGATCCTTACTTGTTTAAGGCACCCTAATCTTGTGTCTCTATATGGCTGCACTTCTAGAAGAAGCCGAGAACTCTTGCTCGTCTACGAATACATTTCCAACGGAACTGTTGCTGATCATCTGCATGGAGAGAGAGCCAAGGAATCGCCCCTCACGTGGCCTATTCGCATGAGCATTGCCATAGAAACAGCAAGCGCTTTAGCTTACCTCCACAAATCAGATATAATACACCGTGACGTGAAGACAAACAACATACTACTTGACAACAATTTTTGTGTCAAAGTAGCAGATTTCGGGCTTTCTAGATTGTTCCCAAATGATGTGACACATATCTCCACCGCTCCTCAAGGGACACCGGGCTATGTGGACCCCGAGTATCATCAGTGTTACCAACTTACAGACAGGAGTGATGTTTACAGCTTTGGAGTTGTCCTAATCGAACTCATTTCCTCCATGCCCGCAGTCGATATAAGCAGGCATAGGCATGAGATCAATTTAGCCAACTTAGCTGTGAATAGGATCCAACGGTGCGCATTTGATGAGCTGATTGATCCGTCTCTTGGGTACGACTCTGATCCTGAAGTGACGAGGATGACGACGTCAGTTGCCGAGCTGGCGTTTCAGTGTCTGCAGCTGGAAAAGGATTTGAGGCCTTGCATGGATGAGGTTGTGAGTTTTCTGAAAGGTGTTCAGGGTGGTGAGGATTGTAATTTTGAACAGACAAAAGGGGCTAACGGTAATCGTACTGCCCCTGGAAAGATTCCTCCATCACCTGAAACCGATGAGGCTGTTTTGTTGAAGAATAAGAATTTTAAGTCCTCACCAACTGCTGTTACTGATACATGGGCTAGTAGTGATTCTACTATAGCAAGTTCCATTGGGTGAGTTTTGTATTTCCATTTAAAAAAAAAAAAAAGAAAAAAGAAAAAAATGATAATAGAAATGTTTTCAACCACCCTTTATATTGTTTGGGTGGGGGTGGGGGTATTTATGTAACTTTACTTAGTTATGCTGTCTAGTTTTCTTGCATTTATACAACAATGGAACATTATTTAGAGAAGGAAAATAATGAAAACAGGGAATGTACATATTTATGGAGCTTGTTTTTTTGGACTTCCTTGGTATTTTCTACTGTTTTGGTTATTTCTTCTTCTTTTTTATCGATGAAACAAGTATCATAGATTGAATGATCAAAATACAAATACTTTAGGTATGCCCAGACGAACCAAGCCGAGCGTCCACTCCATACATCCAAGTTAACGCATATCCCGTTTAGGTTTTTGGTTCGTAAACAACTTGAGTGTTTATAAACTCAGTAAATGGAGTATCCTAGATTTATTTTCAAGAAGTAGATCTTGTTTCTGTTTAAGGAAAGAAAAAATTGCTGAATTTATGTTTATCAGACAGATATTAGGCTGATGAAAAGTATGAATATGTTAAGGATGAGATTGAGCACATATAAATATAGAACAAATGTTCAGAGTTTATGTATCATATGTGTTCAGCTAACTCTGAAGCAGACATGCAGAAAATGATTTTTCCTACAAAAATATTGCTCCTTCCGTTCCAGAAAAAGTCATATTTGTATAACTAAACTCAATTTTTTTTTTTGGAACGAAGATAGTAAATAAAGTAAGTAATTTTGGAAGACAAGTTGAAACAGAGTTTGGCAGAGAATGACTTTTCTCCTGAAAATATTATATAGAAACAAATCATTCTTTAACCAATCTAAAACATTACATTATATGCAGCAAAATTATTTTGGCTGTATAATACATGAAAAGTGGCACAAAATTGAAGAAACAAGGAACAAGGGAATAGACAAAATGTATGTAAAAACAACAGGAGTTCCCAGTTGCCTTTTATTGACTTCAAAATCAAAAGAAATTCAGCTAGTGGTAAATTAAATCGGTGAGGCTAATGCCTAGCAGTAAGCTTATCCGTATTATCCAAAGGAATAAGACGAGTTCTATCATTAGATGGGTCGTTTACAGATTGGTGTAAAGTGTTGTTTTCTTCATGGCTTGTTGATCCCTTGGGAGACACTATTCCATCATCGGGTTTAGGATGGGGTTTTGAATGCTTTTCTTCTAGTTGTAGTAAAAATCTATGTATCATCTCATAACTGGTGAAGGTTATAACAGCTGACGGAGTTGTTCTCAAGAGATTAGTAGCACAGCCCCGGTAAAAACCGGGTAGACCTTCCTTTTTGAAAACTTTCTTGATGCAATCAACGACACCTGCGTATTGTAACTCAGAGTTTCGCGCTTGACCTTGCTCTTGCAATCTTGACCGCACAACCTGGTGTGGGTGGTCAAATTACAACTTGAATCAGCAGAGAAAGAGCGAGAGAATGTAAATTCTTATAATTGAGTAGGCAAGGAGAGGATGTCATACCTCATGAGGATAAGTCGATACAGAAGCAACAACCTTTGAAAATGAAGAGGCAATTGCAACTTTCCAGGGGCTGAGCTCATTAATGCTCTTATTTTCTTCCAAATTCAGGAAAAAGGAGAACAAAAAAAAGGACATGATTTCAGTAATTTAGATAATAGAAATACATCTAGAGAGAAACCTCATCCTTAGCAACATCAACATGGAAAGGCCCCGACAAAGCACAAAAAAAGTTAAGGCTGCATTTGGACTGAAGGATTTTAAAATTTAAAATACTCCACACTAATGAGAATTAAAATCCACCAAAATCACTTCAAAAATAGTTCAAAACCGAAGAATTGGATTGTACATCCGTCATCAAATGAAATCGTCCAAACAACGTATAAAATTCTTATTAGTGATTTCAGATCCACCCTCAAAATCCTTCAATCCAGATGCAACCTAAAATAAACTAGAAAGGAAATGCAGATGTAGAAGCAAGGGTTCTTACCTTGCTTGGCCAAGTAGAATTTTATTCTTTCATATGCAGGGAACTGGATAGCAACATGACTAATTCCAGCCAATGAAGGCAGAAGGCCTCTGCACAACAATTGCAGAAAATAAAAATATCATATTATATTGCTGCTAACAGAAATAAATAAATAAATGCCAACTTAATTTGGAAATGAGGATACAAATGTAGATATGCCAACTGAACCAAGGACTAACCTGTACCATCCTCGAAATCCTTCTTCATGGGCAATTCGTCTCAAAGCAGAAAATATATTCTTGTACGGAACTACATCTTGCCTCAATCCTTGTGTCTAAGCACACAAATGAAGTTCAAATTAGTCTCAGGCACGAATAAAGAAGAGATGGCGAACCCACTAAGGCATATAACAGTTATGGCGTTGTATCTATATCACAACAGTCATAATGAAGCTATAAGTTACTGAATTCAAAGACCAAGATTTGCACAGACACCAAATTTGTGAGATAAATTACTCGTAAGGGATAACAAAGAGCAACCACACCAACTTATAAAACTATGAATTGGGGTAAAAATGGAGCAATCAACTTAGAGTCAAGCATGTAGTGATTAAAGGATCCATAGAGACCCCTTGACTATAAAAGCATTCAGAATACAAGAACATTCCAACCTACTTGAAGACGTGTCTTAACAACCCACAAAGGATTTGTTGCAATAGCTGTTGCAGCACCAGCTCCGGCAGCAGCTACCATGTTTGAAGCAATTGAAAGCTGATCCTTGTTATCCTCTGTATCATTGGAAAGTGTAAAATTAAGAAGAAAAATAAGTATATTTAAATCTTTGCCACAAATATACTGTTTAATTGTTCCACTTTTTCGGCTTGTAGTAAGACCAGGAATGGATTGTGATACGCATTAGCAAACTTGATAGCATACAATATATACTCTTAAGATATATGAAACCTACCATATGAATGTAGTAGCTCTTTTAGATGCCCATAAACTGTGAAGTACACCTACAATGATGATCAAAGAGGATCTATCATAATTATGCTCAACTGGCATACATTAAATAATTCCAGCGTTAAAGCTAAAACGGTAAATTGATACTGCAAGCCAAAATATTAATCTAGCCCTCCACACCAAATATTAAATCTATATTTTGAAGAGCTAATATGAATTCTCCAGAGAATCCAAAATTTGTAACAGTTCTGAGAATATGAAATGCAACAGCTTTATAAGTTAGTTGATAAAGAAAATCATAAATTATGCAAACAAGTGGATGACTAGCCTTATAATCTGCACTCAAATATGTGAAGTGTGGTGTGATAATGTTAAATCATGACAATGTGTAATTATCGTTATTCTCTGTCCAAAGTTAAGCGCCCCTATGTGGATATCGAAAACGGAGAAAAAAAATTCTACATCTGTAACTTAAAAATAATAATGGACCATCTCAAATAAACAAACATATAAATAAATAAATTACTATGTGGCATTATTGACTCTCAACCACTACAACAGCCCCTAAATATGTTTTGGCAAAGTCCAGCCAAATTGAATTGTTTCAAAAAATATAACCCCTACATGAAGTAAACCATCTGCTGCTTCTACTAGCCACCATAAAGCATATATTGAATGTAATCATAGTTATCCATGTTGTGGCCAACCACCAAAGACATAGAATAATGATATAATGAGGAATATTATCACACATAAACAGAAGTTGAATAAGAAACAAAAATGGAGTCTAAGAAACCAACATTGTAGCCTTTTAACTAAAAGAACCACATTCTTTTGTGCTTTTTCACACTCAAATGGAACCTTACACTGTTACACATCGTATCAAAGCATTTAATGTGGAAATAGCTCAGAAAATTGCAAATTTTTCCTCAAAACAGACTAAAAGAATACTCCAACACAGTGAAAATAATAAGAGAACCTTCCAGTACTCTAGGCAACACTCACCGCCCAATTTGGAAGCAATGCTGTCAGTGTCGGGGTAAGGCCACGGTAAAGTCCCCTTACACCTTCTTTTCGAACAATATTTTGTAGGCTAACAAGAATCACACTGCCTAATTGTCACCAGAAAAATGCGTGGTAAGATAATGAAGCAAAAATAATGAAGATTCTGCAACCATAGCTGAGAAATGCCATGATAAAATTAAAAAGTAAATCAGGGAATTCGTCTTCAGCATAAACACCTCTACGGTCAGAAGAGTGCATTTCAGGCAGACCGCGGACTTGCAGTCTCGTCTTTATTACATCCAACGGGCACACAAATGTAGCTGCTATTGCACCTAAAATTTGATCACACACGTTAATTACACCACCGTACGCCATATTAAAGGAACAAAATAGAAGCCGAATTGCAACAAAAAGCAAAATTCTGAATTACCCGCAGCGGCACCGGCAGAGGCATCGTAGGCAATCTCTTTCGGGCTCCGTCGGGCGCCCGGGACGGCGGCGGCCATCTTCAGCGAATTTTCCACCGATCCCCGACAAAAAAAAAAACAAAGATAAGGGTCTCCAGGAAAAGTTTACAAGATTCCACCTTTAGTCACAACGTCTGCATATATGTATGAAAGGTTACATATATAGGAATCTATATCCGTGGAAGAAGAATTTGGGGGCGAGGTGGACACTTCAGTTTAATAGAATTGGTATGAGCTGCTGACCGAGTAAGACCGTCTTTGAAGGGACCCCAAATCTGTTTGCGTGTGTTTTCTTGCTTGGAATATATTTAGGGTTGTTTTCAGTTTCTGAATTTTGACCTAGGTTCAAACTTCAAAGCTATTTTTTCCCAAATCGGGGAGAAAGATCAATCAGGTGATGTTTACAGAAGTGAGTAAAAGCCAAAAGCAAATCTATTGGTGTAATCA